>CM060919.1:143681834-143999334 GCA_030737875.1 Allium sativum
TATCTAGCACACCCATTGAAGCTAACATGCAAGAGATAAACTTTCTATTTACTCTATCATATGCCTTGTGTAAGTAAATTTTGAGACAAAGCTTATCAACACCCTTCTTATTGAATTCTCTAACTAACTCATGTGCCATGAGAGAGTTTACTGATATGAATCTACCTTTGATAAATGCACTTTGACATTGAGAAATTAGATCAGGTAGAACATTAGTTAATTTATTGCAAATGATTTTACTCAAGATTTTGTAAACCACATTACAACAGGCAATAGGCCTATAGTCTTCAATTCTGACTAGATTTTGAACTTTGGGGATCAGAGAAACAAATGTGTGATTAATTTCTCTAATGAATTCGCCTGTGTCCAGTGCCTCTTGATAAGCTGCTAACAAGTGATGTTTTAGTTTTTCCCAGTGCAGTTTGAAGAAGGCTGCCCCCATTCAATCCGGCCTTGGACTGGAATCATTATGGATCGAGAAGACAGCAGTTTGCAGTTCCCTCATGCAAATCTTACCACCAAGCATCAACCTTCCCTCGGCACTGACTTGCCTTCTACACTCAATGTGGGGTAAGTTTTCTTCATAGCTTCCATTAAACAAGTCAGTGTAATAAGATATTGTTGTGTCTTCAAGTTGTTTGATGTGCCGTTGAGAGTCACCCTGTTCATTGAGACAGTTTAAAAGATTGTTATAGTGTTTTCTTTGTGACATTTTTGTCAAAAAAATTTTTTTGCATTCATCTCCCTGTGTCAGCCATTTTTCCTTGGCTTTTTGTTTAATCTCCAGTGCTTTGAGCTCTAGGGCAGACTTGAGGCTTCATTGTAGTTCATAGAAATCACTGTTTAGTCCTTTATTAAGTGGGTCATTGTCCAGCAACTCCTGTGTGCGCTCTAATTGGGCTTATATGCTTTGAATATGGTCACCTTCCTTGGGTCTGATTTTGTTCCAATTTTTGAGATTGGTTTTGCACTGCTTGAGTAACATAACCAGTTTGTACATGTCATTACCTTCTGGAGTTGTCAAATTCTGGAAGTTAACTGCTTTTGCAAACCCTTGTACGAGATGCCAATGATTGGCGTATCAAAATGGTTTACCCTTTGGATTAGTGGAGTTATTGAAAGTGATTAACAAAGGGGAATGGTCACTGGTAGAAGAGGCTAAGACAGTAGCATTAAGACCATTGATCTGGTTTAACAAATGTGAATTTGCAAGGGCTCGATCAAGTCTTGATGTGATTTTCTTGGCCTCACCACTTCTCCAAGTGAACTGCAGACCTGAATGGGGTAGTTCAGATAATCCACTAGCCAATACACAGTTGTTGAGTTATGAAACCTGGGAAAGCTTGAGGGTAAGTCCACCTTTCTTTTCACTTGTTCTTAGTACTGCATTGAAGTCTCCCAGTACTAGCCATGAAGAGAGCATGGTTTTAGAAATTGCAACTAAATTAGTCCATAAAGTTGGTCTTTTAGAAGCAAGGTAACTTGCATATATGAATGAAATAAATAACTCTAAGCCACCAGTGTTTTTGGCACATATTGTAACTTGTTGGTCATCACTATTGACTGTATCACATTTCCATGATGCAATGTCCGAAAAAATAGCTATACGACCTCTTTGTGACGAGCTTAAGTTATCAACGGTTTTCCAAGAGTCACCCATTTTATGCTTAAAGTACTCTAAATTTTCATAAGAAAATTTATTCTCTAGAACTGCTACAATAAATGGCTTATACTTGTCCCTGAAGTTATAGAGGTCTAATTGACGAGTGTCATTATTTAGACCCCTCACATTCTAGCATAGGATAGACATTAAGACTTTGTTGCATGGCTCCTTGTAACTGGAGCAATGCCAACTAAAGCCTTTGTGTGAGAAGCTCTCTTTCCTTTATGTTTGAATTGTGCTTCGTACTTTTCATTAACCTTTGTGAGATTGCTAACATCGGTTTCTTCATTGTTTTCCTCTTCAGACTCATCATCAATCTGGATTTCTAGATTATGAATTTCATCTAGCGAACTTGGTTCCTTATCCACCACCTCCTTTGCAGTCGACACCGCATTCTGATCATCTGGACATGAGTCAACCACCACTGCCTGACCCTATGCCAGACTTTGATTTGGATCTATATGAGATGCTGTAGATGATCCAGAGTCCTCCACGTTCAGTGGAGGAGGCACTTGAATAGGACTTGCTGTAGGGGTAGCTGCACCAGCTTCAGTTTGTACAGCACTTTTTGGCGAAGCTGGATTTTTGGAAGTGCTTGCTTCAGTAGTTTTTGCTTTCCTAACCCAAAGTTCCTCAGGTTGTTTAGATGTACAGTATGTAACTGAATGCCCAAAGCACTTGCAAGTTAAGCATTTGGGAGGGACAAACTCGTATTCCACAGCTTGATCATATGTGTTATTTTTTTGTCGTAGGCTTTGATGAATTTAGGTAGCTCTGAATCAGCATTAATTTCTACCAAGACTTTTGAATAACTGATTTTCTTCACTTGTTTAGTATTTTCATCAATTTCCAGCGGCTTTCCAACGATACAGGCTAGCTTGCTGATGCATCTTGTGTTCCACAACACAAGATTCAGATTTGGGAACTTCACCCAAATTGGGTACGAAGTCAACATAGCTTTTTCAAAATTGAAATCTGCTTTCCATTTATGCATAAAAATGATTTTACAATCCATGAACCATGGTCCTCCCTTTAAGACCTTTTCATAATCTTCGTTCACTTGAAATTTGATCAAAAAGAACCCGTTTTCTCTGGGATAAACGTCCCATGCCCCTTTGGGTTTCCATACACGTTTAATATAGGCATTGAAACGCACGGAATAAGGTCTTTTTCCTACCATGTACACAAAGATTGAGTTTTGCCAAATTTTATTCGATTCCACGTAGTCAATCTCGTTTATGACTTGATATTTAACATCTCCCATCTGAAGTGGTTCAAAGTATTGTAGATCGCCTGAGATTTGGAATTTGACATATGAAGCATTGGCCCATGGGCTAGGGCTAGGGTTAGGATTTGGCTTATTTGGTCGTAATGAAGCTCGATGGGACTGTCTTAGGACTTCAGCAAAAGTTTGCTTGCCTTTCCGACCAACCTCCTGCCAGCCACCTTCATCTTCATTGTACCCTAGGGTATCATGAAGGATGGGAGAGGCTGCCATGGGCTTTAGTTGTAACTTTAATGTGTACTTACATTTACCTCTTGTATGTATATACATATATATATATACACACAAATATATATACACACACACATACACTTTCATTGAGACGCTAAAAGGATGATCAAATATTTTTCTTTCCAAATTTCCAATAATTTCCTGCTTTTGCTAGGTAAATCTCTAATCTACCTAACCAATCTTAATTTATATTAAAAATTATTTCATAATAGACAAATATAATTTGCATTATAATTCATTAGTCACTATATAAAGTAATCATCTAAAACCAGGGCCGCTACATGTAACAACCCAGATTTTGACAAATATTATTTAATTAATAAATTTATTAATTATAGAATAAGTTGCAAGATAATGGGAAATTGGCAATGGGGTTTATACCATTAGGTCCGTTACGATTTTCTTGTTCGGATAGACTTTGGTTTGTGTGAAACGAACTAAAAAAGAATAAGTTAATACTAATTGAAGTTTGAAATTCAAAGCAGAATTTAAAATAAAATATAATGAATAAAAATAAGTAATTATGTGTAATCATTGTAATTTTTTGGATGACATATCCTGGCTTTGTCGAACCTTGGGTTGATCCCGACCTCAGGTGGGCCGATCCCTATATCGACTCGCTTGGGAGGTGGGTCGACCTAGGTAATTCAACCATGAATGATTTGGTGCCTAGCATATGCTATAAGTTTCAAGATTTTTAAAATTCGACATTGGTGGTTGAAACCCAAATTATCCTATCGCTTAGAATTCCCTACTACATCTATAAACAAACTAAGTTGCTCCCTCATTCCCCATAATTCTTATTCTTCATTTCTTATCCTCTACCATACCTTTCTTCTCAAAAAAACATAAGTTGTTCGTGCACAAACTGGAGCATCGTTTATGCATAAATTTTGGGGATTTTCTACTAGGATCTTTGGATTAGCATTTTATTACTTGAGTGTTATGTGATTTCTAGATTTCTATTAAGCTAAAGTTAAATCTACAAAATAACAGTTGTAGTTATATCTGATTCGAGTTATTCGCAGTTCGTAGATTCAGATTTAGTTGTTTCTATTCATCTTTCTGAATTTCTTCAGTATATTTCTATGATTTTATTCAAAATTTCTATATGTTGTTGTATTAAACATATTATTCCCATTTTCTATTTTTCTCAGATTTTACAGTTATGTTAAAATATGCCCGAAAGGGTTATAAATTCGATGAAAATAGAGGCTTACACCTGTATGCCTATATATTTATGTCGGATTATTTTCTTTTTTGTTTACTTTGCGTGGGATTAGGAAATAAAAATTAAATGAAAATAAATAATCAAAATTGAGGCTTAATTTGAATAGGTTGAAACTGCTAATAAGAAGGGAATAAATAAATTAAAGAAAATCGAAATATAAATGCCTATTTGACAAAAATGGACTGTAATCTGAAAGTTGCATGACTATGATAATTGGAAATCATAATAAAACATGAATAGTTTATTTGCAATATGACTTGTAATATTTGAGAAGAACAATTAGGCCTTATATGTGCATATTGATGTACAGAGCATGTGTAAATTACGTGCCTAGTACTCCTCTGTTAACCGGCTTTTTGGTCCGTTCCCAAAAGTACACAAGACACACTCGACTCAACGCATCGGATGGAGCTAAAGCCAAGAGGGATGCCTAGGAGCGAAGGAAACTGGTTGAAGAGGGACCGCGCCAATGAAGACCTCGCAGCACCCTTAACATATTTCTGAACCAAGGCTTCGAATCCCTAGGAGTCGTGAACGCGAATCTCGATCCCCCAAGAACCCATACGTATAGTCTTCGCGCCCTTTTGGGCACGAACTTCATAACCCTAGGGGTGTGAATTTCGCACCCCTAAGGGGTATGAAATTCGCACATAGCAGGGTGCGAAATTCATACCCCTTGGGGTGCGAATTTTCTACCCCTAAGGGGTATGAAATTTGTGACCTACAGGGTACTAAATTCAAACCCTCGGGGTATGAATATCGTACCCCCAAGGGGTACAAATTTGGTACTCAGCAGGGTACAATATTCGAACCCCTCGAGTGATTATTTCGTACCCTAAGCGGTATGAAATTCGTACCAAATGCGGCATGAATTTCGTATCCCCATGGGGTACCAATTTCGCACCTCATGGGGTTCGAAATATGTGCATGCATGTGGGTCAGGTGCGAAATTCTGGGTGTGGTCCTCTATTTCTCCGTACTCCTACCTACTCCTACCTAACCTCTCTCCTATAAATACCCCTTGGCCTCACACTTCAAAGGGGTTGGAATTCTATCATTTGGAACCTCTAGAGAGCTTCAAGAGCCACTGTAGTGGCATCTCCTCTTTGAGGAAGAAGAAGGACTAAATTGCCTTTTTCCCGAATACTTAGCATATGATTATTATGAAAGTGAAAGTAATGAGATATCATGAGTTAGTCTCAACCTTGTAATCCTTGGTGATAAATAATATTCCAACAACTCTTCAAAGCAGACATAGACCTCTCTCAAGGCCGGAACCACTATAAATCTCACGCGTTATTTACCATTTTCCGCACTTAGTTACATGACCAAAATAATAATTCCTAGTAATTGGAATCTTGGGTTTTTACGACATTTTTTACCGTCAACATTTGGTGCTTTCACAGGCAAAACTCGGATTTGCTTCTTTGTCACACATTATCGTCTCGACTTCGATGAGCTTTAGGTTCCATTGCTAAACCTTGCGCCAAGTCCGCTCAAGATGTTAAAGCGACCAAAGAACGCAATGGTCGGCTCTTAACCCGCAGCCGAAGCTGGAACATCTCAACAGCCTCAGCCGGCGGATATCCTGGCCACTAATGAAAACGTCCCTCTTACTGTGGACTCCGAAGTGCTTGTAACACAAGCTCAGATCCACGCGCTTAATGAAAAATATGATAACACAGCGGTCGAGTTCAATCAAGCATTAAGGAATAACATCGACCTTATGCGACTACTTCAAGAAAGTCAGCGCATCGTTGCTCGACTTCAGCTAGCTCGGAACTACGCTTGATCTCAACCAACCATCTCGGAAACTTCCTCTTCCGAGTTGAGGGGCCCGCATCGAAGAAGAAGGTTTAGTCCCATCAACAACGTCACCTTCCGCACCAACGCCCTCGAAAATAGTAAAGACTACGCCAATGGCAATGGAAACGACAACGACGACCGAACTACAGTCATATATAGCGAGGGGGCACAATACCGAGATCGCTCTCACTTGATCATCAATGACGGACCGGGTCCGACCAACCAGCCCCGTCCTCGACAAAACCCAATGATAGACAATCGCAGTGATGGACCTACTATTCCAGCGTCCTACGCTCCTCCAGAATAGGATCCGCATCAACCTGCTCCGCCTCGTCGTCCACACATGGCCCTGATTACAGATGTTGAGGACATGGAAGAAGACGACCTGGACATCCATCATAGAAGACGCCCTCGCAACAAAACTCTAGAGCCTCGCAAAAATTCGTGGATCCCAATGGAGGATCCCCATCCAACTTATCTTCCTGACATGCTCTGGAGGATCATGAGGGAAATGCGAGAGAAAGTATATGATTCTAGGGAGGCACGCATTAGGCGTAACCCCTTCACAAGAAGGGTAAACGAAGATGAGTGGCCGCGATGCTTCAACATGCCACGGATGCCGCTCTACGATGCATAACCTATTCTTGTACCTTCCTAAATCGATATGAATGGAAAATGGAATCGAGATGGGGTAACGACCCGGTCAAATGCAAGTGCTTCCTAGTCTTCATATCAGGAACCGCTTTGTTATGGTTCTCTCGCCTCCCACTTGATTCCATTAACAACTCCGGCCAGTTAGCGATAGAGTTGGTCAAACAATTCAGGGTGTATATCCTGACTCCAAAGAACGCCCTCACTCTGTCCAACCTATACCAAGGACCCACTGAGTCGCTCAAAAGCTACCTCTCCCAATTCAACATTGCCCTCGCCTAGGTGGTGAATCTGGACCCTCGCACCGTACTCTTTCAGTTAGCAAAAGGTGTCCTTCCTACTTTCTAATTCGGGGCATCGATTGATCGAAAGCAGTCAAAAAGTCTCGATGCTTTCTACAAAAAGATCGGGCAATACTTATGCCAACAGGACGCAAGACGGAACAGGCTCTCCGAAACCAGTCGCCCCAACGACCCTCAAGCGGATGCCACAAATAACAACCTCGGAGGAAAACAAGTAGGAGATCCCTTCGATTAGAACAAGGGGACAGGTCCCAACAGGCAGAGACCGAATAATGGTAGGCAAGGTGGCCGAAATAACGGTCTGGCCCCGACCGAGCCAAGGAAACCCGGTCCTTACCGGGCCTTTGAGACCTACACCTCGCTGAATGAAGATTTAGAAACAATTTACTTAGAGACATGCAACATGTTTCCATACAAGAAGCCACACACTAGAGAATCAACCGACCTCGAGAAGAATACTCGAAGGTACTGCTAATACCACGACGTGTATGGACATAACACCATTGAATGTCGCCATCTCAAGGATACAATCGAGAAGCTTATCCGTGAGAAATGACTTGAGTATACATCCAAGAACCCTTTCCTCCCGAAGAAAATTCAAAACCTCTAGTGCCAGCACCTCAAACACCCACCAAGGCGGCCTCAGGTCCATCTAACCCGAGGCAAGGGATAGTGATCAACACTATATATAACGGACCTTATCCCACACATGACAGCTTTCGGAAAATGGATGAGTATGTTAGTTCTATAAAACACGCCACTTATGAGGCCTGCTCTGGTCCAGATGAATCCGTCCCAGCCAAACTTCAAATAACCATACGGGGCGACATTGTTTTCTGAGAAAGAAATTCTACAGGGATTGAGATCCCGACCACTGATCCACTAATTATTACGCCTCAGATCGATGTCGCTTCTATCCGGAAAGTACTAATTGACTCAGGAAGCTTGGTCAACATCATTTTCAAAGTTGCTCACAACTAGATGAAATTGGAAATAAAGTAGCTTCTAGTCGCCCAGTGGGAGTGATCAACTTGACTGTAAAACTCGGCGAGGAGGATCGGTGTTAGGTCCAAATCCTCACTTTTGTCGTTATCAAAATCGATTTCCCTTACAACGTTTTCTTTGGACGTCTTTTCCTCATAGAATTTTAGATTTGCATGTCACCATGGTCTCTCCAAATGAAATTCCCGATAGAAAACGGGAACGGAACAGTTAGAGGCGACCAAGCTAATGTTAGAGAATGTTACGCAATAGAATGGAAGAATGTGCGCAATAAAGACAAGGGCAAAGCTGTGCCCGCGCCTTCTTGCACCAAGACGATTTCCGCATAGCAATCAGCGGCTTCTGGGCCTTGGCTAAGGCGCCACTATCGTCTTTAAGATGTCCTCGATCCACAGAAGGACGAAGATCCCGAATACGAGAGGGCTACTCCAGCAGAACCTTCGATGGATGTTCCAGTCAATTGTGATGATCCATCAAGGGTGCTAAAGATAGGATCGCAACTCCATCCTGCAATCAAAGAAGATCTAGTGAATTTCTTGAAGGTTAACCTAGACATGTTCGCATGGGCACACTCTGACATGAGAGACATTGACCCTGCGGTCGCTTGCCTCTGTTTAGGTATTGATCCCACAATGCCTCCACTCACGCAGAAACGCTGATTGCTGCGACCCGAAAGGTCCAAAGCACTCGATGAAGAGGTAGACCGTCTACTCAGCAACAACTTCATTCACGAAGTCGACTACCCCAAATGGTTCTCCAATCCAGTCCTGGTCAAAAAAGACAATGGCAAATGGCAGACATGAGTCGACTTCTCCAACTTAAACAAGGCATGGACAGCTTTCCACTCCCGAAGATCGACCGATTCATTGATTCAACAATATGGTACCAACTATTATCTTTCATGGACGCGTATTCGGGCTACAATCTGATTACGATGAATCTTCGCAACTAGGATCATACCTTCTTCATAACTAACCTTGGACTTTACTGTTATCGCGTCATGCCCTTCGACCTCAAGAATGTCGACGCCACCTATCAGCGAATGGTCAAACATCTCTTTAAAAACCAAATTGGGAAACCCATGGAGGTGTACGTGGGTGATATGATGGTAATATCTATAGTGTCAAGCGACCATGTCCGTGGCCTCTCTAAAATGTTCAATGTCCTTCTCCAGTACGACATGAAACTCAATCCCCTGAAGTGCTTCTTCAGTGTCGCTTCAGGAAAATTCTTGGGTTTCATCGTCAACTCCCGGGGCATCAAAGCCAATCCAGAAAAAATCCAAGCTATTCGGGACACCAAATCCCCTAGAATATCAAAGATGTCCAAAGTTTAAACAGAAAGGTCACCGCTTTGAGTCAGTTCATCTCGAAGGCCACGGACAAGTGCATTTCTTTCTTCGATTTACTGCAAAAAGGGAAGTGCAACTTCGAGTGGACCCCAAAATGCGCTTCCGCATTCGAGAACCATCTGAATCACTTAGAGCGACCATGTATTTTATATAAGCCCATGGACCAGGAGGACTTATACATTTATTTGGCTGTTTCCATGCAGGCAATCAGCTTGGCACTTGTGCGCATCGAAAACCATGTTTGACGACCCATCTATTACATTAGCAAATGATTGACGGGGGCAGAAAAGAATTATCCGAAGCTGGAAAAGCTAGAATTCTTCTTATTGATTTCCTCTCAGAAGCTTTGACCATACTTCCAAATCTCATCCCATAAAGGTTTACACCCACCAGCCGCAACGACCGGTCCTACAGCGATCTGAGGCTTCTGGGTGACTATTAAAGTGGAGTATGGAACTGAGCCAATTTGAGATAACATTCATCCCTCGCCAAGCCATCCTCAGACAAGGACACGCTAATTTCATAGTAGAATTCACGGCTCCCAAGGAGACTCCTGTAGAGAAAACTAAAGCTCCCGACGCTTAATGGAAATTATTCATGCACGGGTCCTCTAACAGCAAATGCTCTGTGGCTAGAGTCGTGCTCATCACTTCCGAAGAATGCACGATATACTACGCGTTAAAACTAAACTTCCCTACTATAAACAATGACATAGAGTATGAGGCCTTGATAGCCGGACTTAGAATCACGATCGATCTCAAACTAAAGACCATCCAAATCTTCTCTGATTCATTACTCATCGTGCGTCAGGTACAAGGAGAATATCAAGCTAAGGGGGAATGACTCTCCCTATATTTAGCCCAGGTTCAGGAATTTCTCACCAACCTCGACCACTTTTTCATCACGCACATTCTCCGAGAGCAAAATGAAAAAGCAGATTCACTAGCCAAATTAGCGAGCTCCGAGGATTCGCAACTCTTGGGGTTTGCCCCAGTCGAGGTACTCAACTCCCCGAGTATCAAGCAAACACAAACCAAAATGGTCATGAACACCGAATCCGAACCTGAATCTTGGAAGACAATAGTCATGAATTGCCTACAACACGGGACCCTTCCAGGACACTACAAAGAAAGATGAGCACTCACCCGCCAATCAGCTCGCTACATTCTTATGTATGGGGTGCTCTACCGCAAAGGTTTCTCTGTCCCGTTGCTCAGAGCGTAGCCCATGACAACGCCATCCGAGTGTTAACTAATGTACATGAAGGTGAGTGCAGCGACCATATTAAAGGGTATACCCTAGCCAAAAAAAATACTCAGACATGGTTATTATTGGCCTACGCTCGATCAAGACGCCGCAGACTATGCTCGCAAGTGCGATAAGTGCCAGCGCTTCTCAAAGATCTCGTGAGCCCCGCCAACAGAGTTGACGCAAATGATCATCCCATGGTCGTTCACCATGTAGAGAATCGACATCATTGTAACTCTTCCAATGGCCATAGGTGAGGCACGGTACGCTGTCGTGGAGTTGATTATTCTACCGAATGGGCGGAGGCCGAAGCTCTCGCCACAATCACCACTAAGAAGATGTTTAACTTCGTTGTCCGCAACATCATTACCCGATATGGGGTCCCTCACTCTATCATTCCCGATAACGACACTCAATTCGAGAGCGCTGAATTCAAAGCCTTCTGTCAGCGGCACAACATCAAAAAAAGATTCTTAGCGGTGGCTCATCACCAAACTGAAGGGCAAGTCAAGGCGGTAAAGAAGGTCATTAAATCCATCATTAAGAATCATCTGGAAAAGGCTGAGGGTATATGGGCGGACGAGCTTCCTCTAGCCCTATGGGCCTACCGAACCACCCATAAGACAGTAACCGAACACACTCCTTTCGCCCTCGCCTACGGGTCCGAAGTCGTCATCCCTATTGAGCTCAAGCTTCAATCTCATCGAGTTACTTATTTCAATCCAAAGACAAACCAGGACTTACTTTTGGAGTCAGTCGAATTGCTAGAGGAAAAAAGGAATGAAGTTGATCTCCGAGCCGCCACCCAACGGTAATGAGTAATCCGATACTTCAATTCCAAGGTCCAACATAAGGACCTCAACATCAGTGACCTCGTCTTAAAATGGGTTTTTCCTCCACCAGCGGGCCTCAATCCTCGTTGGGAAGGCCCGTACTCCATACAACGAAAGCTCAGTGGTGGAACTTTCAAACTCACAACCGTGGATGGAGCTGAACTCTCAACGGCATGGAACAACGAACATCTCCGCCGCTACTTTACATAACTTAGCACGCAGTTGTTTAAGCTTTCCAACAATGTTTTGATTTCTAGCAACTCAAGGCATTGTAAAGGCTATTACCGCCAAAGTTATTAGTATAAATGATGTTCAACTTCCTATCTCTTTTTTGTTTACTCCACGCTTGACATGTTTGACTAGTCCTAACAGCCTGCTTACATGCAAACATTCGATCGCCGTATCGGCACCCCGAGCACGGGAGCCGGTACCGCCATCCAAACCTCAAGCCAATATTGAGGCCAAACAACACTGGCTACGATCGACATCCCGAGAATTAGAGCCGACAACGCTACTCGAGTCATCGGCTCGCGATGCGACCGAGTATAAATAACCACTAACTCGAACCTCGACCCTGCGCCGAGACCGAGGATAAATCATTTCGCGCCCAAGTCCCAAGCGATTTGGGGCTACCCAACAACCAACTAAGAGTGATGCAAATTTCTCCCCTGGCTACGAGTGTCAGTCGAATCTTGGCGCAACACTGAGACTGGCCTTAAATCGTTTCTTCCTCGAAGCTCTCAAGGCTAAGGGTATCATATGGCCACGATCGGAACCTACGGACTAATGATCAAGACTTCTCTTCTCGATGAATAAATGATGCATGTTGCTTGCCATAACCCAATAAATGATGGGAGAGACACCCACTGGACTACTTAACGTCCTACGCCTTCGCTCTACTTGGGATTAACCCCGGGCAACCCAAAAAAGCAGCACTTAGCCTGGTTTCGCAAACTATGGGTTTCCTGAGCTAAGATAAACTTATTAAAACCAGTGCTTTATCTCACCCCTCTGGAATAATCAACCCAGAATGCGGCTCCCAATTTTTTTTATGTTAAGTGTAACGATAAGTACGCTTATGCAAGTACATGACGCTGGAAAACATAAGAAGAACATCAAAACACTCGACACAAATCGCGATCTTTAATAATTCATATTTCATTTCCACAAACTCACATTTAACGAACTACATGTCTAACATCTTTGTTTTCTAATGACAGGGTGTACATGAAAACCACACCATGCCTTGAAAAAACCAAAAGCGAGGCCGTACTCGTGTAAACTATCGGCCTACACTACCAAAATAATGGTAACTTCTACTTAAGTTGCTAACGCTAATCGTGTCTTTTCTTCTTATGCTTGTGCTTTTTCTTCGCAGATTCGGCACTTGGCGGTTCATCCTCCACGTCAAGCCTCTTCTTTTCTGACCCACTCCTGCCTCTAAGCTCTTCTGAGAAGTAATCGATTCATGAGAAGCTAAGAGGCGCCTCTTATCTGCACCATCACCACTCGAGATCTCCATAACATCAGTAGGAGTGGCATACGACATCGGCCTGGGTGCGCTCCCAGCAGCAAGGGCTATCACAACATTACTCTTCCCCGGGATCTCCTTGCTTTCCCGCTCGCCTTCTCCTTAGCCTCCCAGGCAGCCCGTCGATCAGCCAGCTTCTGGGACTTATGCGTCGTGACATCATCAGCTTTGGGTTTCTCAGAGATTTTTATGGCCCTCCAATGGGCTTCGTCATCCTCTCTTTTCTTCTGGGCCTCGTCGGCAACCCTCTTCTTTTTTGCCTCCTCATCAGCCTTCCTCTGCTTAGTCATCTCAGCGGCGCTCCTCTCAGCCTCCTGTCTGGTCTTCATTAGGACCTCCTGTCTTGCAACCTCGTCATGCCTGCCCTTTTCCTCCATCTCCTCGCACTTGGCCACCATCTGGCCTTTTAGTCTATCCACTAGGTCCGCCATCGAAGGTACGTTCCACCGAACCTCTAACATAGGCACTTTGTCCATTGACCACCTCTCCTTCCTTGATAAGGCCTTCATAAAGGCTGGACGTTATCCTTATATCCGAGTAGATGTCCAACTGGTTGCTGCCTTCTCCAAATTGCATTCCCGCAGGACCTGGCCTAGATTCGGTCACTTGGGGAATCACGGGGGCAAAGCCCGGTGTCATGGTCAATCCAGGAGAGGCTGCATAGCAAAAACACAACCCGCAAATTCGGAAATAGCATCTTCTTCAGGAATACACGATAACGGGAATTTACCTCCAGTCAGGGATGGTGTAGGAATGTTAGGAAGTGCACTCCATATCACTGGCAAAGTGAACCTGGTTTCTCCCAGTTCCGGGTATTCAGGGTTATACTTAGTCGACATCTGAGTCCAAACCATAGGATCGCTCATGGTGTCGGTTTCAAGTGCTGGAGGCTGATGAGAACTTCCACCTACAAATGATCCCGATACAACCACACTCTCGCTCACAATAGACTTCCCCTTCTCCGCGGCAAGTCTTGCCAGTCTCTCGTTTTCGACATCTTCCTGCAACAATTCCCTCCCCTCCTCTAGCTTTACTCGCTCCTCACCCATCAGGAGGTCAATCATAAGTTAGCGTTCATCCAAAGTGCTCACATCTATTTGGTGCAAATAAGCTTCATATGGGACCAACATCTCCCAAGTCCGAGCTAGTTCATGGGAGTAATCATCGATCCATGAAAGTCAACGGAATCTCAGAGACTTAACGTACATATTTCGAATATCCTCTACCAAAGACGATTCTACCCGGAACTCCGTGTCTTCCAATTTCTCCCTCAATTGCTCAACCTCCATTAGACGTTCGGACTTCAGTCCATTGCCGTACTCAACACCTCCCTGTTGCTGGCCTCTGCATCTTCTTTCGCCTTCCTCATCTCCTCCAACTGCCTCTACAAGCTGTCATTCTCCGCTCTCAAAGCATTATTGTCATTCTAGAGCTGGGTGACTCTCGCGTTATACTTTTCCAGACTAGCACAATTTTATCCACCTCGGCCTTTTCTCTCTTTAGGGTCATGTTCTCGGTGGTTAGACCAGCTACAATTTCCACAAAAGAAGAGCGGAAATGATCAGACTCCCTCTTAAGTGTATCATATGCTTCCTTCATCTCAACTGCGATGACGAAACCCCTGAGTTAATATTCAAAGGCACAGAATTGACCAATAGTATGTCTACGATACAAAAAAATAAACTCACCTATTTCAGTGTTCAAATTACCAATGGTGGTCCACTCAGCATCGATGGTCAGCTCCCGACTGATGAGCTCTAGGTTTTTCTTCCTGATTAGTTCTGATAGTTGACGGGAGTAGTTGAGAAATTGGTCGACCTGATGACATGGAGCCCTCACGCGCATCCAGATATCCCCGGACTCCCTAACAAGGGTGGATGGAGATCGGGGAGGAACATTATCTCATCAAAATAATGCTGAGGAAAGTTTCGCTTCAGTAACGCTTTCTTTTCATCATTGGGGAGCTCTCGCCTCTCGAGCTCCGCAAGGCCTTTCCTCCCTACTACCGTCGCTCCAACCGGTCTCGAACAGTCGAGTGTTGACTCCTTTCCCTTAGCAGTTTGAATAGAGCCCAACGTGTTGTATTTGAAGGACCCATCGAAGACAGAGGCTTGAAACCACCTAATTTAAGTCGAGAATCCCCTCAGACACCTAATCGGAGGAGGAGGGGGAGGAGTCGGGGATCGCCGAGATCGATCCCTACTTCGGTGTTCACTACCTCGACCTGACGGGGGTGGAGTGTCGTATAAATTGTTTCCTCTTCTAAAACCCTCAAAGAAAGTATTCCTTGGGTGTTGGTGGTCCCCGTATCCATAACCTCATCCTCCACGCTCATTAGCCATATCACCTGTCAAACGAACGAATCAGAGTTAGTCAAGTCGCACACTCAGATGAGCCTCTATGCTATGCAGTGTTTATGAGTGTATGCCCTTAGTGTTTTTTCAACAAACTAGATTGTGGTCCGCCCGAAGGAACTAAACCCTACGCAGCAAGAGCTAGTGCTTCCATACTAGTCGTAACTAGATACGGGGATAATTCTAGGTCAAGTTTATTCAAGCCATCGAAATGGCGCTCGTTCTCAAGTGGGGTGGCAGTTCCAGGAGAAGTCACTGGAGACGGTAGCCTAATTGACACTCCTACACCGCCTCTTTTGCTGGAGGCGGGACGAGAACGCTCGACGGGCCCTCATATCCAGCCACGGCCTCCTCACCACGAGCCCTATATCCATTGACATCTCCTTGGAACTGGACAGCCTTTTTCGGCATAGGCCCAGCCGGAGGCAACTTTCTTTTCTGACCAGGAGTCGTGGGGCCTTTCACCACCTTCTCTTTTGGTACACTGCTCGCAACTGCGGGCCTAATTGTAGCCTGATCGTTCGGAAGCAACCCGGTGCGACAAAGGCACTCCTGACTTATCACCATGTCAGTATTACAAAACTCCGCGGGATCGCTCGTAGAGCATTAAGGCGTTACCGTTACTCCTTGTTGGTCGGCGCCTTAGGATTCCCTTCCATTACCAAAATGAGATATAGGACTCAAGAACTTTACAATAAGAGGCGAAGTTCAAAAGTACTTACTCCGTTCAATCCATCTCCTTGCAAACCCGAGAGGACAACGCCCCAAGAACCACTCATGCTTAAACATGGTCAGCTTGGGCCATTTCCCGACAAAGAATTTAGTGGCAGATGACGCTTCTAGGAACCATTGGGAGGGTGACGTGTTAACCATTCTCCTAAGATGGAAAAAGTACTGAATGTCCTCTCCGGAGGGTTCCAAATGCAAATACTCATGATAGAGAAAATAAGTGCCTAGAAGCGAGGAATAAGCATTTGGATGCAGTTGCAGCCGAGCAAGACGGAAATAGCACAACATGTCCCGAATAAAGTCATTAGCCGGGGGCACACACCCAGCGAAACTTTCTTGTCTGTTCCAAGCAGTAAAACCCTCGGGCGGTACATGAGCCCTGCTACCCTCTCCCGGTGCACGGACATCACCCACCAGTATGTTGAACCGCAACACCAATTCCTTAACTGTTGTAGCATCCATGTGCGACGGTACCGAGTCTATCGGATTTTCCAAGATAATCGCATCAGGCAGCATATCCTGGGCCACCGGAGCCACCGATGTGTCCCCACTCATAATGTCAACATTCTCGAGCTCCGCATGTATGACCGGAGAATGTTGTCCCTCTATTCATTTTCCGTGTTCAGATACTTCAGGTGAACTGGCCATTTGAGAAGGAATGGATCCTTCGGTAGTCCCAAGCTCGTTGCCAGTTGAGCTACCACTGTTAGTAGAATCAGACGTGTGTGACGAGGACGAGGAAGCCTCGGCTTCCAAGGTCTTTCCAGCCTTTGATCTTGTCTTCGTCGCTAGCTATACTTTAACACATCAATGTTATAAATCATAGTAAAGTAACATATGCCCCTTGTGTTGGTGATAATTAACATGTGCTTGCGATGTCATGCAAAGTCAAGATACATAGAACAAGTTTGAAACAGTCCAGTCATAGTTCAGATATATGCTCTATCCTATGTGGAAAGTCAGAGTGTATGCAATCATACAGTTAATTGGGCAATGCAGGAGAACGAAGGACCGAAGAAGTGGGACCAATCGTGAAAACGCACCCTACTTGAGGCTTGAAAACTCGAAACCCCTCTTCATGGTTTGAATGCTCGAACCCCCACAGGGCTCGAATGATCGAACCCCCTAGGGTTCGAATGCTCGAACCCTATCAGGGTTCGAAGGCTCGAACCCCATCAGGCTTTGAAGGCTCGAGCCCCAGCAAGGCTAGAGAACTCGAACCCCATCAGGGTTCGAATGCTCGAACGTCACTGGGGTTCGAATGCTTAAACCCTCACGGGGTTCGAATGCCTGAACCCTCGCGGGGTTCGAATGTTTAAACCCCCGAGGTTCGAAAGCTTGAGCCCCACCAAGGCTCGAGAACTCGAACCCATTGGGGTTCGAAGTTTCCCCTTGGTGCTCGCCTCCAAGCGTCGTCCTCTCCTCCGCATGCGCCTCTAAGTACCTCGAGGACCCACCTATTTCACGTTCGAATTTCATAGTACAAGGGAATCGAAGCTTTTTAATGGCGTTCAATCTCGAAAATTAGAAGGAGGAAGTGAAATGAAAGGGGGGCTATTTATAAAGGAAA
The DNA here is from genome assembly GCA_030737875.1 of Allium sativum. NCBI lineage: Eukaryota > Viridiplantae > Streptophyta > Magnoliopsida > Asparagales > Amaryllidaceae > Allium > Allium sativum. The sequence goes on from CM060919.1 coordinate 143,699,622, forward strand.
GGAGGAGTTCCCTCGTATTCCCGTCGTTTTGAACACCTTGGGCTCAAATTTTACACCCCCTGGGTTGGTGATTTCGAACCCGTTTGGCTTGAAATTTCGAACCCTCTGGGTTTGTAATTTCGAACCCTTTGGGTTGGAAATATCCGACCTCCTACGTATGAAATACCACACACCTCGGGTTCGAAATTTCGTGCCCAATTAAAAAATAATAATTTGGACTACTATGATGACCATACGCTCATGTACACGTATTCCATATGCATGCATACGGACCACCGCAAACGCATGGAAGCGATGCACTGCGAATACTTAGCGACGTGAGCACATCGTCGCTCCAACAACGGCTCACTTGCAATTTCACAGCAAATGAGCCAGACAACCAACAACTGTTTTCCTTTAGCTTATAGAACGAGTTAATAACTCGACTACTATCTTAACCAACGCAAAGCACATCATATCAAGACAAGACGTATTTTGGACGGCAAATGTTAATCGACTTTTTGGTCCAATTCCCAAAAGTACATAAGAAACACTGACTCAACACATGGCATGGAGCTAAAGCCGAGAGGGACGCCTAGGAGTGAAGGAAACATTTTGAAGAGGGACCGCGCCAACAAAGACTTCGCAACGCCCCTAACATATTTCTGAACCAAGGCTTCGAATCCCTAGGAGTCGCAAACCCGAATCTCGAGCCCCCAAGCACCCGTACGTATGCCCTCAGGGCACGAACTTCGTACCCCTTGGGGTGAGAATTTCGTACCCCCAAGGGGTATGAAATTCGTGTCCTTTGGGGTATGAAATTCGAACACCTTAAGATACGAATTTCATACTCAGCAGGGTACGAAATTTGAAGCCCTCGGGTGCAAATTTCGTACCCTGAGGGGTACAAAATTCATACTCAACGGGGCATGAATTTCGTACCCCATAGGGTGGGGTGCGAAATTCGCACCCCAGGGGGGTTCGAAATATGTGCATGCGTTTGGGTCAGATTCAAAATTCTGGGTGTGGTCCTCTGTTTCTACTTACTCTTACCTACTCCTACCTAACCTCCCTCCTATAAATACCCCTTGGCCTCATACTTCAAAGGGGTTGGAAGTCTATCACTTGGAACCTCTAAAAAGCTTTAAAAGCCTCTTTAATGGCATCTCCTCTTTGAGGAAGAAGAAGGACTAAATTGTCTTTTTCCCGAATACTTAGCATATGATGATTATGAAAGTGAATGTAATTAGATATCATGAGTCAGTCTCAACCTTGTAATCATTGGTGATAAATAATCTTCCAACGACTCTTTAATGTGGACGTAGGCCTCTCTCGAGGTCGAACCACTATAAATCTCATGTGTTATTTACTGCTTTTCGCACTTAGTTACACAACCAAAATAATAATTCCTAGTAATTGGAATCTTGGGTGTTTACGACATTTTTTGCTATCAAAATCCTCGTTGTTAGGCTTTATGGACATAAATATTTACAATGTGTCAATAAATTTATAGGCCAAATATATTGAATTTTTTACAAGTCTATTACTCCTCGCTGTCGGGCTTTGGTATGAACATATTAATTTATAGTATGTGGGTAAATTATGAGCTTAAAGTAGACTATCATGGTTATGCCTTATATGTGCATATTGATTTACAATTTGTGGGTAAATTACAAGCCTAGTACTCCTTGTTATTAGGCTTTAATATGAACATATTAATTTACAGTCTACGGGAAAGTTATAGCCCTAATATATATACTGAATTTTTTTTGGGGGCCAAGGATTGGGGATATGGCCACGTTATTTTGTTGGGATCCATTCCATGTAGCGTACCTTTTACCATTTTCATTCTCAATATGATGCAAGGGCACACACCATGTTACTTTATGGATGTAAGTCGGTCCAATTGAAGGGGGATGAGTGCATGCATTAGCCCGATTTGGGAACATAAGTCACCTTGACATATATGGATATGGCCATGTCTTCTGGATGATGGGTTAGGACCTGATAAACCCAAACCGATAGTGGACATAAGTTATGCATGATTCGTTGTAGGCGATCGATTAGGTAGCATTAGGAACTTATCCTAAAGCATTGTTTCGATTTTGTAAAAGTGCATCACAATAATCATTATTGAATCTTTCATATTAGAACACTTATATTTTTGTAATCACTATTTTATTTGTTACTTTTAGGTGTGCACAGATACTCATCCATTTACAACACTTGTATTATTGTTTGATCTATTTTTTTTGCTTATCAGTTGTGCTAGAAATCACTGAGCTTATTAGACTTTTTGTCTGACCTATTTTCTCCTTTTTCTTCCCCTAGGCTCTCAGGGAAGATGTACTTAGCTCAGACTACTTTGTTGATTTTATCTTGACCCCTAAAAATTGGGATTTCTCTCTCTTCCTTGCCACTTTTAGCAAGCTACTTTCTAGTGAGTCTTTCCTGAAGATGAAGAAGTGGATAAGAAGAGATGTACACTATTCACTGTGTTCTCTCGCCCGTCACTGGAGAAGCATATCCATAACCAAAAGCAGAAGCAGGGATCTGGGAAGACAACCCAAGCTAGAGAAGTACTTGCATAGATATATTTTTTTATTTCTTTAAATGGTTTGGTTGTACCCTTTTGGCTATTTGAGGATATTACTATTATTGTACTGAGCTTGAGAAGCTTCTGGTCCGGTGGGTCCATAAAATTCACTAGGATAAGCGGTATTATTGAACCAAACGAAACAATAAGCGATGAAACCAAAGGCATATAAAGCAGCTAAACTATAAGACAAGTAAGCCTCTGATGTTTTTATTATGACTGAGATTTGAGACATGATATTTTTAGAAAGTTTGGTTTGGATATAATAATAAAGATAGTTTTTGCTATTTTATTGTAAATTGAATTTTTGTTTCGTTGTGAATTTATTTTTATGTCTTGTGAATTCTTTGTCTTTGTGATGTTATTCACCTTTATACCTATAATGCTCCATATATATTAATGAGATTCTAAGTTAGGATAATGTTAAGTGGTGTGGGTTGATATATTGGTATTAGAGCCTAAAGTTACAAGATTACTAATTTTTTTGGAAGTAAATTTATTTGAAAGAAAAGCCTATTTTCAAAATTAAAAAGTTATTTTTGAAATAAAATATATCCCCTTTATCCAGATTACTACATTCCTTTGATTCCTTCAAATTCTAGACTTATTTCCTTTATTTTGCACACCATGTCAGGAGGCTCTAATTGTTCTAAGGGCGTTCCTATTCCCAGTTGATTCCGCAGATATTTAGAATCTATGGCGCCCGCTGAGGGAAGAGAACATGCGCTGGTTCCAGCACCCGCTGCAATGGTTCCTCCCAACTCGCTTTTAGCCGTGAATTTTTCTAAGCTTTGTAAGGACTCCTCTAACTTGGAAGGCAAGACTTTTTCGGGTACCTAGATGTTTGTGAAGGTGTGTGCTTGGATTATATAGACTGAGAGGATTTTCTACCTACTGGAACCGGATGATATGATGAGAATTTGACTTGCAGCTTAGCAACTTAAGGAGGAAGCCTCGTTTTGTGGGAAACTGTAGAGGCTGAGTGAAGGAATATGAATTGTGGCCGATTCAGGAATTGATTTGAGAGGAAATTTTTGTCTTTTGTAGAGGAAGGAATGTAGTTGGATAGCTTTTGTGCATGAAGCAAGGAGATTTGTCAGTAAAGGAGTACATCAATCAGTTCAACGAGTTCTCGAGATTTTGCATTGATTTGGTTAGTACCGCTCAAAAGAAAGTTGTTCGATTTGTAAGAGGTTGAATAACCCTCTCCAAGGTTTGGCGATGACTCACATTCCTATGGAAGTGACATTTAAGGCTTTGATTAAGATGGAATTGATGGACGAGGACAAGAAATAAGAGGTTAAGGATGATATATAAGAGTGGAGCTTCCAAGTTTTCTGGTCCTAAAAAGAAATTCTGGAATAAGAAAGACAAGAAGAATCAATTTGGAAATCCTTAGAAAGGGTAGATACAGACTGATATCAAGTGCCATGGGTGTGGAACACTAGGACACCTCATTAGGGATTGCGGGAAGCTGAAAGGAAAGTGTTATAATTGTGGGAAGCAGAGATATCTAAGTAATGCTTGTCCATAGAGGACCATACAAAGTATTGTTACAACAACAACTCAGATGCATGTTTGGAGGCAGCATAGACTAGTAGTGGCCTGGATAAAGGTAGGAAAGTTTATGTTGAAAGTTTGATCTTTGTCTCTGATTTTCATATTCGCACTCTTTTCGATTCGAGAGCTTCTCATTCATTTATTTCTAGTACCTTGGTTAATTGTTTTATGTTAATATCCTAGGTACCCTAGGTATTGATTTTGTTGACAACAACCATATAAACATTAAAACTAATGTATCTTTGAGTTGTGCAATTATATTAGACATATTATGGAGATATTTAAACAAGAGTATAGAAGAATAATTATAGAAGAAGGATAATCAGAATAATTGAAGACCAAAGAAGACCAAAGCATATTAAAGGATAATGCTGAAGAATATAGGTGTTTGAAGTGATGAGGAGTTGGTTGAACCTTAGAATATCTCGGTAAAGGTCCTACGGCAATTATGATTGAAGATAATCAACCATTGACCACAACCGAATCACCAAAATTCACAAATATAAGGAAATTTGAAGTGCAGATAATTTGAAACACTTATAGGTGTTGTTGTGCATATTTGCAGCACTTATATGTCGACATGCACATTTTGGTACATTTTGACATGTCAACGTATAAAGGCTTTTTAGATTTTCAAATTCAAAATGAGAAGTTGTTTCCCTCCACCCATTCACCAAAAGATACATCCTTTCAAACGCTATTTAAAGGATCCTGGAAATGAATTTTTACACCATATTTTCACATTTTCTTCTACTCCTTCTCCATATATTCTCGAAAAAAATCCATCAAATACTTTCCTATTATTCTTGCAAATCCACTCTCTTTCACTCCTAGTCTTCATTGATTTATAAGCTACACAATATCAGAGAGTTCTACTTGAATTTATATCATTTTCTCTCTGTTTTAATCCTATTTCCTCAAAGAATTCAAAGATATATTGCCATTGGAGGTCTATAGGATCAGTGTACCAAATCTGGACTACTTGTCATTGTTTGTTGTTGTTGATAAGAAGAAGGTGTATCTTGTAGCCTGTGAAATCAAGATTGTAAAGGTGTTATTGCCACCCATGGTAAGCGATTAGTGAAATTATGCACGGTGAAGTGCAGGACTGGATGTAGGATTTGTTAATCCGAAACAATATAAAAATATCTGGTGTTATTTACTTTACTGCATTCTATTTTATTAATTATTTCTTTCTGTTTGAATTTGAATATATACACTAAATACACTTCACTCTTCTAGTGTCTGAGTAGCCTTAAGATCCATTCAACACTAGGTGTGAACACCCAAATTCTCCATCAATTAGTATCATAGTAAGGTTTTCAAAGTTATCACAAACTGATTTTTTGAAAATTATTAATGGCTAGTGACACCAGTAACACTTTTATTAATTCTTTTATAGAAGGGCAATCTACCACTAGACCTCCTCGATTTGGTGGCAGTAATTATGCTAATTGGACTTGTAGGATGAAATTTTATTTGCAGTCTAATGGTTTAGATATTTGGAACATTACCCAAATAGGGTATGTAGAGCCTCAAACAGATTATTCAAAATGGACACTAGATTAAAAGACACAAGCACTTAATAATTCTAAGGCCATGAACATTTTATTTTCGTTTTTAGATAGAAATGAATTTAATCGAGTTTCTATATGTAATTCTGCATATGAAATTCAGAGAATATTGAAAATCACACCTGAAGGCACCAATAAAGTAAAATAGACAGTGATATCTATGTTGACTCACCAATTTCAAATGAAATAAATTAGTCTATTTCTGATATGTATTCTAGATTTCAAGATATTGTACATGCCTTAATATCATTAAAAAAAGAAAATTATTGAAGAAGACCAACCAAAAAGGTCTTGAATTCACTTCCTACTGATTGGGATCAGAAGACTCTGGCAATCGAAGAAGCTAATGATACTAGTACTATGTCGATATAAGAATTAATTGGTAATCTAATGTCCTATGAAGTAAAGTTGCAGTTTAGAAAAGAGAATCAAGGAAATGAGAAGAAATCACTAGCACTTAATGCAATAATCGATAACGACGAACCAGATGATGATATTGTTGATGATGATATCGAGTTTATTACCAAGAAGATCAAGAGATTCTTGAAGTATTGGACAACGAAAAAACTTCGAAAATCTAACAATAGTAAATCCAGAAATGAAAATGTTGTTAAATGTTTCAAATGTCGTATACCCGGTCATTTGAAAAGAGACTGTCCCAACTTGAAAAAAACAAAGTACTTTTAAAATACTTTCAATAAGGAGAGGAAACAAGCATTTAGTGCAATATGGGATGATTCAGTTACATCATCAAGTGATAGTGATTTAGAAACGAAAAAGACCAATGTTTGCTTCATGGCACTGGATGACCTGGTACGGAATTTTGATAAAGAAATTACTAAAGTTTTAAATGATATGCATAAGACATATGAAATACTTAGGAAAGAGTATGATAATAGTTTGGCAGAAATAGATAGATTAAAAATATCTAATGAAAAGTTGAGTAAAGAAAAGCAATGTCTAGAATATGAAATTAAAAGATTTAATGGTCATAAAAATGGAAAGGATTTAACATTTGGAAGTTTTGAAAAACATAAAAGTGAAAATGAGTCCTTAAAATCAGAAAATCTTTCAATGAAGTCACAGACATCTCTATACAATGTTATTCTTAATCATAGTAAGGATTTTGATGAAATGAAAACTGATATTGAAAATATTTAACAAAGGGAAGGATAACCTTGAGAAATTATTATCTGCATATAAGCACAATAGGAATAAGCATGGGCTTAGCTATACACCTGAGGCTAAATCAAAGAAAAATAGTACTCAATGTACTAAGTTTGTTAAAGCCGTTAACTTCAAACCGAAGCCTAGGAAGTTATAGTTAAATTCTCCAAATAGGTTCATTAACTTATGGGTTCCAAAATGGTTGGATAATACTGAAAAAGAAAAATATATTGATAATTTATTAATAAGGTTCATTTATCTATTAATTATATTTTGAAAGGGCGTTCAAACCCTTATGGGTTTGGCATCCCAAAACTTAAATTCGTGGACCTTGAAATAAAATGGTTACCCGTATGCATAGTTTATATTTTTTTTCAGGTACCAAATAGTTGATGCTCTAAGCATATGATAAGAAATCGGATGAACACCCAATGTAATAAGAGGAAAACATAAAACCTTGAGTCAGACAACAGTCTTAGTGAGTGATAAAACAGCTATCTAACATCGACAATAAAGCATATCAGAATAGGTAGATAAACAAACTAATCTACCAACATCAGAGAAAAAATCAACCCCATATTCCCCACATCAGACAGTTTTAGCCTTTACAACAAGCATTTCAACCATACATTCATGGTAATCCAAAACAACCATTCATTTATGGCAACCAGAAGTAGTCCATAATAACACTCATAACATCCAAATTATATATCTCACGTAAACTACCTTAATCGAATTCAACATCCCTCAAGCACAAGCCCTAGTGGCCTGAACTAATTGTTAAGCACCAAACTATGCCCGGTCTGAATCGATCGCTAAACCGACCAAGACCGCTCGAGAATGCAGACTGTAATGAGAATACGACGCATCAGAACACAAATATGAGAACATTTCATTACTATTACAACAATTTACAACAGAGTACAAGAATATATCAGAGTTCAAATAAATAATATGCAGTGGAAAATAATATCAAAGATTTAAATTACAAAACAGCGGAAAATATACTACATGAATACAATGTGCAGCAGAAAACATCAACTACCACAGCTGAAAGGAATACACGGATACAAAGCTTTCCGAATATAGATCTAGCTGTATATTAGGATCCGACTAAATAGAAATCTGCAAAAACCAAAACTACTAGTTGTCCATGTGGAAAATATGGGCACTCAGAGTTTAGGTAGAAACAATAAACTCCGAGTTAGTCATGGTACTGGTGTGAGAACTAAAACAGTTATTATTAACTTGATTTTTATGTTGGGTAAATCAAGGGACCACGCCATATAACATGGAATGGGTTTCCTCCCAAGAATACCATAAACAAACAATGCAATGCATTTGAAAAAATGAAGCCATTATAAGACTCGGGTCCCATCACACAATGCAACACAAACTAGAGTATAGAGTTTTACCTTATAATGGCCAAATATGCTTAGTACGCGAAATTTATCTTTTATTATCACTATAAGTGAAGAAATCAACTTCAAATATAAATGTATCAATCATAGACGGCATAATAGCTCATCCTACTATGTCGCCATATAGGTTTACATCTAAAACCAAAAAGTCGCGTATTGGAAATTGGATTCCATCTACGAGTCAAGGCAAGGGATGTCTCCTCACCGGTTCTGGCCATCTCTAGCAGGATGCCCACGATTAATACATGTGACCCTTGGATCTTCAGGGTCGATCCTCTCATACTTTTGAGGATTAGTTATTCCTGAACAATACATTTCCCGGTCCTATCGAACCTATCACCTGGCCATTGGAAACCAATCATATCTAAGGCGCCTCGCAATCCATCATCCACATAAGTAAAATGTCTGGGCCCATACCATGACACCACTTCTAGATAGCAAGAAAGGCATGCACTCCCTGTAGTCACTATCCCGTTTTTGACTCACACCGAGGTGTGAAGCTCACGAATTAACGCTACAACACAAAGCTACGCTATTTTAGAGTCGTGCTCTGATCATCAACCACAAGGCCCTACTTTTCATCAAAAGCCTTGATCATAGCATTTCATCATGCCACATTGAAAATTCATGCCATACAACTGATGTCTATCAATATATACCCTCTAAGCTTGTACGTCTCAGAGAAGAGTGTTAAGGAGGAGAATAAATTCTCCGCCACCAAACAGAAACATATTAAATAGAAATCAATCAATACAGAACGAAATACAATATCAAACTTACAAGTCCGTTCTGAGTCTGAACGAAACTGGAGGCACCTTATTCCTCGTCCCGTATGTCCAATACAGGAGAGAAGACCTCGCATATCTGGTCGATCTCCAAGTACGTCCGGACGATCACCATTTATTACCTCGTATTGGGTGTACAGCCCAATCAAGACATCAGTAATCATCCAAATGATGTGAAGATATCCGGTCTTCTACCACCTTCTTCAAAACTTCGACATTTAGTCATCGTATCAGTTATTCAGAATGGGTTAAACCCGATCTTTCTGATTAACTCGCATATCTTATAATCAAGAACACATCATACGCCTCATTCCAATCCAAAATATTCTTTTATTCAAATATTCATTACATTGGGAATCATTCCCATAAATCTTATCAAAGATTTAATTCGTTTAAACCTGTTGTTTAAATCTTTCTTTGAAACCCATTGCAAAAGATTGTGTGCTATCTTTTAACAATCTTAAACCAAATTAAGGTTTATCAAACTAGTCGGGATTATACAGCCTTACCGAGATAATCATTTATTTTATTTTTTTAATCCCAACCTATTCATCCCATGGAGCAAAACTGGCGTTACTCCATATCTAGCACCTACTGCGTTATCAGTAAAATTAATTACCTTTTCACGTTTCAAATCTAATTAAAGATTTAACTATCGCATGGAGTAAAACTGGTGGTACTCCGTTCTCAATCATTTCATGAATTCGGTAAATTTAATTACCTCATTCACATTCCAATCCAATTAAAGATTCATTAAAACTCCAACTTGGTTTTATTCTCCAAAAATCATTACTTAATGATTTTTCAACTTTAGGAAATTTATCTTGCCTTTAACTGGGTTAAAGAACCAATATTATTTAAAACAAAGTTCATGATAAACCCAAAATCATCTTCCATCGAAATGGAACCTTCACGGAAATCAGATCAATCGTAATCGAAATAAATTTCCATACCAGACTAATATTATAAGGAATAACAACAAAACCTTTTAAATTCCACAACTAGTAGTGATCTTCATTCACAGAAGCTCATCTCGATTATTATTAAACTGAATTCCTTTCAATTCCAATTTAGTTTATTAAATTGGAAAATTTCAATTTGGAAAATTTTCCATTTAATCTTAGTTAAAAGATATATAATTTTCAAATCATAAATTCACTGTTAATTGGGTTAAAGAAGTAATGTTGTTTAAAACATCATTCACAATAAACCCAAAACCAACTTCCATTTAATTCCAAATATATGTATTATTGGAAAACTTCATTAATCTTAATTAAAATATTTATTCTATTGTCAATTGGGTTTAAGAATAGTGTTATTGTAGACAATATTCACAAAAAAACCCTAAAATCTGATTTGATATTAAATACAAGGCTCTGAATAGAAATTATATCGGCTTATATTGAATATCAAATTCTGAAACCAGCAGATATCGTATTGGTAATAACGATATCTATATCTTACAAATTCCTCAACAATATCTGTATAATCACGGAATCCAATATTGAAGTATTCTAAAGATTATGTCCATTCAAATCCTTTCCAATTCATACGTTGGAAAAATTCTGGTAATATTAAAACCATAGCAATTCTTTACTCCGGTTGTTAACCATTTCTTCTAGATAAAAATATCTTTTATCCTTTCAAACGTGGAGTATTTTATCCAAAATTATTTCAATATTTTCGTGTCCATCCAAAATCGAACATCAAAATCATATCTTGATTTTTCACTAAATATTTTTTTTAAATATTCGTTATTTCTGAATTGGAATCAGACTCAATCCATTACCATATAATTTTATATGGATTCCATACATCACATGTATTCAAAAATAGGGATAAACAACTATTAAACATTCAATTCACATTTAGAGTGCAATTTGCAACTGTATAAGCATTAAATAATTAAATAAGCTTATAATAGTCTGTCAATCAATCGGTTGACATATAATTAAATCCAACGGATATGTGAATTAATTATCTTCCCCAGACCTGTGTGGTGTTTTCAACCATCAAACAAATATTATTATTTGTATACTTGTGCGATGTGTAAAGTAATCATCCCAACACCCATATGGGGTTAACGTCACAATCCATGTGAACATATCTATATTTGGGAGACAGGTGGGTAAATTGTCATCCCAAATTAATTTAAAATATAAACATTTTATTTTCATAGTTTAATAATGATAACATTTAAAACTGTAAACATCCATCGATCACCAAACAAATATAAAAATCACAGGCAATCAATATATATCCAATTATAAAAATAAATAACTGTACAAAAGAATTGAGTGAGAGAGTTCTCACTATTGGTTTCCACTCTGTCGGTCTTTAATTGACAGTTTTATAAAATGATTTCGTAAAAATTGAGTTGTCGAAATATATGGATTAGAGAAACTGAAAAGTCACAAACAAAGGCAAAATGGGTCGAAACCCGATGGGGAAAAAGTCTGGATGAATCTATACTATGGACTGAGGTCCCTCCAGTCCATAGTAAATACCAGTCGACTGGTCTGAACCTGGGCTTTTGCCCAGGAAGACCACCAGTCGACTGGTCTAATTCCGACCAGTCGACTGACTGCTCCGTACCCGGGCTGTTGCTCAGGTTGGATAGGGAGGGTTTTAACTCTCATGATCGACCCCATCGATCGTGCGCGATCATTCGAGTCTCGTGAACACTTCTTGACGTCAACATGGCCTCTAATGATCACGGTATCAACTCATAGAACCTGAATGCAATAATTTTGGTTATAATCTCAAAAGTGAACCACATTCCAAACCAAAGCATGTAAAAGTGATTCAGGCGACTTGTGATGACTTAGGACTTTGCCGTGGCGACAATGGAGCTTCACAAGATCACCAATTCAACTAGTAGGATATGAATTAGATTGTGTGGAAAATTCAATTCATAATTTTTAATTTAATGAAACTAAAATTTATGAACCGGAAAGTGTATACTTATCTAACCAATCCATATGTATATACACAATAAAAATTAATCTAAATTACACTTTACGCGCTTCTAGGCTTGTGGTATATATGTGGGTTCTTAGAACTACCTTTGCTTGTTTATAGACAAGAAATCGATCTAATGACAAGCTAGAACAACCTCTCTTCCATTATAGCTTGCCAATCTTCAATCTAGACACACATAAATGAGTTTCCTAAGAGTTAGGTCATAGGATTCCTCAAAAATAGGAGAGGAGATAAGCTAGAGAAGATGGAGAAGATCAAGAGGATGCTTACCAAAGCTTCTACACTTGATTTCCTCAAGGATTGAGCTTCCAATTGCAAAACCTAGCTTAGGAATTTTTGTTTCTCATCCCCATTCCCATTATCGTTTAAGTGTTTGGGATGAATGAGAGGAAGAGGGGTTGATTTGGTTATATGGAGTGGGCTAGGTTTAGCCAAACCAAGATCCAACCAAGGTGCCCAAAACTCTGAAGCTCGAAGTATATCAAAGTTTATACTTCTTGAACATGTAAACGACATTTTGAACTCAATGGAAGTGGTTTCGAGTCCAAATTTGTCCAGATGTAAAAAGTGATATTTTGGTCATACTCACAAAGAAAAAGATCAAATTTCACCTAACTCTAAAGGTGTCGATGTTTATAGTTTTCAAACTCGCAAACGACATTTCGAACTCAACGGAGGTAGTTTCGAGTCCAAATTCTTCCATATGCAAATTGGCTATTTTTAAGGGATATATATAATATTAAAAAATACATATATTCCATAGCGACTATTCTAAATTTTAATTTAGACATAACTCACAATTTATAAAGTGAAATCTCAATTTCTTGCATTCTACAGAAAATTACAATTCAAAATATTCCAACGTTTCTTGTTTTATCAAATTCTAATTTATATTGAATTCTATACGTTCACTCAAAGTTTAAAATCAAATTTTCAAACAATCACGCCATTTCAAGCTCATTTTAATTAATTTTAAATTTATACGTTCTAACTTCGATTAAAATAAATTTTAAGTCGTTTAATCTCAAAATAATTCATCTAAAATATTTAATTTCTATGTAAATGAAATAAAAATAAATTTTAATTTGGTTCCAAAAATACGCCATACAATAAAACGTATCTAGGCCTATTAGAGCTGCCCAGGGTACTCGAACATACAATCGGTCTTTTAGGTATCCCTATTATACCACTGCTTTGAGTCCGCTAGAACCTTCGACAACGATAATCCATCAGCCTTCAGTATCTCTAGTCATCATAAACAGCGACAATCCAACCATTATCAACAAACTCAGAACACCTTTGAGTTGTCATCACATTCAATTAAGAACACCTTTGAGTTGTCATCACATTCGTTGCATTACAACAAACAACGAACACATCACCGCACTTCGACATTCTCACTTGAACTCACTTTGAAGTCAACACTATCACTGGACCAAACAACGCCAATGTATGACCCAATATCACTCCATAGCACTATAAGGTGCTACCGATCCAGCACTAGAAGACACAACTGATCCATCATTAAAGGATATGACCGATCCATTACTAGGAAATATGATCGATCCATCTCAGGAGAACATGACTAATCCATCACCTTTAACCCCAACTGACCCATCTCCTGAGGCAATGACCGACCCACTTCAGTAGCCAACCCGACCAACCCATAGCTATACAAAAAGAGGCCGACCCATATTTGGCCAACCCATATTTGACCGACCCATATTGCCGACCGACCCATATTTGACTAACCCATATTACCGACCGTCCCATATGCTGACCGAACATATTGTCGACCGACCCTTATCCGACCGACCCATATTGCCGACCGACCCATATTTGACCGACCCATCTCATTTTCTTGGAGAACACTCCACCGACCCATTGAATCCCAGCAGATCCATCTCCAATCCGGCTGATCCATCACCTGGACATACCCAACTCATCTCCAAATTTGACCGAAACTTCGCAAAATTACTATATCGTCGAAATCAACTCATACAATTCATTCAATCCAGCCACCGACATGTTATAAAATCACTAACAACTCGAAAATGACAATTTTCGTCAATAATTATGTAAAATTCACCAAAATCATGATAAATGAACATATGAACTAAATTATGGATCTAACTTGCATAAAAATATGAAAATATATGGAATTATCGGTTTTAAGTTGCTAAATTAGATCCTATGGCGATTCATATGAAAATATACTTATCATGATGTAGATCTAAGAGAAAACACTTGAAATTGATAGAATAATGTTCTAACAACTCATATACTTGATTGAATCCGTGTGAGAGATGCATATCACTCACCAAATCTCTAAAACAACCCAAAAACACTTAGATCTAAATCCGGACAGCAAAGAATTTGCTATAAACTCTTCAATTCGACGAAATCTCTCTTGGAATGGCGTAGATCAAGCTTCAAACGATGTAGAACTTTGATTCTTTAATGTAGATCTAAGCTCTAAGGGTGGAAAGGTGTAGAAGATGGAGTAATGGAGGATCACAAGCTCTTCCAAATGAGAGAATGGAGAAAGTAAACTATTCTCCATGCCTTTTACCCCCTATTTATAGCCTTCCCTCAACCCCTTAATAGGGCTATACAAATCAGCCCATATGGCTTACAAAACCTAAACAACCAACCGTAAAACCTTAAAACAATGATCCCCCCAAATCGCTAAGCCAAATCTTTAATGTGACCACTCTACGGATTGAGAATCATCATTTCCTTTCCAATGAGACCAGATCTTAGCACCTGATTCGATCCGAGTCAAAAGTTATGCCCTGTACAAGACTGACAAGGGTAAAATGGTCACAAACAAAATTGGTAAAAATTATGGATATGTCTCACAAACACATAAACAACATATTGACATATGAGAATATCTAACCCTCAATAAGTAAAATATAAATATTTTACGATCCTCTGATATGTAAAATGCGGTTGTTACATTCTCCCCCTTTAAGTATTTCGCCCCCGAAATTCCAGGCAAACACCAGCAACCTAAACGATTCTGCATGCCTATCCTTAATGAGCAGCCAAATTTATCATCCAAACTAGCTGCCACCAAGCCATACATTCAAAGCCTTATACTAACATTCAGAATTCTAACAACAACAAGCTACAATGATGTAACGATGACATGATATCAATGGGTCATACTGACGAAGAGTTCTAGATGGATCGCCTTCATACTCTCTACCGTCTCCCATGTACAATCATTGCCATCTTCACTCCATTGTACCTTAACTTTCTTAACCTTCTTCCTCCTGATTTGTTTCGTGTCATTCCCCACAACACGAAGCGACTTATGAGGTCTTGTAACCACGCTCTCTACTTCTAGGTCTTCATACTGCTTTGGAGATACCACCACACTCGAATCATGCACGAACTTCCGTAGAAATGAGACATGGAAAACATTATGCACACTTGACACCTTCTCGGATAACTCCAATCTATACACGAGCTTTCCTATTCACTCGATTATCGAAAACGGTCCAACAAACCTTGGAGCTAAATTTCCTTTACTTCCAAACCGAACCACATGCTTCAATGGAGAAATCTTCATAAAAATCATATCGCCTACGTTTAATTCCAAATCCTTTCAACGCTTATCAGCATAACTCTTCTGACGATCTTGGGTTGCCTTCATTCGTTGCCGAACGATCTCGATACAGTCCGATGTTTCTCTTGTCATATCAGACCTAAGTATCAAGTTTTCTCCAGTTTCTAACCAATATGCTAGAAAACTACATGCTTTACCATACAACGCATCGTATGGTGCCATCCCAATGTTCGACTGGTAGTTATTATTATGAGCAAACTCCAGATGTAGATGATCTTCCTATGATCCTCCGAAGTCTAATACACAAGCCCTTAGGAGATCTTCCAAAACCCGGTTAACCCTCTCAGTTTGACCAACAGTTTGGGACATGATAAGCCATACTCAAATATAACTCAGTTCCCAAAGTCTCTTGCAAACTCTTCCAAAATCCACTCGTGAAAAATGGATCTCGATCACTCACTATGCTCTTTGGGATACCATGGAATCAAACTGTCCATTTTATATACACCTCAGCCAACTTCGATGTTGTCGTAGTCGATTTGAAAGGAATGAGCCTTGCACTTTTAGTCAAGCGATCCATGATGACCCAAATTCCTTCGTTTCCTGCCTTGGTTTTAGGTAGCCCATCGATAAAATCCATCGACATTTGTTTCCACTTCCACGTAGGAACTTCCAATGGCTGAAGTAATCCACTCGGCTTCTTCCGTTCAGCTTTCACCAACTGACAGTTCATGCACTTGGAAATGAACTTTCCAATATCTCTTTTCATCCCTTCCCAGTAGTAAGATCTCTTCATGTCCTGATACAATTATTACCACCGGGATGAATAGTCAACTTTGTGTGATGACATTCTCACAGAACCTCATCTCTCAATCCATCGATATCAGGAATAACCATTCGTCCTTGCTTTCAAAGCCAACCCTTTCGATCGACGTCGAACCCTTTATTCTCTGGTTCCAATTTCTAGATAAACTTGACAAGCTTTGAATCTCGCTTTTGGCTGTCCCCAGTCCTTTTGATGAGAGTAGGTCTTATCGATAAGCTAGCCAATATTTCAGGTTTCAACTCACACCTTGGTCTGAAATAAAATCCGACCAAGTACTTGAGGCTCTTCCATTCTAAAAACATCGCTCCCAAACTTGTGTGTCTTTGACTCAACGCATCTGCTTAGCGTTGCCATTGCCAGGAGTATAGGCTATACTAAAATCATAGGATGCCAGAAACTCTAAACATAGTTGTTGTCGAAGATTCAAATCCTTTTGGGAGAAAAGATACTTCAACGACTTATGATCCGTGAACAACTCGAATCAAACTCCCAACAGGTAATGTATCCACTTCTTCAGAGCAAACACGATCGCTGCCAACTCCAAATCATGAGTTGGATAATTCTTCTCATGTGGCTTCAGCTGTCGACTCGCATAGGCCACAAACTTATCCTTCTACGTCAGTACTGCTCCACGTCCAGTGCCACAAGCATCGGTGTACACCACCATCTCTTCATTCCTACTTGGAATCATCAAAACGGGAGTACTCCTCGGTCTCTCTTTCAGGATTCCAAACGGTTGCGCACACTACGCATCCCATGTGAACACTTGGTTTTTCTTCGTCAATCATGTTAATGGTGCATCTATCTTGAAGAAATATGTGATAAACCATCGGTAATAAACACCCAACCTAAGGAAACTTCTCACATCCATCGAATTCTTAGGTTTATCCCAGTCCTGGATCGCCGCCACCTTAGCGGGGTCAACTGCTATCCCATTTCCAAAAACAACATGGCCTAAAATTTCACTTCAGTTTTCTAGAAGTGACACTTCGAAAACCTAGGTCTCAGCTGATGTTTTCATAAGATTTCCAAAACAATTCACAAGTACATATTATGTTCTTCCTCGTTCGAGGAGTAAACTAGAATATCATCCACGAACAAAATCACGAATTTGTTCAACTGATCTTTTAAAACTATGTTCATAAGATCCACAAAATGTGCTGATGCGTTAGTCAACCTGAATGGCATCACCAACCATCCGAAGAAACCGGATGGTGTCCTAAAAGCAGACTTCGGCACACTATCCTTTGCCAATCTCAACTGGTGAAATCCCGTTGCCAAATCCATCTAAGAAAACACTTTGGCTCTTTGAAGCTGATCAAACAAGTCATCAATTCTCGGCATAGGATACTTGTTCTTCTTAATCACCTTGTTCAGCTCACGATAATCCACACACAATCTTAACGAGCCATCTGCCTTGGTTGCAAACACTACTAGTGCTCCCCATTCGGAAGCACTTCTCCGAATGAATCCCTTTCCTAGAAGGTCACGAACTTGCACCTTTAACTCTCGTTGTTCCTTAGGTGCCATCTGCCTAAGAGGCATAATGATTGGTCTAGCCCCCTCGACCAAATCGATCCAAAACTCGATCTCATAATGCGGCGACAAACCTTTGACTTCATCAAAGATATTCTCAAACTCATTAGCGATCAGCACAAATGTCAAGTCTTCCTGTAGAATGACAAGCGAATATAAATAGCTCACGACGACACCATCTTCGAGGTTACACCGAATCAACACTTTTCACCATTCCACATCCCCGACTCTCAACTCATGCTTTTCGCAGTTCCCTCTTACCGCATACCTCTTGAGCCAATTCATGCCCTAGATGATCCCAAAACTAGTGAAGTTCAAAACAAAGCAATCATGCACAAAGAAGCAACCATGAATCGACAACACAAGACCACGATAAATCATACAAAGGTTAGATGAACCCCCAACTGGATTATTCACAATGAAAGGTCTATCACAAATCTCGAGTTCCAAACCCAATCAGAAAGCAAGCTCATTACAAATGAATGAATGCGACGCTCAAGTATCCAATAACACACAAACTATAACACCTCGGATAGAAAGAGTACCTTGGACGACAACACCCTTTCCCTTCTCCTCTGTGGTAGGAGCCCTTAAAGAAGATGGCATAACTTCCAAAGCATAAGCCTTCACAATCTGCTTATCCTTGGCTACTTCTGGACAATCTTTCTTCTCTTGTCTAGGTTTCCCACAATTGAAGCACTTCTTCTCAGCTTTTGAATTCTTAAAATCTTTAGAATAATGGCCCTTCTACCAGCAGTTGTAGCAAGTCACTTTGCCTTTCTGCTTCTTTTGACCATCCTTTCCCTTCTGTTGTTGTTGCTTCCTCTTCTTATTGTTATTACCACCCAGCTATGGTTTCTGAGCTTCCTTTGCAACAACAACAGTTTATTCTTTTGGAAACAAGCTTTCATGCCCCACAGCTTTTTTCCATAACTTCTCATAGGGACCGTAGAGATGATCCACCAACGGTCTTCCTATGTAAGTATCCAATCCCATAACAAACTTCTCGTTCTTCTGATACAGAGAATCAATGAATGAATGAGCATATTTGGACAAGGCCTCGAAATTAGAAAAATAATCAAGCACTGGTCTCCCATTCTGTTTCAACTCAACAAACTTTTTGAACAGAACTGACTTATGAGCAGTTGAGATAAACTTCGTGTCGAATTTAACTTGGAACTGTTCCCAAGATATTTCTTCCTCTAGAGTTTCGAGAGTAACAGAATTCCACCATTCCATGGCCATGCCTTATAGCTGCCTTGACACAAGCTTTCTCTTGGTTTCATCTTCTATACCCAAATCTCCAAAGATACGGATGCAAGCATATAACCACCTATGAACCTCTCTGGTTGGCTTAGTCCCTTTAGATGGCTTTCCTCCTAGAGATGTGAAGCCTTTACATAGCTTAGCCAACTCCAGAACCCTAGGCACCTGAACACCTACATCTACCATGGCTGCCACTGGAACAGGTACCCTTCTCATGACTGCTTCCATCATGGCCTCAAACATGGCTGAGTAATTCGGTATACCTTTGCTTCCCCCTCCCGACACAGTCTCCTCCCTAGTAGTATGTCTTGAAGTACATCGACTCATTCTAAATCTGCAAATTAGAATGGTTAAATACTTATAAAAATCTGCTAATAGAGTTCAAACGCTACTATGTTATATACTACTATATAGTATGCATCCAAATGAAATATACAAGTATGTCTCTTATGGGTTATTACGTCTTTTTACTTTGGCTAAAATCGATAACCAAAGCTCTGATACCAAAATGTGACGACCACTTATGACCCCTGCACTAAACAAGAGGAACAATGCATTGAAAGGTGTGCCATACAACTATGGACGATCATCAAGGTATGATAACACAAACGGTACCTGTCGTATTACTCACAGGGCAAGGATAAAATAAAGTAGAACATATACCACATGAAATAATAGTGAAGCATATTTGAGCAGAAAACACCCAACTTTCAGAACAACTAGAAAGTATATTCAAACACCAGGATTACTACATAATATCTATACAATTTGTCTCACTATAGCACTCAGAGTCAAACATCAAACAGCAGAAAACAAAGGCACTATATAGTAGTAAAGTTAATACGCCAGCCGCCTGCTTGTCACCGAACTGCAACATCGCCCTCACCAAGATATCACCTATCACTTGTTAACTAGTCTACCCATCCAACAATCGGATGAACAACCTAAGGTAATAAGAGGGAAACATAAAACCTTGAGTCAAACAACAGTATTAGTGAGCGGCAAAACAGCTATCTAACATCAACAATAAAGTATATGAGAATAGATAGATAAAAAAACTAATCTACCAACACCAGAGAAGAACTAAACCCCATCGTTCCCACATCGGACATTGATAGCCTTTACGACAAGCATTACAACCATACACTCATGGTAAACCAAAACAACCATTCACTCATGGCAACCAGAAATAGTCCATAAAAACCATCATAACATCCATATTGTATATCTAAAACAAACCACCTTTATCGAATTCAACATCCCTCAAGCACAATCCACAGAGGCCTAAACCAATATCGGACAAGCACCCAAGAAATATCTCTTTCGACCTCAGACAATCTACGTGAGACGGTACAAGCAAAGTAACCAATCATCCATGACTGACTCTGGCTATCATCGCCAATCCTACTTCGAAACCACCATTAATCATATGACTGGCTAAACACTTTGCCATCAATTTTCAAGGGCCAATGGTAAACCCCAGTTCTAGCTAAAACTCCATACAATTGGTCTTTTAGGTATCCCTATTAAACCCCTGCTTTGAGTCCGCTCGCCTTCAGTATCTCTAGTCATCATCAATGGCGGCCATCCAACCATTATTAACAAACTCAGAACACCTTTGAGTTGTCATCACATTCATTGCATTAGGACGAACAACGAACACATCACCGTACTTTGACATTCTCATTTGAACTCACTTTGAAGTCATCACTATCATCGGACCAAACAACACCAATGTATGACCCAACATCACTCCATAGCACTATAACGCACTACCGATCCAACACTAGAAAACACAGCCGATCCATCATTAAAGGATATGACTGATCCATCACTGGGAAGTACGACCAATCCATCTCAGGAGAACATGACTGATCCATCACCCTATAACCCAACCGATGCATCTCCTGAGGCAACGACCCGTCCACTTCAGTAGCCAGCCCGACCGACCCATAGCTAAACAAAAAGAGGTCGGTCCCATATTTGACCGACCCATATTTGACCGACCCATATGCCGACCGACCTGTATTTGACCGACCTATATTTTCGACCGACCCATATGTTGACCGACTATATTGTCGACCGACCCATATTTGACCGACCCATCTCCATTTCTTGGAGAACACTCCACTGACCCATTCAATCCCAGCCGATCCATCTCCAATTCGGTCGATCCATATCCTGGACAGGCCCAAATCGTCTCCAAATTTGACCGAAACTTCACCAAACGACTATATCGTCGAAATCAACTCATACAATTCATCCAATCAAACCACAGACATGTTATGAAGTCACTAACAACTCAAAAATGACAGTTTTCATTAATAATTATGTAAAATTCACAAAAATCATGATAAATGAACGTATGAACAAAATTATGGATCTAACTTGCATAAACATATGAAAATATACGCAAGTTACCGGTTTTAAGTTGCTAAATTAGATATTGTGGTGATTCACATGAAAATATGCTTACCACGTTGTAGATCTAAGAGAAAACATTTAAAATTGATAGAATTATGTTCTAACAACACATATACCTGATTGAATCCAGATCTCTAAAACAACCCAAAAACACTTAGATCTAGACCCGGACAGACAAGAATTTGTTCTAAACTCTTCGGTTCGATGAACTCTCTCTTAGAATGGAATAGAACTAGCTTCAAACGATGTAGATCTTTGATTCTCTTATGTAGATCTAAGCTCTAATGGTGGAAAGGTGTAGAAGACGGAGTAATGGGGATCACAAGCTCTTCCAAATGAGAGAATGGAGAAAGTAAACTATTCTCCATGCCTCTTACCCACTATTTATAGCCTTCCACCAACCCCTCAATGGGCCTCTCCAAATCAGCCCATTATGGCTTACAAAACCTGAACAACCAACTGTTAAACCTTAAAACAGCGATTCTTCCCAAACTACAGGGCCAAATCTTTAATGTAACTACTCTACAGAATGGGAATCATCATTTCCTTTCCAATGAGACCGATCTCAGCACCTGATTCGATCCGAGTCAAAAGTTATTCCCCATACAAGACCGACAGGGGTAAAATGGACACAAACAAAATTGGTAAAATTTACGGACATGTCTCACATCCCCATAAACAAAATATTAAAATATGAGAATGATCCAACCCTCAGTAAATAAAATATAAATATTTTACGATCCTTCGATACGTAAAACGCGGGCAGTTACAACTCTAAAACTCATCTGATTATTTAGTTTATTTCATGTTTTGATTTCCCCACTTATGTTTTATTTATATGCATATAAAAACTCTATATATTGTCTAGTAGTAAACTAAATAATTCCTTCTACCCTTTTTGTCCATGACAAAAGGGGAGAAAAGGTATAAATATACAAGACAAAATGATAGAAGGAGTGCACAGAATTAAGTGGAGTCAAATATAAAAAGTATTATATTTTATCTCTCAAATATTTATGGTTGTTACCATCAAAAAAGGGGAGATTGTTAATACCCAAGGTATTGATTTTGATGACAACAACCATATATACATTGCTACTAACATATCTTTGAGTTGTGCAATTACATGAGATATATTATGGAGATATTTAAACAAGAGTACAAAAGGATAAATATAGAAGAAGGATAATCATAACAATTGAAGACCAAAGAAGACCGAAGCCTATTAGAGAAAAATGTTGAAGAATAGAGGTGTTTGAAGTGATGAGGAGTTGGTTGAACCTTAGAATATATTATTAAACATCCCATGGAAATTATGCCTGAAGATAATCAACCATATACCACAAAGGAATCACAAAAATCCACAAATATAAGGAAATTTGAAGTGTAGAAAATTTGAAACACTTATAAGTGTTGTTGTGCATATTTGTGACACTTATATGTCGACATACACATTTTGACATGTCGACATATACGGTCTTTCAGATTTTCAAATTCAAAATGAGAAGTTATTTCCCTCCACCCTTTCACCAAAAGACACATCCTTTAAAACACTATTTAAAAGCTCTTGGAAATGATTTATCACACCATATTTTCACATTTTCTTCTACTTCTTCTCCATATATTCTCTACAAAAATCAATTGAATACTATCCAATTATTCTTGTAAATCCACTCTCTTTCACTTTTGTTCTTCATTGATTTGGAAGCCACACAATATCAAAGAGTTTAACTTGAATTCATATCATTTTCTCTCTGATTTTATCATATTTCCTCAAAGAATTCAAAGATATATTGTTATAGGAGGTCTATAGGATCCTTGTACCAAATGTGCAAGAATCTGTATTGAAGATACGACTACTTGCCATTGTTTGTTGTTGTTGATAAGTAAAAGGTGTATCTTGTAGCCCGTGAAATCAAGATTGTAAAGGTGTTCTTGCAACCTGTGGAAAGCAAGCGATTCGAGTGAAATTCTGCACGATGAAGTGTAGGACTGGAAGAACCAGTATAAAAATCCTGGTGTTATTTACTTTACTGCATTTTATTTTATTACTTATTTCATTCTATTTGAATTTGAATATATATATATATATATAGTAAATACACTTCTCTCTTCTAGTATCTGAATAGCCTTAAGATCCATTCAACATTGGGTTATTGACTCCCGGTTCCCCAACATTTTGCACTAAGAAATCTCACAAGTTACCGATCTCGTAGTAATTTTAAACCCTGTAGGTGATTCAGAACACCTATCTATGATTTGTAGGGTTTGAAAATTTTGATTTTAGGAGTTGAGTTTGATCGTGTTGCCTATGTGTTAGGATTTTTGAGGTAAGGGATGATCTTAGGGATGTATTGGTTAGCCATGTATGAGGTTGTACTAGACTGTGAGAGGAGGGTCATTCATTTGATAACATATAGTGGTTGGGACCAAGAAATTTCTTGCGACCAACGAGGGTCAGTCATGTTGAGTTTTCTTTACTCGCTAGATTCTTCTATTGATATTTATTATGTACTTGTTATTTGTGGGTATCCAGATGTATTTGAGGAGCTTGGAGTATTATCACCTTAGCAAGATATCGATTTTCCGGTTTATCTTAGTGATAAATCAAAGCCTGCAGCATTACTTGTTCGACATATGGCTCCGAGGGAACAGAAAGAGTTGAGAAAAAAAGTGGGTGAGCTTTTGGAAAAAGGTTTTTATTAGGTGGAGTATTTCTTAGTAGGGAAGACCTGTTGTCTTTCTAATAAGGCTAATGGCTCCTCCATTTGTGGGTGGATTACCGAAAATTGAACAAGCTCTCAAAGAAGCCGTATTACCCACTCCCTCGGACAGATGATTTGTTTGATGAGTTGGTAGGAGCAACTATATTCTCTCAGTTGGATTTAGCTACTAGTTTTCATCAGTTATGAATGGCTGAGGATAACATCGATAAAATGACATTTTATACTCCTAATGGCTTCTTTGAGTGGTTGGTTATGCCTTTTCAGCTGACCAATGCAGTGACATATTTCATGGATTTGATGAGTATGGTATTCGGAAACGTTCTTAATAAGTTTGTGGTGGTTTTTGTAGATTATATCTTTATGTTCACGAGGAATGAGGACGAGCATGCTTTACATTTAGGAGAGGTTCTCCACACTCTTCGAGTTCATCAGTTGAAGCTGAAATTTTAGAAGTATCATTTTTTGAGAAAGAGGTGCGTTTCTTGAGGAATATGGTTTCAAAGGATGGGTTTACTGTTGATCCCGCCAAGATATTAGTATTACCAGATTGGAGGACCCCAAGAACTCGACTGAGGAAAGAAGTTTTCTTGGCTTAGTGGGTTACTACATGAAGTCCATCAAGGATTTTGCATGGATCTCAATGCCACTGACCCGAATTATTGAGAAGAATTTAGTTTTCTCTTGGGATGTGGATTGTGAGGATGCCTTTCGGAGGCGGAAGAATGCTCTCACTAATGCAACAATTTTTACATTACACGATGGATCTAGAATGTTCACAGTTTATACCGACGCTTGCGAGACTGGTCTAGGTGCAGTATTGATGCAAGAGGGTACAATAGTGTGCCACAATAGTAGGCATCTAAGAGTTCAGGAGAGGAATTTTTCAATGAACAATTTGGAGTTAGATGTTATAGTATTCACACTTAAGTCTTGGAGACACTACATACTTGGCAAGAGTTACAAGCTCTTTACATATTGCAAGTCATCCAAGTATTTGTTCTCTTAAAGGGATCTCAATTTGGGTCAAGAAAGGTGGATGGAGTTCTTAGCATTATATGATTTTGAAATTTCTTATACTTATGGCAAGGGGAATGTAGTGGTTAATGCTTTGAGCAGACAGAGGGTGACATTGAGTCCTTTATTTTTTTAAGTGCTGGAGTTTCGAGTATATAGCAACATTCGATTTTCGACCACCTACGGATTGCACTGCAAGATTGTTGGCATCTTTGGTGGTGCGACACACTTTGCTTGAGAAGTTTGGGAAGTGCAAAGAGAGGATCTGAAGCCTTCGAATATTTTGGATAGACTGATTAGGGAAGAGGTTTATGGACACCTCCTTAGGTATATTATGGATTGTAGAGGCTGGCTTCGACGAGATGGTAGAATGTGTGTACCTCACATAGATTATTGGACGAATGCAGTATTAGTCGAAGCACATCACTCCCATATGACTATCCATCCAGGCGGTGATAAGATGTATCGTGATATGAGGCGAGGCTTTTATTGGACCGGCATGAAGAAATGTGTAGCCGAATATGTGGTCAAATGTGTTATTTTTCAAAGAGTTAAGGCAGAGAAAAAGAAGCCTAGCGGTCTACTCAAGACTTGGGATATACCGTTGTGGAAATGGGAAAGTGTTTCTATTGATTTTATGGACCGGCTGCCTAGGCCGAGGAAAGGCAATACCAACATTTAGGTCATCATGGATCGATTGACTAAGACCACCCATTTCCTTCCAGTTAAGAGTAAGAGGACAAATGCATGGTTAACTTCTTTGTATATTCGAGAGATTGTTAGACTCCATGGATTCTTTTGATCAGCGAGAGTGACAGAGACCACTTTTTACTAGCAATTTTTGGAGGAGTCTGCAAGAAGCTTTGGGAATGCAACTACACCCTCAGACGGATGGAGAGACCTAGGGAGTGAATAGGATTTTGGAGGACTAACTGAGGATGTGCATTTTACACTTCGGAGGGACATGGGAGGATTATCTACCCTCGTGTAATTCGTGTATGACAATAGCTTTCAATCTAGTAATGGCATGACACCCTTCGAGGCCTTGTATGAATGATCTTGTACATCTCCGGCGTGCTGGCGGGGTTCGACTGAAAGATTTCTTCTCGAGCCGAAAGTGATTAATGAAACCTCTGATAAGGTTGAGTTGATCAGATAGAGAATGAAGGATGCACAAGATAGGAAGAAGTTTAATGAAGTTAAGAGAATGACCAATTTGGAGTTTTCCATTGGAGATTTAGTCTTCATCGAAGTTTCACAACTAAGGAACGTGGTAAGGTTTGGCTTTGCGGGCAAGTTGTCCCCGAGGTTTGTTGGACCATTCCCGGTCATAAAGAGAACTGGGCAGATGGCCTATAGAGTTTGGCTAACATAAATATTACCAAGGATTCATGATGTGTTCCATGTATCGCACTTACGAAAGTGCCTACATGATTCAACGGTGGTAGTAGAGCCCAACGCATTGGAGGACGTGGAGATCAAATGGGGGCATCCATTCGGAGAGCACCTAGACAGATCTTAGATGTTGGGACCGAGAAGCTGAGAAACAAGTAAGTAATATTGGTCAAGGTGCAGTGGGGATATGATTACGGTGAGGCCACTTGGGAACCCGAAGAGAAGATTCATATATCTTATCCCTATCCGTTTAATGGTACATTCCGATCTTTTTCGATCTTTAGTTCTTTGGTTCTAACTTTTAAATTCCTTTGCAATTGGATGCAAGTGGATGCATATACACACACTAGGCATCATGATCAGCTTAATAGGACACTTGCATATGCATATAGATGCGTGTGCGTTTTTATTTATATGGTTAAAATATATGGATGCCGTCATTTGGCTGTTGCATATGAATGGTGTTTGATGCACGCACATAGAATCATCTGTTATCATAAGGATTTTTGCATACAATTAGATCCATGGCATTGACATAATTGCATAAAAAGTAGGTCAACTGAATTAGTAGATCGCCTAATCTTTTTCTTTAATTGGAATCATATACACTACACTAATGCATAAGTACATAAACTGCATTATATAAATTAAGGACAATGGTTGCCAGTGGATGGTGGATAAGTTGATAGATGTAGAAAACACTTATATTATTTTTGACCTTAGAGATTTAGGGGACGAAATCCTTTAAGGAGGGGAGGATATAACAACCCAAATTTTAATGAATAATAATTAATTAAAAAATTGATTAACTAAAGAACAATTTGTAAAATAATGGGAATTGAGCAATGAGATTTGTTCCATTAGGCCCGTTACGATTTTATGGTTCGGACAGAGTTTTGGTTTACGTACAATGGACCTAAAAACAAATAAGTTATGACTAACTGATGTTTAAAATTCAAATCAGAATATAAATATAACGAATATAAATAATTAATGACTCACAATCAGCGTAATTATTGGGACAACCAAGTCCCAACTGGCTTGACCCTTGGGTCACCCTATGTGTTGACCCACCCGTGAGGTGAGTCGACCTAGGTAATTCGACCAGGCATGATTTCATGCTGGAACTTGCTGGAAGTTTCGGGAGTTTTAAAATCCGATGTTGGAAGTTCAAAACCTAATTATCCTAAGGCCTAGAATTCCCAAATACATTTGTAAATAAACGATACTCCTCACTCATTCCCCATAGTTCTCATTCTTCACTTCTTAGTCTCCACCATACCTTTCTTCTCCAAAATAAAAATTATTCCCTCATAATTTTGAGTATTGTTTATGCATAAATTTTGGGGATTTTCTTCCAGGGCCTATGGATTAGCATTTTACTATGTGAGATTTATGTGATTTCTAGATTTCTATTAAGCTAAAGTTAAATCAATAAAACAACAGTTATAGTTATATTCGATTTGAGTTATTTGTAGTTCTTAGATTAAGATTCAGTTATTTCTATTGTTCTTTTTGAGTTTCTTCTATTTATTCGATTTTATTTAGATTTCTATACACTGTTGCATCAAATATATTCTTCCCTTTTCCTATTTTTCTGCCTAAAAGGCATATAAATGCGATAAAAAAGGCATGGACCTGTATGTCTATATATTTGCATCGAATTATTTTTCTTTCTCATTTATTTTGTTGGAGACTGGAGTTTTGATGACAACAACCTTATTTCAATGTTAATTGACTACAAAATATATACTTACACCTTTACCTAGAATATATATACACACACACATATGCAGGATTTGTATACAGGAATTAATACTGAAGACTGTACATTTTAAAGAGCTTTTAGAGATTAGAAGATTTAAGACTCATGAGTAATCACGATTTCAAGAGTTCAAGATAAATATAGTAATAAAGTCTAGTTTATGTAAGACTCTGAATAGCACTCAAAGCTCAAATTCAAATTCTGTTTTTCAATTTCTGATTTTAAAATTTCAAATTTTATTTTCAAATTCTATCTTCAATTTTTATTCTTATTAAGTTTCTCTATTTACTTTTGATTTTAAACTATAGTTTATAAGTTTCATATATATATTTATATAGTTATATACTTTTATTTACTTATGTTTATAAAGTTTTAAACTTTATAATTTTATAAATATGTTCATATATTTTATATTTATGTTTTCATATGATTTTACACCACTCTATAAATGAAGGCTCGATACTTATTTATAATACTATGTTTTAATTCAAGAATTTATAAGATTAGAATATAGTTAAACACTTGAAAATATTCAAATTTCAAATTTTGAACAAGGATATGTCGACATACAAAGATGGGGTTGTCGACATATAACTGTCAATTTTTATTTTAAAAGAAAGTGTCTTTTCACTATTTGTAACATACCAGAAGTTTTGCAACCTTTCAAATCTTATAAATAGGTGCTGATTTCGAATTTTTTCATCATTCTTCTTTTCCATCTTCATCCCCTTTCTTTACACCATTAATATTTCATATTTTTCTGATTTCTACACTTATACTCTATCAAATTCAGTTCTATTTATATAAAACTTCTTCTCTTCCAATTCTCTACTCATTACTCTTTGGATCGAAGCGCTATTGAACAGTTATAGGGATATTGTAATTATTTGGGTAGTGTTTGGGAAAAGTTGTGTTCCTTATAGCCTTGAAATCAAGGAAAGTAATCGGTGGTAACCTTGTAGCCGGGGAAATCAAGGGGAATATACTTGATCAAGGGTGTTTGGAATCGGTGGTAACCTTGTGGTCGTGAAATCAAGGGTGTTGTACTTGGATATTGATATAGTAATAAAACTCTGCGCAATCCAGCATTGGGTATGCTTGGACGTAGGAGTAATCCAAATAAGTATAAAATCCAGTGTGTTCTTTCCTTTTCTGAATTTTATTTTGTTTTGTATTTGTGTTTGATTCTGTTTCTGTGATTATCTTTATGGTGTGTGACCCATATAGTAGATCAAATAAGTGTTAAATTTCTTAAAAACACTATTCACCCACCCTCTAGTGTTAGTTTTTCCTTAACGATCCATTCTGCATTCCCTAACAATTGGTATCATAGCAAGGTCTTTCAAAAAGTTCATAATCTGATTTTTGAAATTTTCTTAAATGGCAAATTTTGAAATAATTGTTAACACTAGTGTCAATTCATGCATTGTACCAATGTCGAAAGAGTCTGCATATTATCGTGTTGAAAAGTCAAGTGATCTACTGAAATATTGTTCAATACAGGAAAAGATGTGTTATATGAATTTTGAAAATTCAAAAGTTGAAAAGATGGGTAAAGTGGCTGTTGGTACTTCAAATTCTGAAATGGTGGCTACTGAAAATTCAAATTCTGAAAAAGTGGCTGTTGAAACTTCAAATTCCGAACTGGTGTGTTACATGGCTGTTGAGGATTCAAATTCTGACAATCAATTGGTGGAAATCGAAAAGGACAAATGGATACTGGATAGTGGCTATTCGAGACATATGATGGGAAATCCTGAATTGCTAACAAGTCTGGTATGGTGAACTTCAGAGATAACTCTAAGGGATACGTTATTGGGATCGACAATGTCGGCAATTTTGAAACTCCTATTAATTCTGATGTTTTATTAGTTAGGAATCTAAATCACAACTTGCTAAGTATAAGTCAACTTTGCGATAAGATTTATAAAATAAACTTTGAGAAAGATAAATGTTTTATAGAAGATAGGAATTCAAAAGTAATATTTGAAGGAGATAGAAAAAAAAAATATCTATATATTGAGTATGAAAATCTCCAGTGATAACCTATGTCTTATGGCCAATACAAGTGACCCCTGGATCTTGCATAAGAGTTTTGGTCATATAAATTTCAAACACATCTCTAGAATTTCTAAATTAGATTCAATTAGGGGTACCTAAAATGAAATTTAGAGTTAATAATTTATGCGATGCTTGTCAATTTGGAAAATTAAAAAGAAGTTCATTCAAGTCAAAAGAAGAAATTACCACTTCGAAACCATTAGAGTTAATTTAAATGGATTTATTTGGTCCATATCAAACCCAATCATCATTAAATCATAATAGATATATTTACGTAATAGTCGGCTGTTTTTCTAGATTTACTTGGACTATTTCTTAAAAATAAAATTTTATGCTTTTGATCAATTTAAAACTTTTTCTAAAAGAATTCAAACTTATTATCACTAAAAGTCAAAACAATACGTAATGATCATGGTGGAGAATTCGAAAATGAAAGTTTTGAAAAATTTTATAATAAAAAGGGAATAACCTATTATTTTTCTGTTCTTAGAACCCCTCAACAAAATGGAGTAGTTGAACGTAAAAATAGGACGATACAAGAGTGTACGAGAACTATGTTACTGATACTAATTTATCAAGAAAATTTTGGGTTGAGGCAGTTGCAACAGCTTCTTATATTTTAAATAGAATTTCAATTAGACCTTTAATTCATAAAACTCCATATGAACTTTTGTATAATAATAAACCAAAAGCATCATATTTTAAAAATTTGGAAGTAAATGTTTTGTATTTAATACTAAAGAAATTTTAAATAAATTTGACTCGAAATCCGATAAAGGAATATTTATTGGACATTCAGAGAGAAGTAAGGCATATAGAGTTTTCAATATTAGAACCAATACTATAGAAGAAACCTTAAACGTATAGTTTGACAAAAAAATATAAAATTATAACACAAAACAATGAAGATGAATGTGAAAATGAAATCAATAAAACAAATCATGAAGATAGTCAACCAAACAAACGAATTAGATTACTTAGAGATTATCCTGTAGAAAATATCTTAGGAGATATTGAATCCGTCGTTAGAACTCGTAATCAATTAAATAATATGAGTAACTCCACAATTATTTCAACTATTGAACCTAAGAATCCAAAGGAAGTATCTTCCGATGATTCATGGATCCTTTCCATGCAAGAAGACCTGAATCATTTTAGTAGGAATGATGTATGGGAACTTGTTCCTAGACCATAGGATATGACTATAATAGGAACTAAATGGGTTTATAAAAATAAAATGAATGAACACAGTGCGGTAGTAAGAAATAAGGCACGACTAGTAGTACAGGGTTATACTCAAGAAGAAGGAATAAATTACGATGAAACTTTTAACCCCGTAGCAAGATTAGAGGCAATTAGGATTTTACTAGCCTTTGCAAACCATAATAATTTCAAATTATGTCAAATGGATGTTAAAAGTACCTTTTTAAATAGATTTGTTAAAGAAGACGTGTATGTAGAGCAACCATCTCTATTTGAAGAGGAAAAATTACCAAATCACGTATATAAGTTAAAGAAAGCGTTACACGGATTAAAACAGACTCCTAGGGCTTAGTATGATAGATTAAGAAATTATTTATTACAATTTAACTTCGAAATAGGAAAATTAGATAATACCTTGTTTATTAAAAATAATAATAAAGATATTTAATTAGTACAAATGTATGTTGACAATATAATTTTCGGATCAACACACGATAAGATGAATAAAGAATTTTCAGATACTATGACCCAAGAATTTGAGATTACTCATATCAGAGAATTAACATTCTTTTTAGGGAATGTGATATTTATTAATCAAGAAAAATATGCAAGGGATCTAATCAATAAATATAATTTAACAAGAACTAATGGGAGACCAACACCGATGGCGACTAATATAGCATTAAGTAAAGACGATACGTCTAAAGACATCAATCAAAAATTATATAGAGGAACGATATAATAACTATTATATATAACCTCTAGTAGACCAGATACAATGCATAGTGTATATGTGCAAGATATCAGTCGCAACTTAAGGAAACACATTTAAAAGTCGTAAAACGTATTCTAAGGTATGTAAAGCATACATCAGACTTTGGATTATTATATCCTAAGGATGATTCATTAGACTTAGTTTCTTATTGTGAAGCTGATTATGCGGGATTTAACTCTGATTGTAAAAGTACTAGTGGAACATGTCATCTCTTAGGCATTCACTAGTCTCGTGGTTTAGTAAAAAAAAAAATTGTATCTTTGTCAACGACTGAGGCAGAATATATCTCTGCTGCTTTGGCTTATTCACAATTAATATATATGCAACAAACTCTAAATGATTTTGGATTAAATATAAATAAATCACCAATATACTACAATAATACTAGTGCTATAAATATATCTAAAAATCCAACTCATCACTCAAGAACTAAACGTATCGATATATGACATCATTTTCTAAGAGATAACGTAAGCAAAGAGATAATTTCACTCGAATTTATAGAAACAGATAAACAAATAGCAGATATATTAACAAAATCATTAAATGAAGAAACATTTACTAAATTTAAAAGAGAATTAGGCATTTGTTCACTAAGTGAATTAGAATATTTAAATATATAAGAATCACTTTGAAAATAAGAAAAATAAAATAAAAGTGTAAGTATGCCGACATAAATACTTGCATATGTCGACATATAACTGCCAGATTTCAAAAATCAATTCCCACCAAAAGTAAGTTACAATAACCATTTAAACTCTCCACTTCGAATTTTCTTCTTCATTCTCTTATTTCACTTCTGTAAAAACTCTAAACTAAAATAAACAATGGTCTCCACCAATTTTAACACTCAAATCAATCCCAAATCATCTGTTGGCCCATCCGAAGGTCCTTACCAACGTTATGCCCTATTATGTGCCATCAAAATTGAAGAGAAAAGTGAATATACTCTTCAAATGCTTGCTGAAATACAAGTGCTTCAAATTCGGATGAGTCAAGAGCAAAATCGACAAGGAAAGATGTTAAGGATTCTTAATAAATTTGTAATAGACAACAAAGACAACCTAATCATCATTAAAGAATATAATGAAGCCATGGAAGAAGAAGAGGAACCAGAAGAAGAGGTAGAAGAAAAGATGGAAGAAGAGGAACACGAGGAAGTACAACGAGTTCACATATGAAGATGATCAAGTAGTTTGCATGGGCGAAGTTTTGTTTGATAAAAATGGAAATGTGATTAAATGAAATGGGAATTTTTATATCCATTACCCAAATTGTCCACCCCATAAGTCTCCCATCGTCAAAAAGAATTAGAATTTAGGTTTTCTTGTTTCTTTTCGTTTCTATGCGTGTATTCGATGTACGACGTGTAAGTATAACATGGTTTCAAGTATATCACTTATATACAAAAACATTGTTTAATATAATGTTTGTTTTATGTCTCTTAAGTATTTCATTAGTTATATAGGCAAGATTTTAGGGGAATAATATATATTAAGTATTATAATCACAAGTTATACACTTATATATGTTAGTATAATTTAGATAAATATAGGATTTAGGGGGAGTGTTTTTAGATTTTCATTTTTATAATGTCGAAGGGGCAGAAATTATAAAATATTAGGCTTAGAATTTACAGGATCCATATAGACAGGGGGAGTATTAGAAGGATCATTATCAAATGGTATGAACATGTATGATATTTTATAAACTAAGGTTGTCATCATAAAAAGGGGTAGATTGTTGAAGAATGGAGATTTGATGACAACAACCATATTTCAATATTAATTGATTATAAAATATATACTAACACCTTTATCTAGAATATATATATATATATGCAGGATTTAAATACAGGAATTAATACGGAAGACTCTACAGTTTAAAGAGCTTTTAGAGATTCAAAATTCAGAAGATTTAAGACTCATGAGTAATCAAGATTTCAAGATGAATATAGTAATAGAGTCTAGTTTATGTAAGACTCTGAATAACACTCCAGGTTCAAATTCAAATTCTATTTTTCAGTTTCTGATTTTAAAATTTTATTTTCAAATTCTATCTTCAATTTTAATTAAGTTTGTTTATTTTACTTTTGATTTTAAACTCTAGTTTTAAAGTTTATAAGTTTTATATACATTTATATACTTTTATATACTTATTTTTATCAAGTTTTAAACTTTATAATTTTATAAATATGTTCATATATTTTATATTTATGTTTTCATATGATTTTACACTTTATGATACTCATTTATAACACTACTTTTAATTCAAGAATTTTTAGAATTACATATATAGTTAAACACTTAAAAATATTCAAATTTCAAATTTTGAACAAGGATATGTCGACATACAAAGATAGGGATGTCGACATATAACTGTCATATTTTTGATTTTGAAAGGAAGCGCCTTTTCACTATTTGTAACGTTCCAGAAGCGTTACAACCTTTCAAATCTTATAAATAGGGGTTGATTTCGATTTTTTTCATTCTTCTTCTCCATCTTCATCTCCTTTCTTTACACCGTTAATATTTCATATTTTCATGATTTCTACACTTATACTCTGCCGAATTCAATTCTATTTATTTAAAATTTCTTCTTTTCTCACTCTCTACTCATTACTCTCTGAATCAAAGTACTATTGAAGAGTTATAGGGTTGTTATAATTGTTTGGGAAGTGTTTGGGAAAAGGTGTGTTCCTTGTAGCCTAGAAATCAAGGAAAGGAATTGGTGGTAACGTTGTAGCCGGGGAAGTCAAGGGGAATAAACTTGGTCAAGGGTGTTTGGAATCGGTCATAACCTTGTGGCCGTGAAATCAAGGGTGTTGTACTTGGATATTGATATAGTAATAAAACTCTACGCAATCCAGTGTTGTGTGGGACTGGATGTAGGAGTAATCCAAACCAGTATAAAATTTGGTGTGTTCTTTCCTTTTCTGCATTTTATTTTTGTTTATACTTGTGTTTATGTTTGATTTTTTGTCTGTGATTATCTTTGTGGTGTGTGATTCATATATTAGATTAAATAAGTTTCGGATTTTATTAAGTTTCCCAACAACACTATTCACCCCCCTACTTTAGTGTTAGTTTTGCCTTAACGATCCATTCCACATTCCCTAACATATTCTGCTTGGGATTAGGGAATAAAAATTAAATGAAAAGAAATAATCAAAATTGAGACCTAATTTGAATAAGTTGTAACTACAAATAAGAAGGGAATACCTAAATTTAGACAAATCAAGCTATAAATGCCTATTGCACAGATTTTGAAAGGAATGGACTGTAATCTGGAAATTGCATGATTATGATGATTAGAAGGGAATAATTGAAACTCTATGTTTTTTTATTCATTGAAAAGTTATAGTTATAAGAGTTTGGAAAAATCATACTTTGAAGAAATTTCATTCACATGTTTCTATATATAAAAGATCCACCTTTAAAGAAGCATAATCATGAGTTACCATTTGTTGACACACTAAAATATATTCATATTTCATTTTTTTTCCTGACTTCATTTTATCACATAGAAGCGTTTGTACTTCATCTCTAAAGAATTTTAAACCATTTTAAAAGGGTTTAGTCGTTCCATTTTCACCATTTTATTCAAGAAAGGAAAGTGAGTTCCTTATGTTTATCGATGTGTAATTAACGTGATGTATTAAATGATCCGTATAAACATAGTAACATCAATCATACTTGGGTAACAGATAATATAGCAAGTATTAATGATATTTACCATCATGATGGAAATCATAACTACTTCATTAGCATATGGATAGTTAGGGTCGTACTAAAGTCAGTTTCTCACCTTTATCGGCTTTTCAAATTCCTAAGATTTGGGATAGCTCCGCTACGATTGCGCCGAAGCATCTCAAACTGACTATTATTCCTCGTTTGGACTCAACCATGCATGGGTGGTGCCTCCAACTTTATGCCTTGACTGTAAAATTAGTGCGGAGTTTTTTTAATGATGATCTAAGAACTTTGGATTTTTTTTAGAGGATTTCGATTTTCTTTCATATCACTTCGAAAAAGTTAGTAAGGAATGAGCTAATTTCTCCTAAGACTCGGATTCTATTAACGAGGGTATTAGGAGCTTAAAGAAGGGGAATACAAATAATAATTTAGGTTTAAAGAAATGAGAGAAATAGATGTGGTATTTATAGAAAAAACTTAGAAATGCTTTAATTTAAACTAAACATAACTTGAAAAATAACTACCATACTCTTAAACTGTCATCCCACCTCTCTTCAATACGCTCCTCCTTCCATTCTTCCAAAGTCAAATTATACCCCTACCTTGCTCGTGTAAGGACATGGTAAGTTTTGATGGTGAATTTTGTCTTCTTTTGGTCTATTTTACATGCTTATTATTGCAATTTTCTCTTACTTTATTAAGCCACTTCATTAGCATTCTATGTTATCATGAACATATACACATGTATATGTATGTACATTTGTGTCATAAATAGTTTACAATCTTGAACGATTTTCATTCGTTAGATCGCTAAGAATCTGGAACCCATTCATCGGTCATATTTTTAATATTAGTTGAACTATTTATTTAAGTAAAAAATTTGTAAATAAGTTTCTTATCATATTTAAATAATTAAAACTTGATTATTTAACTATAAAAACCATATTAAATAATATTTAACAATTATTTACAAAATTCGGGGTTATATCGCTAAAGTGACATCGATTTTCCTTATATTTTAGGTTGCTTATACCCATTTATAAAACTCGTTCACCATTTATGTTTTATCACTATATAAAATACTTTAAGTGAATTATTATCATTTGAATGAATATTTGGATATTTAATGATTATTAAATCTCTTAAATCTTCAATTAAATCAGTTATTGAACAAAAAGCATGTATTTATTATGTATTGCATATAAAATTCTCCAAAATGAATTGAAGTGACTTATTTCATATTTTTATGCACTTAAGAAAATAAGTATATGTATCCCAAACCATCTACAGTTCGTATTGTTAGAAACCAGTTTTGTGGATAAAATTATTTCAGCCATTTTATTAGAGTTTCCCCTAAGGAAATATTTTCCAAAGTAATTTTCCAATATAATTTCCTAAAATGGGATCATTATTATATTCTATCACTTTAAACTAGATTATTAGTTAGACATAATCCATATTTGAATAATTGAACTAACTCAAATATCTTTAATTAAGGTTATCAAATTATTGGTTGTTAAACATTGTTATTATTGAAATTATGGGGACAGAATTCTTTTTTAAAGGGAAGAATGCAACACCCTATAATTTTGATATTAAAATAACTTTTTGTGAACCTAAGTCATTTCATTTGTTGTGAAATTCCTGGCTACTTTGACAATTGGAGATTCGTGAATGGAGTTTGTATGAAGTGTTATGAAAAATGTGGAACTAAAATAATTTAATAATAAAAACTAATATATATATATATGTACATATGTGGGTGCCACAGGTCAACCCCTCATCCATCAAACAGTCGACCTAGTAGGCGGCCCATTGACAAGTAGCAGTCGACTCGCTCCGGGTCATAACTTCAAAACGTTAGAGTATGAATGTCCCAATTTTAATATATTAGACCAAAAGATCATGACTGATTTTTGCATCTATAAATAAAGGCCAACCCCTTCATCCTTTTCTCCTTTTTTAGAGATAATAGTTAAGCTTCTCCATTTCTTCTTATACACTTTCTTACCAAATCATAAAATAAGAATTTTATGTTCATATACAAGATTGTAGAGACTAGAAATTAAATTAAAGAGAAGTGGATTGAACCAATTAACCATTATGCTTAAGGCATCTTCACATCAATATCTAATCTATCTTAACTATTCTTTTTTCTTCCTAATTCCAAATCTTTTTTCAAATATGTAATCCAATCATATGTATATTCCCATCTTATAAAAATTTCTTTGATTTAATAAAGAGAGTTGGACCTAGAATTATAATTATAACCACGAATGTGTGTAACATCCCGCCATCGGGTCTAGTTCAACCCAGTAATTAAATCGACCTAAACCGTTCTCAAAGGCGGATTGCTAGAGGTACTAACCTATAGGAACAAACAAAAAGAACTTTTCATTATCATTACAATAGTTTATTTTCAGAGTACAAGAATACATCAGAATAAATTGCAAATATCAGAGGAAAAATAAGTACACAACGGAAAATAAAAACTCTTAGCGGAAGACTATGAATGATCCAGAGTACAGCTCCAGCCGTAATCTGGAATCCAGCTCTCAAGAAGGATCCAAAGCTAAATCTGCAAAACCAAAACTACTAGCTTCCTATGTAGAAAATTGTAGGCACCCAGAATTTAGGTGGGAAACAACAAACTCTGAGTCAATCATTGGAAGGTCGAGTTTCTGAGTGAAAGAGAACGAACGGAAAGGGAAGACGCGCATGGATTTATTGACTTTTACCTTGGGACCAATTCACGTTGCAGGACTGAAATCTGACTGGTGTGAGGCCTAAAAATAGTTACTTTCATTTTAAAGTAAGGTAAATCATAGGAACACGCCGCATAACATGGAATGGTTTTTCCCCATACGAATACCATTGCATTAAAATTCGCAATGCTCTTTAGAAAATGAAGCTACCATAAGGTCTCGCGCCACACCAGTCAATCCTAGCCTGCATAGGTACCATAATGTTATACTACCCTCCTACGTGTTTTATGCAGGATCTACAGTAGAAAATTGTATGGGCATGTAGCGGATGATCCATGTTCGGAATCGTATACCGACCCAAATCGTTCTAAAAGTGTGGTTTTTCCAACAAATGACCAAGGCTAAGGAACTTCCTTACCGAATAGGCATGCCTCTAAAGGGATGTCCAGAGAAATAAACTCATCTCTTCCAATACAAGGTCGTTGGTGTTGTTCAAAGCCATGCTAGACGAGTATGCCATTTCCCGGTCATTACTGACCTTTTTCTTCGGGCGTCTGAATTTCCAACAAACCACATCGGTAGAATGCCTGGACTCTATACCATGGCACCACCTTATCAAAGCCACATAGAAAACACCTGGGCTCCATACCATAGTGTTGCTCCATAAATTTAGAAGGAAATAGTCATCTCCTAAGGGTCGCGAACCCCATAACCATGCCGCGTATTTTCTTGTTTCATCCACTTCCAGGATGTGAGGCTTGTTGAAGTCTCGTTACACAAAGCTACACTTCAATAAGTCATGCTTTGGTCATCAATAGCTCATCCCTTAGCATGCCACATTGTTAGTTCACAACATATAATTGGTGTCTATTAATATATAACCCTTTGAGTACAAAAGTCTCAAAGGAGGGTGTTGAGCTAAGAGAATAAATTTTCCACCACCAACTGATATAACATCAATAGAAACTAATTGGTTACATCAAAAATTACAACGTCGGACACACATCCATTTAGAAGTTCGTTCTGGGTCTGAACAAAACCGAAGGCACCTTATTGCTCGTCCAATAAAGGAGAATGGACCTTGCAAATCCGGAATTCCTTCAAATACATCTGGACCACTGCCACTCATGTAACGACATAGATTTCGTCCGGACCTAATCGATCGCTAAATCGACCAAGACCGTTCGAATCCGCATACGCTAACTCTGGGCATATAACACATCAGAACAAATAACAGAAGACTTTTATAAACATCATAATAATGTTACATCAGAGTACAGAATATATCAAAGTACATCGATAAATAATAATACAGTGGAAGATTAATTCACAATAAATGTAATACAATGCAGGGGAACCAATTAACACAACGGAAGACTGTCATTTCTATGAACACAAATTTAAGCTTCGATACAGAATCCTGCTTAATAAATAAATATCTGCAAAACAAGCCACTCGAGTGCCCATGTGGAAAACGAGGGCACTCGAGTTTGCAAAGTGAAACAAACTACGAGTCAGTCATGGGACTGGTATGAGAAATCATTCCTAACTTATCTAACAATATGGCTAATCACGGGACCACGCCGTTAACGTGGAACGAGTTTACTCCATTGGATTGCCAATGCATAAACTAAATAAATTCTTGTTCAAAACAACGCCATGCTTTTTAGATGAATGTGTAGGATCTAAATTAACCCTAGAGGGGGGTGAATAGGGTTTATCGCAGATTTTTGCAGAGTAATTAAATAAAAACAGCACAGATAATAATCAGAATAAATGTGGAAAACAAATAACACACAGATATACCCAGATTCGGTAAAACCCTGCTTACTGCTGCATTCCCCAAGGTTTCAACTAGGAGTTAAAACAATCTCTATGCTTACGAACCCCTGTAAACTCGCGAAACTCACTCCCAACTGTTCTTAACCCTACGCTCAAAACCCTGCACTGGTTTCTATCCCCGAAACCAGATTTCCCCGAATTACAATTCCTGTAATTCGTCTTCCCTAGATTTTACAGATCTAGAAACTGTTTGTTTGTTTTTACGAATTAAACAAAAACAAATGTAAAATAAAAAATAGAAAAACCCTTAGGAGTTAAAACAAATGGGTTATCCCCTTTTAAAGAACTTGGTCGGCCTCTTCTATTTGCCCTAGCCCCTTTATTCTTTGACCCGATCTTCTTTTTCTCTGTAAAAAAATAATGGCGGCCTAGGGTTACTTCTCCTGTCCAAATCACGATGGCGATCCAGCTAGGGTTTGCAATCTCCTTTGATTTTAGGCGGCTGCTCTCTCTCTTCTCTGATATGCTCGAACTTCTGGTGGTTATCCTTGTTTAATTGAAGTGGAATACTTTGATTTCGATCCAAGCGATTTTTGTGTTCTCTGGTATGATTTTAGATTCGAATTTATGCTTTAATTTTGCTTGAACTCGGATGCTTTTCTGCCGATGATGATGTAGGTGTTAAATAGGGTTTCAAGTCCGAATAATTCTCTGATTTCCCATTAGATTTGGTCTGATTATATTCGTTAATCTTAGAGCTTGAAATCTTCTGGAATTCTGATGATTTCTTCGATTCAAATTTTGTGGAGTAACTTGCGTTATCCTGTATACTTTAAACTTGAATTTCCTGCTTTTAAATAAATCCCTTGATTTCTGAAACTTGAAATCTTCAAACTTGCATGTGAATTCCTGAATACTCGCATGAGAATTTCGGGCTTTCTCTAGTTGAATTTGAATTAGTACCTTGAATGGTTTTTCCTAATATATTTCATACTTCCAAGTTTAAACCCTGATTTCTGGAATTTTAAAAGATTCTTTGAATCATTCTTTTCAAAACAAAACCATTTTTCCTGTCTTTAAATCTGATATGAACAGTTGCTTTACACTTTGCCGAGTCTGATTTGGACTGATAAGAACAGATGAACATTTGAATTTGTTAATGGATACTTTACTTAAGTAATTTGCTCTTGTATTTACATTCACTACTGTTGATCAAAATGGGTATTGCACTTGAATTTTGCATTTTAACAAAACTTAATCAAGAATGGATATACTACTTGGTCAGTCTGGCATGATTTCTCTTGTACTTGAATTTCCCAGTTATCATTCTTTGAATTTGATAAGAGAATTTGCTCTTGTACTTGATCTTTCCTGCTAGACTTACCATTTCATACTCGACTTATTCTTCCTATTTGACATTTTTGTATTGTCTTCTCGGCTTGTTTAAATGAACCTTTTATAATCCTTCATGATATGCTGCTTCACTATTCATAAATAAACTTGTACACAGTTACTTTGTACACGTGATATTCTTTGATCTTGTGCAACTTGTCTTGTGCACATACTTGTATTCCACTGCAGTGCTCAATTGCACTTCCTTACTTGAGTCCGCTTTGCCACCCATGATGCTGCACTGTCACTGTCCCTTGTTTAAACTGCTTGACCATTGTAGTTCACTGTCCATTTGCATTTGCTTGTGCACCCATGACCATGTTATATTTGTCACTCATGTATACTGCATCTTGCAAGAATTTTTGTTGTGTCATCCTTGTGCATTCTCATTCTCCATACTGCTTTGATCAATTGTTGTACTATTTCATTTACCACTACTTGTACATTCTTCATCTAAGTTGATGACATCATGTTGTTCTGACCATACCATTCTTGCATGAATGCTTGTTTGCTGCAACAAATTTTCTTATTATCTTAAGTGAGTTGATCCCATGTATAATCTATATTCCTGCTATGCTTAGCTCCATGTTCCATTGCTGATTTGCTTGATATTGAACTTTTAGCTGCCTCTCTTAACATTTGCTGTTGTAGCCTTATATAAAATAAATGACACGCCATGCTTATCCATACTTCTAGCTGCTGATTCATCATGAATACTTGTATGCATTTAAGTTGACTAGACCTTGTGCTCGACCACTTGCATCTTGGCCTTGTCACCCTGTATGCTTGATGTATTGATCCATGCTGCTTTGTTTTGAGTGAACTGCCGCTATACTTGCTACATTAATATATTGTCCAACCACTTTACTTTTGTACATCATGCACCATTTTGCTTTGACCAAAACTTCCCTGAACAGATTTTACTCTTTGACATATTTGATTTTGTAGTTGAATCATTTTGACTATTTTGGATTGATTATGAACTGTGCACTGAGTCGAGACGGTCCTCGTGGCTACTCCTCAGTTGCACACTGGATTGGCGAGGTAGTGCACACATGTATACACGTGTGTACATGCAGCCATCCAGACGAGTTTTTCTGTCCCTGCATATCAGACCACGTCTAGAAAAATGATGAGAAACACACCGTAATTCTGAGGCAAATAAAATTTAAAAATAAATTTTTAATTTGCTTTTATTTAATTTTATTTTTGTTGCAGTCTACTGTGTGTGTTCTTCTGTATGTGACAGGTATGAAGATGGACCGACTGAAAGCTGTGAAAACAGAAGAATGAAGATGAAGACAAGAACAACGTTAGTGTGTGTGTATATGTAAGAAACATTGTTTGTACAATTGAAAGAATATGTAATGAGGTATTTCTGTATTGATTGTGGACGTGAATAAAAAATTGTACTACTATTTGTAATAAACAAATCTGATTGAAATAAAATATTATTTTTGTTGTTCAATTCAATCTATCTATTTTTATTTTGTTTGAATCTTTTAATAGTACAATGTCTGTGATGTGTTAAATGTGTCATGACAAAAATATTCAAAATTATTTGAATGTGTAAATAGTGGAGTGTTGTATACGTACTATTTCAAATGCTGAAAATAAAATATTTATTCGAATAAAAAACACTGTTTGGATATTCAATTCTGTATAGTAGTGTTCTATTCAATAAATATTTATTTTTGTGTGTAAAATATAGAATAGTACTATTTACAAACACATTTATGAAAACAAATATATATATATGTTTGTTATCATCAAACAAAAATCAAACTGTTATACTCAACAATCTCCCCCTTTTAATGATGACAAACATATACAAGATTTTGACTGTGTTAAAATGTGTTTGATCGTGAAATATATTACTCCCCCTATTTGTATGCTCCTCCTACAACTGAACTCCCCCTATATATGTGGAAAATATGACGATGAAATCCAATTGACCATTTTACCTCTAGATATTTAAGTTCCAATCGTAAAATATTTTTGCATTATATACTCATCAATCAAAATCTTGACCATTCTCCCCCTTTTGTTATCATCAAAATGATAATAGAAATCGAAACAGTGATGGATATAGACTATAAATATAAATTCAAATTAAGAGAGAGAATATATTTTGCAAATCCCATTTAATCAAACAAAAATCATAATAATCTTTAAATCAAAAGCAAAATTCACTTTCAGAATGAATGGATTTACGATGGATTTTATAAAATGAGGAGAGTTCAATAAAAAATTAAATATTTGGAATATGAATTTTAAAGATTTTAAATATGCTTAAAAAATGTGTTAAGCACTTTCTAACCACGCATAGCCCAAAGGTCTTTTAAATGGGGTTAGTAGTAACTTAACTTTATCCTCTCTAAT
The DNA here is from genome assembly GCA_030737875.1 of Allium sativum. NCBI lineage: Eukaryota > Viridiplantae > Streptophyta > Magnoliopsida > Asparagales > Amaryllidaceae > Allium > Allium sativum. The sequence goes on from CM060919.1 coordinate 143,744,210, forward strand.
GAGTTCCATCCATGCACAGCCCAAAGGTCTTTTAAGTGAGAGAATGGAAGCACATAGAGATTAAGGTAATTCACCCACGCATAACCGCGAGGATTTTTAAATGGGAGTGAATACCAAGGATAAATTATTTATTTATTTATTATTATTTTTATTACTTTTAAAATTTCAAGAATAATTAGAACTCCCCAAATTAAATAAAACCATGATGAATGACAGAAATATGGTAGATATAGAAGATGGTCGTGAAATAAGCTCTAATTCAAAGATATTATAAAATCTGTCCAATCATCATGAGATTTAAAATAACATCTCCTCTAGTTATGAATTATACCATAGTCATAACCCATCACAAATTCATAAATCTATTAATAATTTTGATGAGTCACAAAACGGTTCAAATTAATCAATAATTTCAATTTTTGAATAAATAATAAAAAATAATTTTAAAATTGAAAATATCAATTTCAAGAGGAGTTTTTGAAAATATCAATGCAAGTTTGAAAATCAGTTTCAAAAATAATCAGTAGAATATGAAATTATCTAATTTTTCTAATGTTGATTGTTCCTAGACAATTTTGAAACAACTTATATATTTAATTCAAATTGTCTATGGAATTTTAAAGATATTTAATTACTGATTTTTCAACTCATCGTCCAATCACTAAATCACATCAATTTCCTTATCAGAGCAGCACAAGATCATTTTCGAAGCGAGAATCATGAGTGAAATTTTCAGAGAATTTTTAGACAAACACAAGAAACATTCAGTGATCAAATCTAAGATAATTATTTGGGATCACAAAAAAATCAATTTTTTCATAATCTAGGAAATTCAACAATCTATAATGAATGATTTCAAAATCAACCAAAAAAAATAAACTAAAAGGAATAAAAAACTAAAAAGGAAAATAAACTAAAAGGAATTAAAATAAAAGTACGAGTTTAGAGATCATACTTGACTTACCATAATCAATGTGATCCAATGAATCTCCAACTCTGAATCTATGGCTAAGGAACTCCAAATAATTCGATATATGAATCAATTTGAATTTTATCTCACTTAAGCACAGTTGTTCCTTAGCCTCCCACGGTACCTAAATGTTTATATGATCAAGTGGTCTAACAAAAGTTGTTTTACCACTCTTATCTTCGTTTACACGTTTTGGAACCCAAACCTGTTTATATAACAATCCATTATTATTCACTAGCGTACCCTTTGGAACACAAATTTGTTTAGATTTGTTTAAATTTATTTTGTTATTTTTTGGAATCCAAACAGATTTAAATGAATTGTTTTTAAACGAGATATCAATTTGTTATGATTTAAAAACCCTTTGAAATTATTAAATTTCAAAAATTCAATTTGATCATTTCCAAAGCCAATTGAAGGATTTTTAAAATTTTGTTTTTCAATTTGATCGGATTCAAAACCAAGTCCCTTCTTATTCTGGACAAAAAATTGATTTTTTAACAACATATTCAACGATTTCTCTCCTTTAGAAAATTTAGTCAAAGCTGACTCAAGTCGTTGAATTTTAAATTTAAGATCGTTATTTTCTTTTATTAAATTTGAACAACGATTAATAGCGATTTTCCTCTTTTCAGTATCAGTTCGTTTTAAAATCAAATTTTCGTTTTCAAGTGCTTTGATTTTAGCATTGGACTTGGAAATTTCAATTTCAAATTGTTTTTGCTTTTCAAAATCAAGTTTTTCAGATTCTCTAAGCTTTTTAATTTCCTTCTCAAAATCACGATTTTCGTTTTTCAAAATCACGTTTTCACTTTTAAGTAATTCAAAATCGGTTTTGAATTTCAAAGAATCGTTACTCAAAAATTGACATTTTTCGCATTCTGAAACCGGTGAATTCTTAACTTTTTCAAGTTTTCTTTCTAAACTGTTATTTTCGTGAACTAGTTTTGACCTATCGGAATTTAATTTCTTAACTTTTAGTTCAAGAGAGTCAACGGTTTTTGTGAGGCCGTGACACATTAATATTAATTCTTTATAGGTAAAATTCGTTACCTAACTAGAATCCTCTTCACTACCTTCCGAATCAGATTGAGCCATAAGACACAAGTTAGCTTCCTCCTCATCACTTTCAGAAACTTCTTCTCCTTCCTCGTCATCCCATGTAGCAGCAAAAGCCTTCTTCTTCCCTCTGAACTTCTTCCTCTTTTCATTTTTAAGCTGTGGGCAATTTGGTTTGATATGTCCGGGTTTCTTGCAATTGTAGCAAAACACTTCATCGTCTGAACTATCTGGACTTTCAGACTTGTCGGTTTTTGAATTCTTCTTTCGTGGTTTGTATTTTCCTTTGGCCCACTTTTTCAAAACTATGGCTAGCTCTTCAGCAAGATCATCATCATTACTTTCAACAGAATTATTTAGAGCGATCGTCTTTTTCTTTGATTCAGAATCCTTTCGTTCTTCTCTTGCTTTTAACTCCATCTCGTAAGTAAACAGATTTCCGATCAACTCTTCCATGCTTACTTTATTCAGATCTTTTGATTCTTGTATCGCCGTCACCTTAGCTTCAAAATTCATCGGTAGTACTCTCAATATTTTTTTGATCAATTCCACTTCAGTATAGGTTTTGCCAAGAGCTTTTGCATTGTAGACTAATGACGAGAAGCGTCCATACATCTCTTTTATATCTTCGTCTTTTTGCATAGAGAAATTTTCATATTCATTGCTGAGTAGAGCGAGACGAGATTCCTTCACTTGAGATGTCCCTTCGTGTGTGACCTCCAACGTATGCCATATTTCCTATGCGGTCTCACAATGAGAAATTCGATTAAATTCAGTTTTATCAAGAGCACAGATTAAAGCATTCATTGCTTTGGAATTACTCGAAAATAATTTTTTATCATTTGCATCCCACCTGTCTTTTGATTTAGGAATTTCAGCACCACTAACAATACCAGTGGGAGATCTATAACCTGTTTCAATAATATCCCACACATTATAGTCCACTGAACTTAAATAAATTTTCATCCTAGCTTTCCAATATGCATAATCAGTTCCATTAAACATAGGTGGCCTAGCTATGGACTGACCCTCAGAAAACGCATTATTGGACAGATTCATGACTCTAGAGTTAAAAAAAATACCTGCTCCGATACCACTTGTAGGATCTAAGTTAACCCTAGAGGGGGGTGAATAGGGTTTATCGCGGATTTTTGCAGAGTAATTAAATAAAAATAGCACAAATAATAATTAGAATAAATGCGGAAAATAAATAACACACAGATATACCCAGCTTCGGCAAAACCCTGCCTACTGCTGCATTCCCCAAGGTTTCTACTAGGAGTTAAAACAATCTCTACTCTTACAATCCCCGGTAAACTCGCGACACTCGCTCCCAACTGTTCTTAACCCTACGCTCAAAACCCTGCACTGGTTTCTATCCCCGAAACCAGATTTCCCCGAATTACAATTCCCGTAATTCGTCTTCCCTAGATTTTACAGATCTAGAAACTGTTTGTTTGTTTTTACGAATTAAACAAAAACAAATGTAAAATAAAAAATAGAAAAACCCTTAGGAGTTAAAATAAATGGGTTATCCCCTTTTAAAGAACTTGGCCGGCCTCTTCTATTTGCCCTAGCCCCTTTATTCTTTGACCCGATCTCCTTTTTCTCTATAAAAAAAATGGCGGCCTAGGGTTTCTTCTCTTGTACAAATCATGATGGCGATCCAGCTAGGGTTTGCAATCTCCTTTGATTTTAGGCGGCTGCTCTCTCTCTCTTCTCTGATATGCTCGAACTTCTGGTGGTTATCCTTGTTTATTTGAAGTGGAATACTTTGATTTCGATCCAAGCGATTTTTGTGTTCTCTGGTATGATTTTAGATTCGAATTTATGCTTTAATTTTGCTTGAACTTGGATGCTTTTCCGCCGATGATGATGTAGGTGTTAAATAGGGTTTCAAGTCCGAATAATTCTCTGATTTCCCATTGGATTTGGTCTAATTATATTCGTTAATTTTAGAGCTTGAAATCTTCTGGAATCCTGATGATTTCTTTGATTCAAATTTTGTGGAGTAACTTTCGTTTTTCCTGTATACTTTAAACTTGAATTTCCTGCTTTTAAATAAATCCCTTGATTTCTGAAACTTGAAATCTTCAAACTTGCATATGAATTCCTGAATACTCGCATGAGAATTCCGGGCTTTCTCTAGTTGAATTTGAATTAGTAACTTGAATGGTTTTTCCTAATATATTTCATACTTCCAAGTTTAAACCATGATTTCTGGAATTTTAAAAGATTCTTTGAATCATTCTTTTCAAAACAAAACCATTTTTCCTGTCTTTAAATCTGATATGAACAGTTGCTTTACACTTTGCCGAGTCTGATTTGAACTGATAAGAACAGATGAACATTTGAATTTGTGAATGGATACTTCACTTAACTAATTTGCTCTTGTATATACGTTCACTACTGTTGATCAAAATGGGTACTGCACTTGAATTTTGCATTTTAACAAAACTTAATCAAGAATGGATATACTACTTGGTCAGTCTGGCATGATTCCTCTTGTACTTGAATTTCCCAGTTATCATTCTTTGAATTTGATAAGAAAATTTATTGTACTTGATCGTTCCTGCTAAACTTACCATTTCATACTCGACTTATTCTTCCTATTTGACATTTTTGTACTGTCTTCTCGGCTTGTTTAAATGAACCTTTTATAATCCTTCATGATATGTTGCTTCACTATTTAAAAATAAACTTGTACACAGTTACTTTGTACACGTGATATTCTTTGATCTTGTGCAACTTGTCTTGTGCACATACTTGTATTCCATTGCAGTGCTCAATTGCACTTCCTTACTTGAGTCCACTTTGCCACCCATGATACTGCACTGTCACTGTCCCTTGTTTAAACTGCTTGACCATTGTAGTTCACTGTCCATTTGCATTTTCTTATGCACCCATGACCATGTTATATTTGTCACTCATGTATACAGCATCTTGCAAGAATTTTTGTTGTGTCATCCTTGTGCATTCTCATTCTCCATACTGCTTTGATCCATTGTTATACTGTTTCATTTACCACTACTTGTACATTCTTCATCTAAGTTGATGACATCATGTTGTTCTGACCATACCATTCTTGCATGAATGCTTGTTTGCTGCAACAAATTTGCTTATTGTCTTAAGTGAGTTGATCCCATGTATAATCTATATTCCTGCTATGCTTAGCTCCATGTTCCATTGCTGATTTGCTTGATATTGAACTTTTAGCTGCCGCTCTTAACATTTGCTGTTGTAGCCTTATATAAAATAAATGACACGCCATGCTTATCCATACTTCTAGCTGCTGATTCATCATGAATACTTGTATGCATTTAAGTTGACTAGACCTTGTGCTCGACCACTTGCATCTTGGCCTTGTCACCCTGTATGCTTGATGTATTGATCCATGCTGCTTTGTTTTGAGTGATCTGCTGCTATACTTGCTGCATTAATATATTGTTCAACCACTTTACTTTTGTACATCATGCACCATTTTGCTTTGACCAAAACTTCCCTGAACAGATTTTACTCTTTGACATATTTGAGTTTGTAGTTGAATCATTTGACTATTTTGGCTTGATTATGAACTGTGCACTGAGTCGAGACGGTCCTCGTGGCTACTCCTCAGTTGCACACTGGATTGGCGAGGTAGCGCACACGTGTATACACGTGTGTACATGCAGCCATCCAGATGAGTTTTTCTGTCCCTGCATATCAGACCACGTCTAGAAAAATGATGAGAAACACATCGTAATTCTGAGACAAATAAAATTTAAAAATAAATTTTTATTTGCTTTTATTTAATTTTATTTTTGTTGCAGTCTACTGTGTGTGTTCTTCTGTATGTGACAGGTATGAAGATGGACCGACTGAAAGCTGTGAAAACAGAAGAATGAAGATGAAGACAAGAACAGCGTTAGTGTGTGTATATATGTAAGAAACAGTGTTTGTACAACTGAAAGAATATGTAATGAGGAATTTCTGTATTGATTGTGGACGTGAATAAAAAATTGTATTACTATTTGTAATAAACAGATCTGATTGAAATAAAATATTATTTTTGTTGTTCAATTCAATCTGTCTATTTTTATTTTGTTTGAATCTTTTAATAGTACAATGTATGTGATGTGTTAAATGTGTCATGACAAAAATATTCAAAAATATTCGAATGTTTAAATAGTGGAGTGTTGTATACGTACTATTTCAAATGCTGAAAATAAAATATTTATTCGAATAAAAAACACTGTTTGGATATTCAATTCTGTATAGTAGTGTTCTATTCAATAAATATTTATTTTTTCGTGTAAAATATAGAATAGTACTATTTACAAACATATTTATAAAAACTAATATATATATATATATATATGTTTGTTATCATCAAACAAAAATCAAACTGTTATACTCAATAGAATGAAATCATTATAAGACTGAAGTCCCATCACATAATGCAACGCAAATCGGAGGATAGAGTTTTACCTTATAATGATCAAATATGCTTGGTACGTAGAAAATAATATTTAATATTATTATTAGTGTCTAATCAGTTTTAAAAATACTTTCAAAGTAAATGTATCAACCCTAGACGGCGTAGCTACCATATACCAGGTCACCATATATAGGTTTACAAGAAATTGGGTTTCCATCATGAGTCAAGGCTAGAGACGATCTCCTTACTGATTTGAGATACTCTAGCAAATGTCTCAGGATCACACCTACGGGCAACCCTTGAATCCTACAAGGCCGGTCCACAAATACTTTAGTGGATTGGCAATTCCTGAAAACACACTTCCCTGTCCTATTGAACCTATAAATTGGTCACTATCGACCAATATAACCGAGGCCCCGTAATCCATCATCCACATAAGTAAAATGTCAGGGCTTGCAAAACCCTGATACCACTTCTAGCTAGAAAGAAACGTGTGCACTCCCAGCGTTCCCTTGTCCCATTTCTGACTCTTACCGAGGTGTGAGGCTCGCGAAGTAACGCTATACAAAATGCTACACATAAACAGGTCGTGCTTTGGTCATTAACAACAAGGCTGTGCTTTTCAACAAAAGCCTTGATCATTTGCATATTGGCATGCCACATTGACAATTCACGCCATGCGATCAATAACTATCAATATATAACCTCTGAGCTCAAGCGTCTCAGATAAGGGTGTTAAGCAAGAGAATAAATTCTCCGCCACCAAACAGATAAATATATTAAATAGAAATCAATTCACATAGAATGAAATCCAACGTCAGATACATATCCATTTACAACTCCGTTCTGGGTCTGAACGAAACCGGAGACACTTTATTCCTCGTCCCGTATGTCCAATACCGAAGAGAGGTGTTCGCTTATCCGGACAATCAACAAGTACGTCCGGACAACTACCACTTTAACCCTTTACTGGGAGCTACCCAATGCCGGGCATCAGTAGTCGTCCATTCGATGTGAAGATCAACGATCTTTAATTACCGTCTTCCATATCTTCGATTTAAATCGTCGTATAATTATTTGAAATGAGATTGAACTCGTTCTTTTGAAATAATTCTCGCATATATATAATTTAAACCATTTCATATCGTTAATATTATTTTATAACGATTTATCGCAATTTTTATTTATATAAAAATAGCCCAATTTAATTTAACGACGCTTCGGATCAATAGGCGGCTCTGGCGCTATTTTTATCAAAATTTGGTTTACACGTATCTCAAAGTCTATCCGTTGGATTTTAACAAAATTTATATATTCGGAAAGATCTTCCCAAAGCGGTCCTAACGGTTCTAGTTTTGGGAAAATCCGACGGTCGGATCTTTTGGTATAATCGTTTAAAGTAACGATTTCGAAATGCGAACTACCATGCATGATTCGTTTAATTTTAGTTTATGTTTATATATATAAAAAATTATATATAAATATAAACTATTCGACGATTCCACTAACATGTTTAACACGCTAAATAAAAGAATGTTTTATTGGCATATCATATCTACATGTTCATAATGTCAAATAAATAAGTATTTTATTTGCATTCATTTCTACGTGTTTCTAATGGCAAAGAAGTATGTATTTTATTCACATGGCATCTTTGCCAATGACAAATAAAAAGATAACTTTTATTTTCATTATTAGTATGCAATTTCTATTGTATATTTTAACGATAAAATTGTTTCTTTAACTTGCATACAAATTCTAATGTATGTTTTGACAATAAAAATGATTCTTTAATTTGCATACAAATTCTAATGCATGTTTTGACAATAAAAATGATTCTTAAATTTATACACAAATTCTAATGTGTGTTTCGACAAAAAAAATGATTTTTTTTTAATTTGCATACAAATTCTATTGTATGTTTTGACAATAAAAATGATTCTTTAATTTGCATACAAATTCTACTTCAACAAAATGCATAAAAAGTGATACATTCATTTTTGTTGACAATTCTATTTCAACAAAATGATTACAAGTGATAGGTTCATTTTGTTAACAAATCTAGTTTAACGAAATGAATATAAGTGATGATTGCATTTATGTTGACAATTCTAGTTTAACAAAATGATTACGAGTGATAATTTCGTTTTGTTAACAATTATAGTTTAGCAAAATGAATAAAAGTGATAATTTCATTTTGGTAACAATTCTAGTTTAACAAAATGAATATAAGTGATGGTGGTATTATGTTGACAATTCTAGTTTAACAAAATGATTACAAATGATAATTTCATTTTGTTAACAATTCTAGTTTAACAAAATGAATAAAAGTGATAATTTCATTTTGGTAAGAATTCTAGTTTAACAAAATGAATAAAAAGTGATAATTTCATTTTGGTAATAATTCTGGTTTAACAAAATGAATATAAGGGATGGTGGCATTTATGTTGACAATTCTAGTTTAACAAAATGATTAAAAGTGGTATTTTCATTTTGTTAACAATTATAGTTTAACAAAATGAATAAAAGTGATAATTTCATTTTGGTAACAATTCTAGTTTAACAAAATGGATATAAGTGATAATTTCATTTTGGTAACAATTCTAGTTTAACAAAATGAATATAAGTGATGGTGGCATTTATGTTGACAATTCTAGTTTAACAAAATGATTACAAGTGATAATTTCATTTTGTTAACAATTCTAGATTAACAAAATGAATAAAAGTGATAATTTCATTTTGGCAACAATTCTAGTTTAACAAAATGATGGTAATAATTCTAGTTTAACAAATGAATATAAGTGATGGTGGCATTTATGTTGACAATTCTAGTTTAACAAAATGATTACAAGTGATTATTTCATTTTGTTAACAATTCTAGTTTAACAAAATGAGTAAAAGTGATAATTTCATTTTGGTAACAATTCTAGTTTAACAAAATGAATATAAGTGATAATTTCATTTTGGTAACAATTCTAGTTTAACAAAATTAATATTTTTGCTCCAACACAAATCTATTTAAAAAAAATGTCAATTTTTGTTTTCCCCCAAATCTATTTAACAAAAATGTAATTTTTGTTTAACTTAAATCTTATTTAACAAAAATGTAATTTTTTGTTTAACTCAAATCTTATTTAACAAAATGTAATTTTTGTTTAACTCAAATCTTATTTAATTTTTGTTTAACTCAAATCTTATTTAACAAAAATGTAATTTTTGTTAAACTCAAATCTTATTTAACAAAAATGTAATTTTTTTTTTCGACCCTCACATTTGACAAAATGTACATTTTTGTTTCAACTATTATATTTTGACAAAAATGTATTTTTTGTTTCAACTAATTTATTTTAACAAAATGTATATTTTTGTTTCAGCCATTCAAATTTGTCAAAATGTATATTTTTGTTTTAACTATTCTAATTTCATGTATTCTTTTGTTTCAACTAATCTATTTTGACAAAATGTTTTTTTTTTTTTCAACTAATATATTTTGACAAAATGTATTCTTTTGTTTCAACTAATCTATTTTGACAAAATGTATATTTTTGTTTCAACCATTCAAATTTGTCAAAATGTATATTTTTGTTTCAACTATTCTAATTTGACAAAATGTATTCTTTTGTTTCAACTAATCTATTTTGACAAAATGTATTCTTTTGTTTCAACTAATCTATTTTGACAAAATGTATTCTTTTATTTTAACTAATCTATTTTGACAAAATGTATATTTTTGTTTCAACTAATCTATTTTGTCAAAAATGACAATTTTAATCAATAATTATATTTTGACAAAATTGATAATTTTAATCAACTATTCAAATTTGTCAAAAATGACAATTTTAATTCAATAATTATAATTTGTCAAAAATGACAATTTTAATTCAACAATTATATTTTATTTAACACAACAATCATCAAATCAATAGATCTACATAACAATATCAATTCCAGATCAAATCACGTATGACAATCAATAGAATTTAACAGCATATGGGTAATACCACAACCATGATTAATTAATTTTAATTATATATAAAAAAATAGAATTTCTCACCTTGATCGGTTCAGAAATCATCGAATAACGATTATTTTAACAAAATCAAACGAGCGTTTAATTTTATTAGAAATTCCAACCTCTTCTATTTTTGTCCAAATCTGTTCCATCAGGTAGATCCGGATTTTGTTGTTCCAACGCATTCAAAATTTCTGAATTCTAACAAGTATTGTATGAGTTATAATATTTTAAACTTTAAGTACATAAATAATTTAATTGTTATAATTAACTAAACAAATCACCTAATTAAATTTCTAATCCCTCCTTTTAACCTTAATCTTCTTCTTCCCATCGTTTAACACAGGAACCCATCGCCGCATCGAAGAACCCACCAACCGCACCTCCTTGGAGCATCGAACCCACGATCCAAGACCACCACCCTGACCGCCTTGACAAGCTCCACCACCACCACCTACATGTTGCATCTCGAAGCACCCCTTGCTTCTGAAATCACACGCAACTACAGCGCCTTCGAGCGCAGGTTCTGGTCACCCCGCTTTTTTAAAGTCGGTCATCACCATATGGTTTTGAAGCTCTCGGATTACTCTTTTATTTTTGCTTTAGGAAATTGGGATAACATTGTGTTGATTTGAAATGATTGAGGAAACAAAATGGGACAATATCGGCCATTGAAATCCTATGGGTGGCGGCTATCTTTTGGTGAATTAGGGTTTTATGGTTTTCTATTTACAATATTATATAATTAAATGTCCCAATTTACAAAAAAAAAACCGTTACTTTTAATAACTTCAATTCCAGCCCAACAAACGTTGCCCCTATCCAAATACCCCTATTTCGGACACAATGGGCTAGGTCCCGTCAGCCTGTTTGATCGTCTCAGCCCACTTTTCTTTAATTTAAAATATAAATCACTTAATTATTTAATTTGATCGTACATTTTAATTTACTAGGCTGCATACTAACTCCAAAAATTCCCGAAAAATAAATCTAGCTATGTTTAGATGATACGGTCCTTACAAAATTAATTTTATCAAACTTGGAGATCATTTGAAAAATGGCCATTTTCTGGTCGATCCAATTTGACTGAAACTGACAAAACACATTTTAATTTGCCACGCTTACATATTGATTCCAAAAATTAGGAAAATTGGAATCTAGCAATAATTTGACATTCTGGATCCAACCAAAGTGGTTTCGTCGAAAATGGATGTCGTTTGTAAAATGTCTATTTATAAAGGCTATACATTATTTAAAATTCCGTAGCGGCGATACTGAATTTTAGACTGGGCACAACTTTTGATTCCCGTTATGAAATTTCAATTTTTTAGATCCGTTAGAAAGATATAATTAAATAGATTTAAATATTTTTGGTTTTACTAAAATCCGATTTATTTTGAATCTTGCATATTTAGTCAAAGTTCAAATTTTCAAACTGTCGCGCCATTGCTAACTCCTTTTATAATTAAAATAAATATATTTGTTCTAACTTTGATTAAAATAAATTTTAATCGTTTTTGTTTAAAATAAATTATTTTAAATATTCAAAATCCATTAAAACAGTTAAAAAAAAAATAGTTCAGAATTTCCGGGTTGTTACAACTCAACTGATATAAAATCCATCTTCAAAGAGAAGTTATCGATTTGAAACATTCAGCCAGCATTCTTCTCGATGTGAGGGTTCCCGGTCTTCACCAGCATCTTTAACAACATTCAATTTTCTCCAACACGTCATTATATTTTTCAGAATGGTTTACGGATCCAAACACAGTTCCAGGTCTTTCAGAACATTAAGCGCAAGTTTAGAATGTGGGGAGAATATACAGGGATATGATAAGTTCCATTCTATTATTTTTTGATTTCAATTAAACCTTAATACAAAGGTTATTACTTAAATCAAAATCCCTTCCCATCCACTAAATGGAACATAGAGGGAGACACCATTCCCACTCTATCGATCAAGAGCAATTTCTACCTATGATAGAATGCGGTCAGTTCCGTACCTCTAATATATATCTACGTTCATTTGGTAAGTTCCAATTACCTTTATTAATCAATTTTTCATTTCATTTATTCAAATATTTATATAAAGATTTATTTAAAACTCTAACTTAGTTTTTAATTTTCAAAACATTATTCATTGATTACTTAACTTTGGAAGCCAATTCTGTTTTTAGTTAGGTTAAATAATATATGTTCTCCAAGACATCATTCATAACAAACCCAAAATCATATTTTCATTCTAAATGAAATCTTCAAGAAATCATATCAGTTCATAATCGATATAAATTACCGTATCAAGCTAACACTATAAGCGGAATAAGGGTAAACCCTTTTAAATTCCTCAAATAGTATCTTTCTTCATCTACAGATAATTATCTCGATTATCACCAAATCAATTCCCATTAAATTCCAAATTTAATGTACTAATTATTCAAAAATGATTACTCAAGTCATAGATGAAAACAACTGAGTTATAAACCTTTAAATAATCCTTTTTAGAAAATGTTGTAATATAATCACAAAAAGCGTTGCGAATAGGCTTATATTTAGCTAGTTTAGTTAAAATAGCTTTTATATTATCCTAAACTTCATTTTATCAACTCAAATCATTTTCAAACTATTTATTATTATTTACCATAATTTATCCTTATTTTTATAATTTAAAAATAGCACATTTTAGTAAAATCCAATTTCAAGTCGCTAACTTCAAATTCTGGATTTTTTTGGAAAATTTATTTTGACTTATTTCAAAATCAAACCGTTGGATCTTAAAACTTTTCTTTTCATTTAAAAGCTATTTTCATTTCTAACCAAACATTTCTCGTTTTGAGAAAATTCGATGGTCGGATCTTTCTATATGTCAATTTGAAGTAAATGGTCGAAATTCGCGAATTACCATTGTGCGACTAGTCCTATTCAAACCAATTTCTGATTTATAATTAAAATTAAATCGAATCACCTTTGAAACAGTTTATTGATTATATAAAACATATATAATTATTTTTGGAAACTATATTTCAATTACTTCTCTTTAAAATCAAATATTCCATTATTAATCATTTTAATATTGTTTAAATCATAAAAATAATATTATTTTGCAAAACTTATTATTTGAAGCTCAAATATTCCCCAAGTCCATAATAAAAATAAATAAGATAATTTGGATCATGAAATCTTATTAAAATATTTCCTAGTTACTCAAACAAAACTTCGTTTTTTTAAAGTTACTATTCATTTTCAATTTAAATTTGAAAACATGTTATTATTACTTTAAAATTAATTCAAATAAAATTCTTATTTTTATGAAAACTATTCATATTCACTTAAACTACCTTTCCAAATTAGTTTGGATTAAAAATTCAAACTTTTATTTTTCACTGAATATTCTACTAATAAAATATTCAAGTTAATTCCAAAATTGAAATTAAAATTTAATTAATAATTCAAGCTTCTTTTCGGAAGGCGTTTGTAAATGGCATCTTGGAACCCTATCTTCTCTTTATCACACATCTTTCTCTTCCAAAAACCTCTCTTTACCACTCTCTCATTTCCTCAAACTCCTCTTTCACACTTCCTCGCTTATGTCGTGCGTGAGCGTCGTCCCGAAAATCATATTTGCAATTTCAGATCTAAGTTTTTGCCTATGAAATTGAACTGAGATCCAAAAAATCCTAATTCATTCAACTCATCTCTACTCCTCAAATCCTTCTGGAACCCTAGCCGATTTCGTCCCCAACCACTGAGATGTTTCTATTCCTAGAAACTACCCGGGTTCTTCAACTTATGGGCATCAAATTGGTTGGAGTGTCATCACTAAAGCGGAGCTATATGACGAGAAGCAACTCCTATCTATTGTTTTCGTGTCTCGATTTCAGGTCTGTGATGGTACACTTTACTAAATGGGTATTCAGTGTAAGTCATGTATGTGTCTTGTTGGTAGAGCTTAGAGTCAGCTTGGTGTTTTTTGGGGGATTTGTTGAATATGAGGTGTTTGTTAACATCTTTAGTTTTTGGAGCTCAGTATTTCGATGTCATGGATCGGAAACCTGCCCATGTTAAGTAGGACTCTGCTCTTATTTTATATGTAGTTGACTGCAAGTTTCATATTAGTGTGGAGTTCTTTGGCTGGGGAATCATCATAATTCAATGAAAAATACGAGATGCATTTTTTGCATTGATCCTTGTTGTTTATATTATGGTTGTGTTCTTCTTATTATGCAATTTTTGGCTGTTGTGGAGCTTGTAGTACAGTTTTTCACATCGAGCAGTTTTCTAGTTGTGGTCCATTCTTGGGTGTTGAGTGAGTGGAGTGTTAGATTATTGTCTAGCCATTGGTGACATAGTGATATTGTTGACCAACTTTTTGGTAAAAGCCGTCACAACTCAAGATCAAAGCTCTATCTACCAGATATCGGCCTAATTCTATGCTTACAAAGTCAACTTCCATTTTGATCAACCGATTATGGGCCAACCCATGACAACTCTCTTAAAGGCAAAATCAAACTAATCGATCGACCTGGTCCTGAAAGATCGGATCGAGCTGGAATATCAGAGCAGAAGTATACAGTAAAATTATCTCCTATAATACCAGATCAACATAACTATCAAAGCGAGCTATCCGCTATCAACGAAGTCCTACTCCCAAGACTAAAGCAACGTATAAGCTTTGACCAGCACTTCTTTTTATTTGCCAAGTATCAAACTACACGTATGCCGCATATTTCGAGGAAAAGCTATTCATGAGCAGTATACCGGTTCGGCCACCTACAGCCATTCAACAGGATCGATCTCCATGTGTTAAAACCCAAAAAAGATGTACATCACGCCGCATGCAAGTTCGGCCCACTAACTCATCTATAAATACAAACCTTTCTTGAAGTGGAAAGGCATTCTGATCCACCTCAAGTATGCCCTAAATCCATTACTCAAAGTCTTCTACTTGGCATCCAAAAATAACATGCCTTACACTCTTAAACAAGACAAGGCTTTTGTGTGAAGATCTCCTCTTTCTCTACTTTCTTCCACTGAAAATCACTGTAACCTGTAATCGACAGCATAAACAAAGATTATAAGTGGATGTAGGCTTGTACCAAGCAGAACCACAATAAAATATTATGTCTCCCGCACTTATTTACATTTCTTGCATTTCTGTGATTATTTCCGTGGGTGGTTAACGCATGTTGTGGGTTGATTGTCATAAGACCAACTTTTGACATCAACTCTTTGGCGCTCCAGAAAGGGATCGAACCTATACACCCTACGACCTTCGACTTCCCTTAATTAAGCAATGGTTAAAAGGAAGAAGGATTCGGCGCCTTCTCATGATCAATCTCGACCTGCCGATAAATCCAAAGGAATTATAATTAGAATTTGATTATATCGAATTTTATAATATAATTTATTTTCAAGGGAATTGGAATTTAATATAGAAGGTTAAGTTGTAAATAAATTTGTAGCTGAGTTATGATATAATCGATAATATAGGATAATTGGAATGTTTAAGTTAGATTTGAAAACTGGTTTAATTTATATTTAAATATATAAGTATGAGGTTGAAATGTATATAATAAGCGAAGTTTAATTGTTTATATTTAAATATGATTAAAATGAAATTGTCGCGGTGCGGCAGTTCGTAGTTTGACGTTTCAAACTTCAATTGAGTATATAGAACTCAATATAAGTTAGAATTCTGAAACGAGAATCGTCTGAATCTATTAAATGATAATTTTCTAACTGAGGAGAAAAATCTTGATTTCTTCTTATAGATTTTAAGTTATATCAAAATCAAATTTTTAAAAAAACAGTGCTATAATCGTTTTAAAGCATAACGATTTATTATATTAAATAGAAGAATTTTGAGTGAATAAAATTCGAATTTCCATTAGAAAATCTAGACTTGAGTTATAAAATGAATATGAACCCATGACGATTAAATGAATTGATTTTTGAGACAAAAATCAGATTTTTATATATAGAATTGAGGTAGCTAATTAAAATGGAATTTGATTGGTTAATGGTATATAAGGAAGGTTACTAAACATGGTTAAGTAAAATGAAATTGTGGATTACAATTCAAACTTGAATATGAAAATTTGGAATCAAATATAGAATTTGAGTTTGACTTGTTTAGTTGAATATGAGATTCTATGAACCGATGTGGCAAGCCGCTTGATTTTTTGATTTTCTTTTTGAATGGAAAGGACCCAGAGAGGCAATTTGTAGTTGTACCAATTGAGCCATATAAAGGAGATGTTGGCAAAATTTTCCGGAAATTTAAGGAGATAGAAAAATTAAAGAAAGTCTAATAACTAGAATTTGACTTATCAATTATATATGGAATTTAATAAGAGAATAAAATTATAATGGAATTTTATAAGTAAGAGGGAAATTGGAACCTGTTGTACATTGGTTGAGTCAAGTAACTTTCGAGGTGTCAATATGATGTTGGTTTGGAACTTCAGGGTTGTATACCCAGAAATAAATTCACTTACAAATTTAGAACAAGAAGTTAATAAAGTAGAAGTGAAATGATAACTGAATATTCTTATTTTGAAATTGGGAAACAAATAAATCAATGACAAATTAATTTAAAGGGCAGTGTTGTTTGATGCTTGATCGATAGAATTTCCATTTGAAAATAGAATCGTTGGTTGTATAGATGTTTTCCTTCGATAGTAAAACAACCGGATATCAAAAATTTTGATCCATTTTATATTTCCATCGTCAATACGGAGAGACCGGTTAGATTTATTATCTGAAAACCATTCTGTATAAGCTTAAGCGTTAAGAATCGAATATGTTGAAGATAATTGAAACGGGGTAAAATGCAAGGGTTGTTTTGTTTATCCTAGATGGAAATTGCTAAAGATGGATTGATGGAATAGTACCTTCGGTTTGTCCGGTCCTACGACAACTTGTATGGATGAAAGTTTGACAGAGTATGCCTAATAGATCATCTACATCTCTTCAAACGTATTCACGTTGGTGGCGGAGGAATTCATTTCTCTTAGCTTTATACCCGTGATATTTTTAGGGAAATCAATAAATGATTTGGCGGGTTTGACGATGTGGCATGCAAAGTAAATGATTGATGTGGTACTAAAAAGGTAAGACGTAGCCTCAGGACTCACAACGTGGAAATGGTATAAAATCGAGTAGATCGCATGGCTAAATGGGTCTTTCCCATTAGGGTATATTGTCACCTGATCTAAAGAAAATCCATTAGATTCTTTATTGTATCACTGTTGTATGCTTTCGGTAGTGGTTGTTGATCCCAACCATTGGTGATTATACATTCGGATCACTCGAGCGAAGTGAGTGGTCGGTCATGTTAAACCTAGGTTGCAAGATGTTCTTATTAACCTTAGTGTATTCCACTTTAGAGATACATTGTTGGAAGGTGGTCCCTTACCTTGCCATAGTTGGAATCCATTTTCTAATAAGAGCCCTCGGTTTTAATTGTATACTACGTATGTAGAGCGTGAGATGCAAGTGTTCTACTAGAATGTTATTTATTTGATTTAGACACTATTATAATATATTAAAATAATGTTGATTCAAAGAATGTTTTGAGTTATTTTAAGGTAAAAACCATCCGTGTTTATGTGTGGATCGGTCTTACGATTATCCTTTCTTTTAAAAGGGATATTTAAAAATTAAACCAAGTGGTTAGAGTTTACTCACACCAGCCTCATGATTGACCCAGAGTTTATTTTGTTTTACCCTAAACTTTGAGTGCCTAAATTTATACAGGAAGTCAAGTAGTCGGGATTTTACAGATACAATTAGAGGAGCTGGCTTCAGTGTTATATAGCTATTGTTATTTCGGCTATGTTGTAAGTGTTGTACTCCGATAACGATATGTTTATACAGTTAAAATTTTGTATTCCAAAAGTTGTTACATATATTATATGTTATTCCGTTGCGATGTGAGATTATGTGTTGTTATTTTTGTTCTTCTTCTATCTTTTCTTCTTTACCATAATGATTCGTATTTCTATTCAAATTGGGTTGGACGTGTGGTGTATTTAGTCAACTCAGATAGTACGAATTTACGGGCCATTACTGTTGGTATCAGAGCATAAGGTTTAGTAATAACCTTGGATTTGTGGCATAACTCAACTAAAATGGGGATAGTAATACCATAGATTGAGTTTGAGTGTGTGTGTGTGTGTATGGGAGTGCACATTTGTAATTGAATATAAATTACTGTAACAACCCATATTTTTGAATAACATGTTATAGCATAAATCAAGGCAGAATTAAACTGTAAAATCTGAATCAAGGGAAACGGGCTGTGCCATTGCGTTCGTCTCGGAAAAATACGCGAAATAGAGTCTGAGTTTTCGAAAAAAGGAGTCCGTATGACCAAGTTATGGCCCAATGAAGTTTTCAGAAAATTCCAAGCCCAAAAACAGTTCAAATTCGAATTCAGATTTAAATTAACACTAAGCCAGAATGGGCGGGAATTTTCCCGCCCCAGGCAGGGTCGACACCAGTGTCGACCCCCCCCCCCCCAATGGGTCGACACCCATGTCGACCCAGGGGTCGACCCCCCTGGTCGGACCAGTTTTTCTGGTGCACCGTTTTGACAGATCAGGTCTTGCTCTGGAAGTTTCTGACGGGATTTGACGGACCTGATGTGTTTTAGGGTTAATCCTATGGTCTAAATTAACCTAATCACCTATAAAAAGACCCCTAGACCTAGCCTAAACACTCATTAATCATTCCTACAACTAAATGTTGTCCAAATATTCACCAATCATGGCCTCCACCTTCTTCATGAGAGCATAAGTGTCTCAAATTAATCTATGTCATAAAAGAACCATCTTTCTTAAGTAAAAGAGCCTTCTTTCTTTCTCGTTGGAGTTATTACTTCTTGTTTCAAGGCGTTTAAGTGGAGCTTATTATTTTCTTTGCGGATTTTGCTTGTGGCTTCGTCTCAATCTTTATATATATTGATCTAGATCGCATAACCGCTCATTGTAAGCCCTATACTACTCTTAGATTCTAACTATGAAGTTAAATGTGATATGTTGCAAGATGAATTTGGGCCTAAGTATGATATATGCTTTGATCTTATCATGTTATGCATGAATATGTTCTATGCATGTTTGTAAACCTATGATCTTATCATGTTATGCATGAATATATTCTATGCAAGTTTGAAAACCTATCACCTTGACCTTGTGGGCTAAAAGCTGTAAGCTTTATGTTGAAATGTTGCATTATATAACATGAGAACTCTTATAACCTTTATGATAACTTGCATATAATGCTATATGCGAACTTTTAGCCATCATCCTATGTCATTCATAATCATGTTTCACCTATTTGCTTAAGTTGATATTATACATGTTTTGAGGCCTATGATGTAATATGCAAGCTTATGAACCTATTTATGCCTCATATGCCACCATGTTTAACTTGTGGCCAACCTTATTACCTTATGCCCCTTCTTGTCATGCTTTTGCCAAGTTCCCCCTTTTGATCTATGTTATGCGAAACGTGCATGCGATGGAAATGTGTTGGGTTGGGTAATATTAATGACATGAAACATGATTTTAAATATGACATGAACATTGACTTGTGATTGTGTTTGTAAACATAATGGTGGACATGACACTTAGAAAATATGAGTGTGGCCAAATCGAGGTTGGGTTGAGTTTGTAGCATAGATCTACCCGGAACCGACCGGCTTAACTAGTGGCTACAAGCAATAGGACCCAATGTGAGTAGTTGGTCATGTTGCACTAGAAACCCGAGGTTAGACCAAGTTGTGGTGTAAAGCTACCCGAACCCACCCGGCTTGACTAGTAACCACAACAAAGTCTAATGTGAGAGGTTGGGTGCATTAAAATAATTAATGCCACATGATAGGGTTAAGTCATGGGCCACTTGAATACTTAACCAAATAAACATGATGGGTTGACGCGGTTAAGTCATGAACCTTGGGTACACTTAACCAACTTGATACTTGATTGGGTAGGGTTAACCACATTTAACCCGCTAGAAACCCTAGTTACGTGGTCCTTTTCACCAGTAACCCTCTTGATTGTATCATGATACCCTAGGGATTAGGCTAGGATGGGGCACGATTACTGGGTTGACATGTAAGCGACCAAAACAACGGCTGAGTAGGTGCGCCGGTGTAGGTTCAGGCGGACCATGGTCGTGCACATGGTCCGGAGTTGAAAAAGCAGACATGGGCACCCGTAGGTTTAGACTGTGCGTGCTTGATCTGTGTCCGTGGTTGGCACCCTAGGGCTTGATACACCCTAGGGTGGACCTAGCACAGTTTGACCACACTTCGTGATTGGGTCTTATGACACCGACACGAGGAGTTAGGCTTATAGGGAGCCGATCGACTAGACCGAGTAGTTGGACCTCGATTTAGGTCATTTCATGATGTGGGCTAGCTTTGGGCCAAGGGATCATTTCTTATACTTGACATGGATTGGAATACTAGTACACCCCCGGTGCAACTTAGTCTTGTATATGCGATGCCACACTTGATCTATCTTGTTAACTTTTCACCATGCCAGTTATCACCCTACATCTCATCTCTGTTTTACATGTTCAGTTAGCTTTATTAGTTTTTATACTAATAGTAGACAGGACTTACCAGTCTTTTTGACTGACCTGTTTTCTTTCGCCTCTTTTCTTCCATTCCCCCCCCCCCCAGGTTTGCAGGGTGGGAATACTGTTGCCTAGCTGGATCTTTTGCCGCTTTTCTGGATAGCTCACGTATGGTTTGAGCATGCTATGGCCTTATGCTACTTTGGGGATAGTTACTTTATGTTTCTTTTTCAGTTTTCAGTTTATGTACTAGATTTCGTTTTATGGGAAAATAATGACTAAATACTTTGATGTAACTTGACCATGGTTTTGAAATGCTAGTTTTATCCGCTGCTTTATTTACTCTGTTTTTTTTTTCACTTACATGTTCTGTCTTGTGATATCTGCATGCATGTTTACCTTGTTTAACGCCCCTCCAAAGTTAGTGTCCTTGCAAGAGTGGCACTGGCGGAGGTGGGGTGTTACAATTACTTTTTATTATTTTTTCCTAGTATATTTTTGTAAAGAAGTTAAAGGTAATAATTTTCTCAAATTATTATAATACTAGTAATTAAGTAAATACACCAATGTTGATTTGAATAGAATTCAAATTGGATTATGAAGTTGGAGTTATTTAACCAAAAGGAGAATTCAAATATGAAATATAAATTTCAATATTAATCTAACTTATGTAGTTAAATATATTGAGCTAAAATGAATGAATTAAACTTACTGAAATGAATTCAAGTGTAATAAATATGAATGGAACGTAAAGGAATGGATTGCTAAGAAATTTATTATATATAAGTTTCATGTGAATTGAATAATATATAAAATACATTGTAACACCCCACCTCCGTTAAGGTCACTCACAAAGGGAATGCCTTAACTTTGATGGAGCATTTTAGTAGACAGAACAAAAATTTACAAGACAGATAAAACAGTACTTGAAAAATTAATAACTTTATTACAATAGAAACCGAAGTAAGTTTGGTTACATCTTTTCAAATCACAATATTAGAATTCAAGTACAAAATATCATCCTTGTACAAAAGCCTTCAGAATGCATAGTTTTTAAAATCATAATCCCCAACATAAACTGCCATGGAAAGATAGAGCCAAGGCCAAGCGGTACTTCAAGCAGTGAAAATCCGAATCAAGCTCTTTACTTCCACCATAAAAAACCTGGGGGGGAGACAAAAGAAAAGGGGCGAAAACAAGCAAGGTCAAACATAAAGTTTGGCAAGTCCAGTGACTTTCAGCATATGAACAGATAATAATATCATGACATGAAAATAAAGCTGGATAAGAGACAACAGCAACAGGAGTAACTGGTATACTTAAGCTAAATAGAAGAAACAGAATGATATAGCCCAAGTTATGCTTCTTACTTATATTTTACTTCTCTGCACTAATACTAGTATAACAGGATTAGGCGTTACCCTAATGTCCAAACTGAAACAGAAACGGAACAGAATAATCTATGCAGGAACAGAATGCTAGTAATGGGCCTTTACCACCCCAACAGACAGAAGGTACATTAACGGAATCAGAGAGGAAAACAGAATAATCCTTACAAAAACAGAATGTTAGAATTAGGTGTACACTAGTAAATGGGCCTTTACCACCCCAACAGACGGTACCACACAGAAACAGACAGGTGTTACCACCCAACAGAAACAGACAGAACTAAGTGTACCCTAAATCTACCCCAAGCGATCGGCTCCCTAATACATAAATACCTTGTGCCAGCGCCACAAAAGGGTGTATCACTCCTCAAAGTGGCAACCTTTAAATGACACAGACCTATTTACAGATGTCACGACGTCTTACATCCTCAGAGGCAGACCGGGATCCATGCACGCACATGACCCGGTTGGAACGCACCATCAACACCCCTCGCCATTATCATAATGAACCACTTATAACTAGTTCAATAAGCGTGCCCGGACCCTACCTACTGTTGGGTCATAGTTTTGATACCAGAAAGGGTTACTGACTAATATGGGTCCCAAACAACAGATGACACAAGTATTTTCCCTCCTAACCTTGTGTCCCCAGACTAACAGATTTCAGATTAACTTGTTTACAAGTTTTAGGCCTACAGAGTTCAGAATCAACTAGTTCACAGACCAGAAAATCAAGTCAACAGATTTTCAGACTAACGGATCAGATGTATAGTTCTAACAGACTTACAGATTGTCTAACTTTGTATTGGGCCTACAGATTCATGAAATAGGTTTATTAATTCATCAGTCCAGTTGGTTTAGCCTTATCTACCCAACACGTTTTAGACATCATATTTATCTCAGATTTGCATTAATTAAATATTAATGCGTAGACCTCTCACATTAGGTCTGTAGCTTGTGGCCGCTGGATAAGCCGAGCGGTTCCGGGCAGACTTCTGCCACAAGCCAGACCTAACCTCGTGTCTAAGCATATTTTAGTTATGCCTACGACCTCTCACACTAGACTAGCAGTTTGCGGTTGCTGGTTAAGCCGGTTAGGTCCGAGCAGGCTTCTACCACAAACATGAGTCTAACCTCGTGTCTCAGCATTTTTATTTTAACCAGTTTATTACATTACAAATTATACAAATATCAAACTAATTATGTCAATTTAACAGATTGGACTTCTTTTCAAGTCGCAGCAGATTAAACAAATTAACATGTTTTACACAAATTACAATCATTCATCTTTTCAACAGATTTAACAGATTTAGCAGCTTAGGTGGTTCAACAGATTTAGCTGATTAGGCAACTCAACAGATTTAGAAGATTAGGCAAATTAGCAAATTAGGCGATTCAACATATGTAACAGTTTAGGCAATTCAACAGATTAAACAGGTAACAGTTTTAGCAGATTAGGCAAATTTAACATAATAAGCAGATAACAGTTTTAGCTGATTTAAACATTCATTAAAGTCCTATTCATATATCTTGCCTAATTCATAAGGTAAGCCTAAACTTATATGCCAAAATTATGGTCATAATCCAACATATAACATATGTCCCCATTTTTAGTTAAACTTGCATAATTCAGAATATTCTCCAAAAACCTTACATATAAATTATGCCAAATATAGCCATTGATTACAATGCATCTCACATATCCAAAAAAAAAAACCTTACTTAGGTGTATTCACACTTACTAATTATCCAATCTTAATATGGATCTTTACACCTAAGTTAAATGCAAATTAATTCTTTTTTTTTTCAAATTTTAGACTATAATATATAGTATGTCCAGATCTAGATCTTGAATTACAACTTGTACTATGCATCCAAATCAATTACATGTTCACAGTTAAACTTTACGCCACAAATCCCAAGTCATATGTTAAATACACCTTATGTTTTAAATACAACATGCCCAATTATATATCTCAGATTTATGTTCTAAGTTCAACCTATGTTCTTTATGTTCTAAGTCACAATAATCCTCTCCTTCCAAGTCATAGATCGTCTTATACAATATGCCTCAAAGTTATGTCCATAATTACAACATGCATTGTATCCTCAAATTAGTTACAAATCCCAAATATGCCTCATTCAATATTCTTCCCAAATTTAGTGTTTATGCGTTCATCTCTTATGAGATCTGGCTCAGGCTCGTGGTAGCCTGGCTATCAAACAAAAAGAAAGAAAGGAGAAAGAAATACAGAACAAACAGAATAATAAAACAGAGGAACAACTCTGATAAATAGAAAAAGGGCATAATCTCAGATTCAGTTTTATAATTATGTCAAGATCATGATTAAAATTCATATCGTAAAATAATTGCACTTGCCTTGATTGGATTATAGAAGAAGAGTTGCAGTAGTTCTCTTGTAATCTTATTCAGATTTGGAAGAAGATGCACTAGTTCTAGTTTTGATCCCAACAGAGTAGCGACACTATTATTTTATTTATTTATTATAGAGGCAGAATATAGGCACAATGAAATTGTGTGAAGAGAAAGTGAGGTTTGGGGTGTTTTTATAGGAGAATAGGGTGATTTAGAGCCTTTAGACCAGTCCAGAAGTCATCAGAACCACCCAGCTCGAAGACAGGTCATCCAGCCACTCAGAAGAAGACACGTCATCACAGAACACTCCAGAATTCTGTGCTGGATCGGTATGGGCGCACTTGGCAGGTGCGCCAGTGTATTTTTGTACTGGCGCACTTCACAAGTGCGCCAGTGTATTCTGGTCTGTTTCCGGTTTTTCTGCCTAACTTCGTTCGTCCATATCTTCTTCATACGGTATCCGTTTTATGCAAACTCGAACTCTGTCTCAAGCAGAATTTCGAGACGAACGCAATGACGCAACCTGTTTCCCTTAATTCTTCTCCTAAAAATTAAGTATATTTTAATTTGTTACTTATACGTTCACCGAAAATACGGGGTGTTACATACATTGAAGTGGATAATTTGAATGTTGAACCTACATTGCATGATTATGAAATTAATGGATTTCGTCTGAGTTAAGAGCAAGTGCAGGAGCAAATTCACCGTTCAACCTATTCGGTTGAATTTTGGAGCTAATTGGATCTAGTTTGGTTATAGATGCATGCTAATTCAGCAAGCCCAGTTATAGTTACTGTTATCGCTTGGCGCTTAATAACGCTCATATAAGGTACGCCTACCCAAAAATACAAAGTTTGGTATATGAATTAGATTTTCTGACCGTGTGGGTCGACATGTTTTTATTTATCTCGCTTGTGATATTGCGGAAGTATCTCCGTACAGAGCAGACTCTACCGAAATTTTCTCGAAAATTTGAAGTGTAAGAAAAATTTCAAAATTTTGGACAACTTTTATTAAAAAGAATGAATTGGTTTTTCTATTAAACCAAATTAGATTAATTGAAACTAAAAGTTCAGGAAGTGGAATAGAAGATTTTAAACTAAATGGATTTGTGAAAAGTTAATGAGGTTGAAGCATTTTTCCTATTTCGAGGACGAAATTCTTTTAAGCGAAAATAATGCAATGACCCAGATTTTTACTGTTAAGTTTGAACATTTAAAATAGGTTTAATTGTTAATTTGGAAATTTAAATAACTCCAGTTATATAATTTTGAGTATTTAATTTAATTTGAATAATAAAAATAATAAAATAAACCCATCTGCCTATAAAGTACGAAGCAAACACTACTACAATTCTTCAAAGAACCAAATAGTTAAAACCCAAATTGACCTTCTATTTCGATTATTCAAAAATTAATATAAAATTGAAACCTCGATGGAATCACATGAAATTGAATCCGTTGAACTCACGCAAAATGTCCTCTCCACATATATGGTTTCCGTTTGAAGTTCGACCTCAATTTTTTTTTCACTAGAATTTTTGAACAGCGCCACCAAAACATTGAGTGGCCAGCGATGTGGGAAGTTCTGAGTGGAATGGAGGGTAGCGTGGCATTCAAGGTGGCAAGGAGGTACTGTCATTGGATTTTGGTCAGAAGTTATGAGAAAAAATGTCATTGGTTTCTAAAATAGGACTGTATACGGCTAGATGACGTAATGCAGGGAAGAGGACCGTAATTCATGAGGTGGTGGCTATCAGAGAGCGTGAGTGTAGAGGAGTTCAAAAATTTCGCTAGCGTCTATTTTCATGGAGAATTGCATGAGGGAAAGAGCCAGGAAGTTTTTGTGGTGCTGGGTTTCCTTTTAGAAGTCGGGTTCGAAATTTTACGAAGGAGGAAGAAGGCTTAAACTAAAACCGTTAATTAATTAAACTATTAACTAGGTTAATGATGCTCTAACTAAATTAAAATGTTTATGAAACATGTTACAAAAATATATGTTTCATACGTTATCAGATCGAAGCGAAACAGGATCCATTGGAATCGTATCGAAGAATACTTCTAGTACAAGCTGGTTTGGTTGGAATCGAAAGAAATTGGATTTTTATTTAATGTTGAATGATCGTTTAAAATAAATGAAAGAGCACAACATCGTTTAATCGAAAACAAATAGTGAGTTAACTCTCATGCCTTCTCGAATTCTATGATGCGATTAAATTCGTATAATTATAACTCATCGTTGATAGTATAAATTTGATATTTGGTTGCATAGATAATTATTGTTTTATCATTGTTTGTCGACATTTTTATTTAAGTTGTCTTGGATGCATTAGAATATAATTTCTATTTCATATACAATTATATAATGTTATTACGAGCCGTGATGCAGGGAAAAACATGTTGGAGGGATCCAACTGGGTTCCTCAAATATTTTGTTGTTTTCTAATTTCATATCGTTCATATATGGAATTTTTGACCCCAGTTACGTTAAAACATGTTTGGATGTGTGTTTATGTGGGGATAGTCGATTCAACGCATGCCAACCCTCAAGTGTATGTGTCGTCGAAACACGATAATTCAAAGTGGTGTAAGTAAATGCAAGGAGAACACAACTTATAGTAGTTAGGCACTAACGTCTACATCCAATTCATAAAAATCATTCATCATATACTCACTAATTACAAGAGTTGTACAAGTTCGGACAATTTGAGTGTGCAAAGTGTTACAATAGAATAACAAAATGTATGCTAATTCTAAATTTTTTCTAGAAATGTCCTTCATCTTCTTCATTGAGTGAAAAGAGTGTTGACTTGGTCAACATTGTCCAATTTTAGCTTCAATGTCAAGGAAATCCAAAAATGTTCAAAATAGTCCAAAAACAGTGTAAAAATCCTTGTAGATGTCCAAAAGTTGATGAAAAACGTATATGCAACGTTTTGTGGTCCATGTTATATCCAATAGTTGTTGTGAAGAAGATGGAAGCTATTAATGGTGCTTAATAGCTTCCAAAGGTCCAAAAATGCCCAGAGAATCCAATCCCATTGAGTGTCAAGCTTGGCGGTATTTATAGGTAATGAGTTAAGTACGAGTAGGTGAATCTTAGGGACTACACAATAAAATTTCGCATCCATCTAGAGCAGCACTCGAAAAAAAACCGCATCCCTCTTAAATGTGCAGGAAATTTTGCATCCCTCCTGCAGATGTAAGCCTGCACATTCGCATCCATGGAAGCGATAATTCTCATCTAAGGGATGCAAACTGAGGTGATTGAAGGATACGAAAGCAAGGCGTGGCAGAGGGATTTGAAGTGGAGGATGAGAGGTATGGGAGGCGAAGGAAAGGGATGTAAAATCCTTGTGCTTTGAATTCTAGAGCTAGGTTGTGGATCGTATCCCCCTGAGGGATGCGAAATTCCAGGGATTCAGTTGCTAAATCTTGAGCTTGCCATGTTGAGGTGCACGAGCAGTTTTGAGTGATCGACACGGGTTCACGGAAATGGACGTAACTTTCAAACCGTAAGGTCGTTCGGGACAAAGGAAATTTGTGCTTGATGTTAACTCAGAGGGCTACAAGAGTTACTGTGCAAAGCATCGTAATCCATGTTTTTGGGCCGAAAAGAGGTCATCTAAAGGGGCCTAGGGCCATGTTTATGTTTACGTCGCGACTTCGAAAAAATCGCTTTGTGTTTTCTGACGATGTTACTGACGTGTACCAGCTTCGACCAAAACGCGTGTCAACAATGAGGATTTTTGAATTGAAATTCAATGATTATTGTGTTTTAATCAATAGACAGTATAAATTAAGTGATTGGCAGCGGATGGCCAAATTTTATCTTTTTAAGACGTTGATTTACCGTCAGGCGAATCAACATAGTTGAAAATTTTATTTTTTGTAACTAATGAAAGATTTTAAATTCTAGTTAAAATAAATAGAAATTTTATAAATAACTTTATATTTTATAGTTGATTTTTATAAGTAGTTATAAGGGATTTATTTGACGTTCTAATAAGTTTTATAAGCAGTAAAGTTAGAAATTAACCTAATAAGTTAATAATTTGGGATAATTATTTTTAAGAAACAGTAGCGTGAGTTATATTAAATTAATTATATTATGGATTAATTTAAGGGAGGATTAATAGAAATCAGTTTACAAGTTAACTGATGTTCTCAAGTTGACTAACTCAACTGTTAAAACTGAAACTGGTTATCAGATTAATTTGCTATCAATTAATCTAATAGTAATAGTTTTGACAAATAGTTGTTTTAATTTAAGAAGATTTCTTAAAAGTTAATTAATCTTTCAATTAACGTGTTTAGAGATAATTATTGAAGTTTTTTATTTTTAATGAAGTTAATAAGATTTTAAAAAGAAATTAACTATTTTATTTATGTTAACAATGACGTAAACTACTTTTACTTCATCTGACGAAGAAATTAATTATCATCTAATTAATAATAATTAAAGTGGTTACCTGTTTAAATGAATATTCATTTAAAAGGTAATCGATGTTGTAATGGGATTTAATTGAATATTACAAAGGGGTTTAGAAACGGTTTTAGAAGTAAACCCAAGTTTTATAAACACGAGTTTGTAAAAGGAATTCAAGGTTGATGCGATGATTTTTAAGCATTTACTTAATAGTTAAATTAAGTGAAATATTTGTAATTGAAGGAAGGAATTTTCAAAATGAAATAAAGTAAGATGCTTTAATGATTTGGGTTAAAGGTTTGGAAAAAGGATTTTTAGTAATAAAATCCAAATTAAGCATTAGGATAAGAGGTTTAATGACTTTCGGTAAAGGATTGGGTGAATGGATTTTGGTTATAAATCTAAGATGTAAACAAATGTTATTAATAAATTTTAAAGTTAAAGATTTTGTTTTAGAATGTATATACTTAATAAACAATTCATGTAAAGGTAAATAGAGAATAGAAGGTAATTTTCAAATGTAAGAAATGATATTTAAAAATCCATATTAAATGGAATAGTAAATGATACTAGATATGATATTATTATTATTATATTAGTTTTTGGATTACAAAATTTTGTCTATTTTAAGATAAAAACGTTGTCGATCATGGTCTAGGAGGTAAATAAAATACCCCAACTTAAACGACTTCGGAATTATCTGAGGATGATATTAGTTTGTAATGGTAGTAACATTGGAAATAATTTATTATTTCCATAAGAAATTATATTGCAACTTTATTTGCAAGCGTTTAGAAATTTAATAAAACTATTGGGTTTTAAATTAAACAATATATCAATTGACATTGTTTGGCCTAGATATGGAGTATGACTATACCTATACATTAAGTTAGGTATATAACACAATTTTTCTATGTAATGAAAATAGTAAGGTTTTGTGAATACACTTATTCCAAGAAATAAGTAATTCACTAAGACTTTTGAGAAAGTGACACTAATGGTAACGGAAGTCTACATGGAAAATTTGGTTATTAAAGTTGTAAATTCGAAAAGTTTCGAAGCTGAATGAACCCGTTGGGTTTATATTATAAATAGTGTGTCGAATGGCATCGTTCCGCCCATATAAGATGTGTAACTTGACTTATACAATGGGTTAAGTAAATATAGCGATATTTTCGAAGTAAGGAAAATAAATAGGTTTTTATGAAATTATAGCGATATTTTCGAAGTAAAGAAAATGAGAGGGGTTTGGTGAATACGTTTATTCTAAATGTATAAAGATAAGATTATTGTTTCCAAAGTAACGGAAATAAGGGAGAGTTGTGATCATATTTTATTCAGATAAGAATGTAGAATCGATTTTAAAATCAATGAAATGAATTTAAATGAATGGTTTTAATTAAAAAGGACCTGAACTGCTGAAGTGTTGATCTGTATTGTTTTTGAGTTGATAGTTAAAAACCCAACCATTAATGAATTCCCTTGTTGATTTTTTGACGAGTTAGTTCGAAGAGACCGGATGGGAAATGGACCCAAAACCACTTCGAACCGATTTTACATTTGAAACTAACTTGTAGGGATGCTTATGCGATTTAGAGATATCGAAAACCGTGGATCTTCATGAGTAGAAGAACTACTTGTTGAATTTCTCTGGCTAGCTACTAGGGATACTTCAGCCGTGATTCTGTCGTCATTGAAATCTTCGGATTGCAAAGACTACTCGCTACTGATCCTTGGGGTGATTCCTATATAGAATGCGGTAGAAGAGTGCCTTCGGTTCATCCTGTTCCTGGATGACTTGTATGGACGAATGTCTGACAAAGTATTTCCTAAAGATCACATATGTTGATTTTACAAATATACCAAGTTTGGTGGTGGAGAAGACACCTTCTCTTACCTTAGCATCCAGAGTATTTTTGTGGACGTCAATTAGTGATTTGGCATACTTGACAATGTAGTCTTAAAAGTGAATAATGATGTGATGTTCTAAAAAGGTAATCGTAACCTCAAGCCTCATCAATAGGGAAATGACAAAAATCGGGAATGCAATATGGCTATATGGGTCATTCATATTAGGATGTATTGTCACCATCTAGAGAAAGTTCATTTATTTCTTCTTCTGTCGCTTCTGTATGCTTACGTGAATGGTTGTTGATACCAACCGTGAATGACAATATATTCGGTACACTCAAGTTGATGGTCGGTCATGTGTGGCCGGGTTACAAGATGTTCTTGTTGAACCCTTGTGTTTCCTTTCTAGAGAACACTGATCGGGAGGTGGTTTCATACCTTGTCACGTTGGAAATCCAAACTCCAATACGAGCTATAAGTTTTTAGATGCATACCAATTATGTTGGAAAGTGAGATGCAAGCTTTTCGGCTATATGCCTATTTTATTTGTGGTTTGATAGACATTTTTATAATATCACTAGATTTTGATATAAAAAGTGTTTTGGTTAACGTAAGGTAAAAAACAGGTGTCATGTTCATGTGTAGTCGTGTCTTACGAGAGTTCCGTTCTTTCAAAGGATTTACAAAAGTTAAACAAGTTGTTTGTAATGTGAATTTAGCACTGAAATCATCATAGACTGATCCGGGTTGATTTTTCTTTGCTTCAGAATATGCTCGGGTCAGACGAGTATATTTATTAGGTTAGGCAACTTGCAGATTCAGGAGAGGAGCTGAAGTCGAGACGTAATCTCATGTTTTCTAGTACTAAATTATTCATGACGTGTGTGTTGTATTGGTCTAGTTGTCTACTCTGATGTTATAATCATATACACACACATACACAATTTTTCTCTGAAGTGAAGATTTGGATATATTATATTTTATTTGTTCCGCTGTGAGATTCTTTTCTACTCTGATATTATAGTGTTGGTTCTTCTTCTTCTTCCATTTTAACATTTTTTCTTTCTTATTATCACCCTCTAATTTCTTTGTATTAACTATCCGGGTTTCGATACTTGAGTTTTGGCAAATGAATACATGATTATGTATTATAGTCGAAATTTGAATGTCAAATTCCTCGGGTCGTTATTACATGTACACAATCAAAGCCAAATGAACCATAAGGATACACAAGACCACTACCTCACTAACACAAAATAACTCACTGCTTACAACCAGTAATCGCACAAAAAAACCTAACAAGCCAAGAACAACCTACTTTAAGGCAGAGAGACAACAATTCAACGAGAATCAAGATGATGATCACCACAGAAAACACTAAAAAACAAAATGCAAACCACCGTCGAGAAAACTCTTGAACAATTACCACAAAATCCAAAATGAACATAAATTGGAAAAAGCACTCACCTGAAAACACTCGACCAAGCAAGAGTAACCAACAGCATCCCAAAATACAACCACCCAAAGCCCCATGCTAGACAGACTGTCACCAACCAGCACGTCGAGACTCTCGATCCACAGTCGAAGTCCATTCAGGAATTGGCCTGCCTTTCGGAGATGACAGGAAATAGAATGGAACAGAGATAACTGTCGGCTTATGGAGAATCCGTGAAATAAAAAAGGCAAGGTTTCGATAAAGATAGGGAATGGAGGAACAGTAAGGAACTTCGACGAGTAGGAGGATGAGAAAGGAAAGCTTGACACCAATTTGCAATAGGACTTAAAGGGTACTGCAAATTAGAGACCGTCAAGAGGACGAGGAACTGGAGGAATTCTAGGAAGAAGATCTTAAACTAGAAGATCGAAAGCCAGATTACTAGAAGAGGATGAAAAGCAAACTAATACCGCAAGGGAAAAGCTAAGATCAGTATAAAAAGGGATCGAAGAAGAAGACGAGAGAGAGGGATAATAAAGAAGGCGAAAGGGGATTTGAGCGCTCAAAGAAAAAAGATGCAGAAAAGGAAAAAAATTGAGGGCGACCGGGAACCCTAGTCCTCATTGGAGTAGTGAAAGCTCTTTCGCATCAGATAATATTGTATTATTAGTATCAGATTTGTCATTTTATAGTATTATTTATCTGTTGAATTGTCGTTTGATTTTCTTTTTGAATTTCTTATTGAATTGTGTGTTTATATATATATATATATATATATGAGGAGGGTTCCATGGCACCCCTATTTGGGAGCACCCTAAATGCACCTCATTAATAGTCACACATTTATATTAAAAAAAGTTAGTGGGGGAGAGAGAGTTAGTGGAAGGAGAGAGAAACGGAAATGTGTGGTGGAAATCAAGTGGCTAAAGGGGTGCTGCACTATTTGGGGTGCTCTTGATCCTATCTCTCTCTCTCTTTATATATATATATATATATCTTCTTTCCCTTTTTTATCATTGTTCACCAGTTGCTTCGACATTAGTTTATTTTTGCTACATGTTTTCTTTAGTGTTACATCGAATAAGTTTAATACTATTATAATACAGCTATATTAACTTTGTTATACTTGATTTTATAGCATCAGTAACCATTTCTTGGATGTTTTCTTCTATTTTTGATTTGCTTTTATCTGCTATTTTTTTTTTGTTCATTTCTTCTCTTTATTCTTTTTCATCCATGTTGTTTTCTCCTTCAGTTGGCCATTTTCGTAAATTTAACTTGCTACTTTTCGACTTCGTCATCTCTGGTTTCAAATTAGGTCGATCTGGATTTTCTGTTTTATTGCAGATTTCTATTCTAATGCATAAATGAAATGTTCGAACATGCAAATAAGCTTTTGGCTTGTCCTTGACATAAACTAAAAAATGAAGGATTAGGTCTTTCAAATCAAATTTAATACACCATTACTCCTTCATAAAAAAAATGTTGTGAATAAGGTCCCTAGAATTTAATTACTGTTGTAATATATATAAGTGAATATGTGTTTATCATATTATATTTAGTCCCACATTTTGGGAGTAAGGCTAACATCAGCTCCAAAACCAATATATAAGGGAGCCAATGTAATAGAAATATGTACACTGAATCAAGAGAAATAAAAAGGTCTCTCCCTTATCTCTTATGTTCTTTCTAATATCTTCTTTTTATTATATGTTCTGTATTATTTTACAACACGTTATCAGCACGAGATTCTATTATAGTTTTTTTTTTCTTTTTTGTTGAAATCTTCTAGATCTACATTTATGAATTTGTCATGTAATTACTTTTTATTTGAGAATATCAATTCGTGGATCCCTATATTTGTTCTACAATTTTTTTCTGTAGGAGAACATCTGATCTATGGATCTATATTTTTTTGTAGATCTAGATTATGTTCTAGTAGATCTAACTTTTAGATCTAATTATTTTTAACTTAGTGGTTTTTAGATATCCACCTATTCATATTTGATTTGGTATTATGGTATACCAAATATTTTTTTAGGAAGATCCATTCATTTTCTTCTTATAATATTATATATGGATCTTTTACCCTATACGCCATACATAAATAATCTTCATTTGCTACTTTATCTCTTCAATAACAAAGAAGCCATTGATAATAGGTATGCATATATGTAAACTGCAGGTTGCTTCTTGTTTAATCTAATGCTTGTTGTACAACTTCAACTTTGTAATAATAGACTACCTATTCTCATTTTTTTTAATGCTTCATCTCGCAAGATGAGATGCTTTAAATATTTAGAATTACATTTCCATGTATAGCTTACTTTTATATGCTTTTTCATCTCCCAATACAAGCAAATTGCATGTTAGTCAACATATGTATTACTGTGGCCATTATTTTTGTTATGTAACATGGTGTATGGCTCCTTAACGGTTGTTATTGTTTTCATTGTTGTAATAAGTACATTGTAAATGTATAGAGAAAGACTTGCAAATTCGGATATTATTTTTATGATTCTGTGTCGTAAAATATTCAATTTATTACATGCATGTCTACGGTCCTATTCTATTTTACGAGATCTGCATTTTTTTATATGAAATAACAGTACTATAGTTTCATTGTTTTGTCTGTTCATTAATTTGTTAATTCGTTTTGATAATTATAGAACATGTATACTGATATGTGAATTTTATTTAGTTAAGCATCTGCAAAAAAAATTTTGTAGTTCGCAAAATGTCAAACATTGCTAAACTTGAATTTAAAGCATTAGACATTTCTGGAGACAATTATTTGTCATGGATAATGGATGCCGAGATCCACTTGCAATCTCAATGCTTAGATAATACCATTAAAGATGGTAATAATATGTCCCAGCAGGACAAAGCAAAGGCTCTAATATTTTTAAGACGCCACTCCATGATGGTCTAAAATCAGAATATTTAACTGAAAAAGACCCTCTCCACTTATGGAACTCCCTGAAGGAGCGTTATGACCACCAGAAGACGGTCATACTTCCAAATACAAGGCAAGAATGGTTGAACTTGACGTTTCAAGATTTTAAAACCGTAACGGAATACAATTTCGCTATGTTTAGAATTATTTCTAAACTAAAACTATGTGGAAAAAAGGTAGATGATGCGCAAATGTTGGAAAAGACCTTCTCAACATTTCATGCCTCGAATGTGATCCTGCAGCAGCAATATCGAGAGTGTCATTTTACAAAATATTCTGAACTCATTAAATGTTTGTTGATTGCTGAACAAAACAATGAATTACTTCTTAAAAATCACTCCTCAAGGCCAACTGGTTCAGCCGCATTACCAGAAGTTAATGCTAATTTCGCCCACTCCGGAAGAGGTCGTGGCAGAGGCAGAAGTAGAGGACGTGGTCGTGGATGTGGATACAACCACAGCAGAGGTGGTTACAGTGGTTTTGGGGGAAACAAAACTACTGATTTCAAAAGGCAGCAAAAGAAAAATGAGCCTGAAAACAGTAACAATTCAGCTATTCAAAATAAAAAGCATTATGAGAAAGTTTGCTATAGATGTGGGCGCACAGGTCATTAGTCACGTACTTGTAGATCATCAAAGAAAATAGTAGAAGAATATTATAAATCAAAAAATATCGAGACAAACAATACCGAGGGATTGTCCGATAATGCTAACCTGAAGTAAGATGATTTCTTTGAAGATTATGATGGAAATTTATTCAACAATGAAAATTTGAATGCAATATTCGAAGATATGACCGAACAAACCAATAAGTAGCCTGAAGCTCACTATGTGATTTTTATTTTGTTTCACTTCCTTTCTACATGTATTAGTTTGAAACATTTGTTTGTTTCCCTTTCTTTTTAGTTTATGGAATTGCTGAAATAATATGTAATGTTGGACATGATAAGTAGTTTATTCCCATGGACATTTATCTGTATTTATAAGTTATTTCAGTTATTAACTAGCTGTATCGTTTTTTTTATTCTAAAGGTATGGATCGACAGTGTTTAAGTGATGATATATGTCTGGTTGATAGTGGAACTACTCATACGATATTGAAAAACCTGAAGTTTTTCTTCGAATTTTCTGAAAATGTTTCATATAAAGTTTCAACTATAGTTGGTGCAGCCAATATAATAGAAGGGTCCGAAAGAGCCCATATAGTGTTACTAAATGGTACACATATATTTATTCAAAATGCACTATATTCAAGCAATTCTAAAAGAAATTTGCTTAGCTTCAAAGATATAAGAATGAATGGATATCATATTGAAACTATAAATGAAAACAATAAATAATACCTTTGTGTTATTTCTAAAATTGAAAGCCAGAAGCTTATTTTAGAAAAATTTGGTACAATTTCAACTAGATTATACTTTACCAAAATTGGCATAATTGAATCTCATTTTGTAAACATGAGCCAGAAGCTCACAGATACAAAGAAATTGATTCTTTGGCATGATCGTTTAGGTCATCTTGGATAAACTATAATGCGTAAAATTGCTAAGAACTCAAATGGGCATGATTTACCAAATCAGTTGAATTTACCAAACGATTACATGTGTACATCATGTACACAATGAAAACTAATTACTCGACCTTCATACAGTAAGATCACCTCTGAATCTCCGGCATTTTTGCAAAGAATTCAAGGTGATATATTTGGTCCGATTCATTCTGCTTGCAGGCCATTTAGATACTTTATGGTGTTAATTGATGCATCAACTCGTTGGTCGCATGTATGTTTGCTATCTACTAGAAACATGGCATTTGCCAAATTACTTGCTCAAATAATTAAATTAAGAGCACATTTCCCCAATCATCAAATCAAATCAATACGACTAGATAATGCAGGAGAATTCACTTCTCAAGTATTTGATGATTATTGTTTATCACTAGGAATTGAAGTTGAACATCCAGTAGCTCATGTTCATACTCAAAATGGTCGGGCAGAATCATTAATTAAGCGTTTGCAACTTATTGCAAGACCTTTACTTATGCAAACAAAGTTGCCTGTCTTAGCTTGGGGACATGCAATTTTGCATGCGTACAAATTGATTAAAATTAGACCAACGTCTTATCATCAATTTTCACCATCACAGCTTTTAACTGGATCCCAACCAAATATTTCACACCTACGAAAATTTGGTTGCGCTGTGCATGTACCCATTAGTCCCCCACTTCGTACTAAAATGGGTCCTCAAAGAAGGTTGGGAATTTATACGGGATTTGACTCACCTTCGATAATTCGTTATCTTGAACCTCTTACGGGTGATGTCTTTACTGCAAGATTGCAAATTTGATGAGTCAAATTTCCCGCCGTTAGGGGGAGAAAAGACCGTTCCAGTAGAACGACGTGAAATTTTATGGAATAATCCCTCTATGTTTCATTTGGATCCATGCACCAAACAATGTCAATAGAATTTTACATATTCAAAATATTGCAAATCAAATGCCAGATGCATTTAATGATGCTATGAAAATAACTAAATCTCATATTCCAGCAGCAAATACACCAGCTAGAATTGAAGTCCCCGAAGGACCACTAGCAACAAATGAATTTAAAGCTAGACAAAAACGTGGAAGACCGA
This sequence comes from Allium sativum, assembly GCA_030737875.1. Lineage (NCBI taxonomy): Eukaryota > Viridiplantae > Streptophyta > Magnoliopsida > Asparagales > Amaryllidaceae > Allium > Allium sativum. The sequence goes on from CM060919.1 coordinate 143,782,316, forward strand.
TAGGTTCAAAAGACTCGGCGCCTAGAAAAAGAAAGCTTAATGAAAAATCATCAATTAGCAAACCTCCCGAAGAGGTTATAAATGATCCAAAGGATAACTCAAAAGAAAATTCCAATTCTCCAAAAATTAGTGAAGGAACTATTATCCCAGAAGAAATAATAGAAGCTTCCGAAAACAAAATGGTACCTAATAATAATGATATCTCAATATTCTATACGAATTATAGAGAAATGTGGGATCGAAGTAAAATAACAATTGATGATGTATTCTCATTCGCAGTAGCTACTGAAATAACAGAAAGTCATGACTATAATGAGAATAATGATAATGAACCAACTAGCATAAATGAATGTCGAAAAAGACAAGATTGGCCAAAATGGAAAGATGTTATTCAGGTTGAGTTAGATTCACTTCAAAAACATGGTGTATTTGGACCAATAGAGAAAACACCAGAAGGTGTTAAACTAGTCGGTTACAAATGGGTATTCGTTAGAAAACGAAATGATAGAAATGAAGTTGTGAGATACAAAGCAAGGCTTGTTGCACAAGGTTTCCTGCAGAGACCAGGTTTTGACTTCAAGGAAACATATTCTCCTATTATGGATGTCATAACATTTCGATATTTAATAAGCCTTGTAGTTTCTGAGATGCTTGACATAAGATTGACTGATGTTGTAACAGCTTATCTATACGGTGAATTAGATACAGATATTTACATGAAAATCCCAGACGGATATAAATTGCCTGAAGCAAAATCAAAGTCAGTGTATTCATTAAAATTGAGAAGATCACTATACGGTTTGAAACAATCTAGAAGAATGTGGTATAACCGTCTTAGTGAATATTTAGTAAAAGCTAGGTACAAAAACAATCCCATTTGTCTATGTGTCTTATCAAAGAAATCGGTAAAGTGATTTACTATCTTAGCGGTATACGTTGATGAAATAAATTTGATTGGAACTCCAGAAGAGATCAATGAAACAATAGATTACCTAAAACAGGAATTTGAAATGAAAGATCTTGGCAAAACCAATTACTGTTTTGGTCTACAGATTGAGCACAGTAAAAATGACATATTAATCCATCAATCAAATTACAATGAGAAAATCCTGAAGCGTTTTCAAATGGATAAAGCATATCCACTTAGTACGCCTATGGTTGTCAGATCATTAGATATCAAAAAGGACCCTTACCGACCAAAAGAAGATGATGAAGATGTACCATATCTCAGTGCAATTGGTGCGTTATTATATTTAGCGCAATGCACGAGACCAGATATTGCATTTTCAGTCAATCTTCTTGCAAGATATAGTTCTGCACCAACTAAAAGACACTGGAATGGTATAAAACATATCATGAGATATTTGCGAGGAACCACAGATTTAGGCTTGTTTTATTCTAACATAGGCAATAATCCGAATCTAGTTGGTTATGCTGATGCAGGTTACCTCTCTGATAGGACTGTCAATGGATATCCGAAAAATCCGAAATCCGTTCGCATCCGTATCCGAAAAGCGGATAAATATCCGATATCCGGAAAAGCGGATGCGGATATAGGCATATCCGCATCCGATAATTATCCGTCCGCTTTTTTTCCCGATTATAGCTTAAATTATGTGTATTTTAACATAATTAAATATACTAATTTATTAATTTGCAAAACTAAAAGACTACTAAACGCATGTTAATTGCTCAAAATTATATATTATCATCATATTTATTTGTTTTTAGCAATTTAGTAATCAATTAGGTTGAAAAAGATTAATATTAAGCTAAAAAAATCATTTATATTCATTGATTTATCGATTGTTGGCGGAGCGGATAATTATCCGATATCCGTCCGTATCCGCGGATACGGATATCCGATATCCGAAAATGATTTCGGATGCGGATATGGAACTATCCGTATCCGAAAGTATCCGTTGACAGCCCTACTCTCTGATCCACATAAAGCAAAATCACAAACTAGATATGTGTTTACAAACAACAATGCTGCTATTTCATGGAGATCTACAAAACAAACATTGGTAGCAACATCATAAAATCATTCTGAAATTCTAGCACTACATGAAACGAGTCGAGAATGTGGTTGATTAAGGTAATTAATTGAACATATTCGAAGAACATGTCAACTTCCCTCAACTACAGAAAGATCAACTATTATTTATGAAAACAATGCAGCATGCGTAGCTCAGATTCAAGCAGGATATATCAAGGGTGATAGGACAAAACATATTTCTCCTAAATTCTTTTTCATGCATGAGCTTCAAAAGGACAATAAGATAGAACTGAAGCAAATCCAATCTCAAGAAAATCAAGCAGATCTATTCACGAAGGCACTTCCAGAATCAACATTGCAGAAGATGATGTATAAAATTGGTATGCGCCGCTTGCATCACCAAACTATTTGAATAATGTGTTACGAATCAGGGGGAGCATATATTATGTTGTAATGCACTCTTTTCCTTCACTAATATTTTTCCCACTGGGTTTTTATTAGTAAGGTTTTTAATGAGACATTATTTTGATTCAGAAGTATCAACCCTCAGTGGAACATTGTCAATATGTTTCCTGGAGATGAAATAAGAATTGTACTCTTTTCCTTGTTTATGATTTTTCCCACAGGGTTTTTTCATAAAAAGTTTTTAATGAGGCAATTAATCTTATCATCTTTACATACACATATTCAGGGGGAGTGTTGTAATACATATAAGTAAATATGCGTTTATCATATTATATTTAGTCCCACATTTTGGGAGTAAGGCTAACATCAGCTTCAAAACCAATAAATAAGATAGCCAATGTAATAGAAATATGTACACTGAATCAAGAGAAATAATAAGGTCTCTTCCTTGTCTCTTATGTTCTTTCTAATGTCTTCTCTTTTTTATCTGTTCTGTATTATTTTACGACAATTACATAATTATTGTTTAAATTATGCAATTATTCGGTGAATAATCGCGGATATTTCCGCAATTTCCATGATGAATAATTGCAGAAAATTCTACAATATTTTCCAAAGTGGAATAATTGTGGAAAGTTACGTAATTTTCTGTTAATAATTAAGGAACTTTTTTTTTATAATTTTTCATTGCATAATTGCTGAAATATCAGTAATTTTTGGATATAATTGCATGAATATCTGCAATTATTTACTGAATAAATCCATAAAATTTATGTTTCTATTAGGTAACTAATGTTAAAGGTCAAATTTACATTTTTTTATTTTTTTTGAAAATAATGTTTGGTGTATTTTGAAACTTAACAGAGACTCTAACCAAGCTGTTTTGAAAGCCAGATCATTAGAAGAGGATGAAGAGCATACTAATACCGCAAGGGAAAAGCTAAGGTCAGTATAAAAAGGGATCGAAGAAGAAGACGAGAGAGAGGGATAATAAAGAAGGCGAAAGGGGATTTGAGCGCTCAAAGAAAAAAGATGCAGAAAAGGAAAAAAAATTGAGGGCGACAGGGAACCCTAGTCCCCATTGGAGTAGTGAAAGCTCTTTCGCATCAGATAATATTGCATTATTAGTATCATATTTGTCATTTTATAGTATTATTTATCTGTTGAATTGTCGTTTGATTTTCTTTTTGAATTTCCTATTGAATTATGTGTTTATATATATATATATATATATATATATATATATATATATATATATATATATATATATATAAAATTTGATCTTCTTTCCCTTTTTTGTCGTTGTTCACCAGTTGCTTCGACATTAGTTTATTTTTGCTGCATGTTTTCTTTAGTGTTACATCGAATAAGTTTAATACTATTATAATACAACTATATTAACTTTGTTATACTTGATTTTATAGCATCAATAACCATTTCTTGTATGTTTTCTGCTATTTTTGATTTGCTTTTATCTGCTATTTTTTTGTTCATTTCTTCTCTTTATTCTTTTTCATCCATGTTGTTTTCTCCTTCAGTTGGCCATTTTTGAAAATTTAACTTGCTGCTTTTTGACGAATTGCTACTTTTCGACTTCGTCATCTCTGGTTTCAAATTAGGTTGATCTTGATTTTCTATTTTATTGCAGATTTCTATTCTGATGCTCAACTGAAATGTTCTAACATGCAAATAAGCTTTTGGCTTGTCCTTGACATAAACTAAAAAGTGAAGGCTTAGGTCTTTAAAATCACATTTAATACACCATTACTCCTTCATAAAAAAAATATTGTAAATTAGGTCCCTAGAATTTAGTTACATAATTATTGCTTAAATTATGCAATTATTCGGTGAATAATCGCGGATATTTCTGCAATTTCCATGATGAATAATTGTAGAAATTTCCGTAATTTTTTTAGATAAATGCTGAAAATTACGTAATTTTATGTTGATAGTTAAGGAATTTTTTTCATAAATTTTCATTGCATAATTGCTGAAATATCTGCAATTTTTGGATATAATTGCATGAATATTTGTAATTATTTACTGAATAAGTCCATAAAATTTATGTTCCTATTAGGTAAGCTAATTTTAAAGGTCTAATTTACATTTTTTTTTTCTTTTTTGAAAATAATGTTTGGTGTATTTTGAAACCTAACAGGTACTCTAACCAAACTGTTTTTAAAAAAAATGTGTGTGTCCTTGTCCTCAAATTTTTAAAATATACCGTGCTTTACTTGTTTATTAATCTTCACTGAGTAGAAAAAACAAACTAAATGAAACTTACAACCATAGTTTATTATTTATTCACGAGATAAACGTGAACAAATTCATAATTCCATGGATACAGCAGCCCTACTATGCCAAAGTCAATGCTCTATTTTCAAACCAGTCCTCCAAAGCAATGACGTCCACAATGTTTGCAAATTCTGTTCATAAAATTGACGCTTACAAAAGAATTGCTGTGGATATCAGACTAAAACGAAAAAATAAAAATAAAAAACACATGCTATAAATAAATCTGTCAATGACATCATGCCAAGAAAATGATATTCTTTTTTTCAAGTAAACAGGATGTAACCCAGTAAACGGAAACGTGGGTTATATCCTGTAAACTAACATGTGAAGCAAATATTATTCATAACACTAGAGATTTTCACAAATTTTCCAACTAAATACCTCCCCATAACAAATAAGATATATTCTTAACGTGGAAATAACATAAAGGCAAACTTTGAAAATAGTGTAGCTTCAAAGATATCAAGTTTTTTATTTAGGCGTATGGAAAAACTTTAAAAAAAAAAAAATAGATTGAATGACAATGCTAAGTACGAATAGCATTTCTTAATAACCTGATTAGCTTAATTTAGTTTTCTCATTGATACATATTTGTAGCGGAGTAAGGTCAAACCAGATTAGTCTCACATTAAGTAATTATCTAGTATTGTATGTTAATCTTGCTTAGTTTAGGTCGCATTCTAATTCTTCTAATTCTCGAGGGATGAGTATGGAATATGGAGATTTGGAGACAGCTAACACCAGCTAGCATGTGTCTTAAGTTTTATAACATCCCCTAACTCGGCTTTATTGATAATTCATCCATGTTGGCTGATTCCAACGAGGCGATGTTTAGGTTAGGTTGCCCACATTACGTTGTTGTCAAGCATTAATTATTTTTGCGTCGTGTGCTGGCTGGTATCATCCAGATTTTCATTCAACAAAACTAGCTGTTTTCAAGTAAGCTTGAGTTAGTGTGTTGGAGGACATTTAGGTAGCCATTGCCCTCAGCATGAACTCGCTGCACTGGACAGCTATGAAGACGTTATCGACTATTTAATTTTCTACCAAACTGTTTTTGTTGCTCCACGGTTGGCCCTCCACTGTGTGATGTTTGAATTCTGTGCTGCTACAAATCTAAATTTATATCTATTACTTCTGTTTAACGATTGACTAATTGATGAAGTGGTGTTTTCCGGTGTAATTTTTGTTGGTTTTGCCGACATTTGAATTTTTTTTTTTTTTTTTTTTTTTTTTTTTCAAACCTCAAAGAAAAACGTATATTGTGGTATTTGAATGGTGGTATCTGAAATAATTTAGAAAGACCAAGATGTCTCTTAAAATTATGTTTATGTAATAGTTACGAGTGTGTTGCGTCTAACAAAGGACTATATCGTTAGAAACGACCGTTAAAAGAAAAATGAAATTATCATACAAAACCGAAAAATGATTTTATATTCTATTTCTCGTGTTTTAAATAAAAGGACAATTCATTTTTTTCGTCATCTGTCTTATCACTCTATTGACCCTTTCATTTTTCTTTCATCTCTGCTCTTGTCCCTCGAATCTTCTACTTTTCTAGAATTAATATCGAAAACGTAAACACATAAAATAAACTAAACAACACTTAGATTTTTGAATTTTCCTGGTAAATAAATGTGATTCTAAGTAGGCTTTTTCAGTTGTAATTCGGCTCCACATATAATTGGCTTTTATTATTTTAATCTTGAACATTTTTTAAAAAGGCAAGTTTATGTGCAACTTATATGTATATGTGTGTGTGTATATATATATATATATATATATATGTGTGTGTGTGTGTGTGTGTGTGAGAGTATTGCTTCTCAAATTTGAATATTTTAATTTGAAATTTTGAATATGAAACTTGTATTTTTGAAATCTCAAACATTTAATAATTTGAATTTGAAATTTACTATTAAAAGTAGGGTTGTTGCGGTTACGACAACCGTCAATTTTACCACCAACCGCAACCGTTGTTGACGGTTTGCAAATTTTATAACCGTTATCGTAACCGTCTAACCGTTACCACAACCATTACTGTAAATTTACATTGTTATCCATAAATAATTCAAATTCTAACTTTTTTCTTAAGAATTAGTTTGCTTATTCATGAAACAAACCATCCATATGTATGTTGTATATAAATAAAAACACATATAATATATATATATATATATATATATATATATATTATTTCTCTAACTTAAGTTATTAAAAAACATTTTTTTTAATGAAATACTACAAAAAGATCATGTGTGGTTGCTATAGTTTACCGCGGTTATCAAAATCCACAATTTTTACCATCACCATTACCGCAGTAAACGATAACGGTGTAAACAGTTGGTACAGTTTGACGGTTGAACGGTTCAATTGTAACAGCCATAATTAAAAGTATCAAGCTAAATAAGAAAATTTGAATTTTGAATCTAACATTATTATATATAAGATTTTATTTCATTTGAAATAGAATAGATAGATTTTTATTTTGCAGGTGAAAATTTGAAAACCAAACTCGAATATTTCGAAGTTAAGTTTGAAAATTTGAATTTTGAACTTGCGTATGAAAATTTAGAAGTTTATGGAAAAGGTCTGTTATATTCTAAAAGTACGTCGAAAAAACTGATCCAACTTGGTAGTTGGTAAGCTATATTCAAACCAGCGACCTCAAGAAACTTGTTTAAGGGGTTGACATAATGTGACCAGAATCCAAAGCAACTTGAATAATAACGTCATACTTTTCTAACCTTCCCCTTTTCGTCAAAACAAAAAAGGAACCCAACGTAACGTAAAAAGAAATGCATAAAGTTCACAGCAAATTCTTGCTAACGGAATGAGCGTATGGTATGATTACTCCAAAACGGACGCCTTGTTAAGTTATGAATATACCAGAAGAATATGCACATTAGGACGAGAAGGTTAAAGGAAGGGACACTAAATAGTTAGAGATCACGATGCGGACAAAAATGGAAATGAAGCATGCAAGTGCAGGCTAGCAACTGGCTGGATCCAACTGCTCCATGGCTGTTTCATGCTGGTCCATGGTTGTTGGACTTACAGATTTATGATGAGATTATGTAGAAAACAAACCTTGTCCCTTCTTCAGTCAGTTTCACTGTTAATATATATCAAATCTAATACATGAGAATTCGTGCAATAACTTAATCAAAGCACACTGATCACACGTACTACTCTTGCAGAAACCCAAGAAAGAGGAACATGATTTGACTAAAATAATTTCACTAAATCAAATTATAATAGGACAAATTTTCTTTCGAGGCTTGTTTTAAAAACTATTTTGCGTTTGGGACTGATTTGAAAACTTATTACCAAACAGGGCTTGTTTGTGCACAATCAGCAGCACAGTCAGCAAATTTCTAACTGTCTCGTTTGGCCGTAACTCATAGATGCACCCAGTTGTGTGTTTTTTTTTTTTTAAGCTAGTTTGGACTTGGCATGATTTAAATAATCCATTCTTTTTCATTTTCCACAGGTGCAAGTATTAGCTGCGCAGTAAAAAAACTTCCAAGTCATGTTTTATGGCAAACTCATTTTTTCCATTTCCTACAGACGCAACTATAAGTTGCGTAATAGAACATGACATTTTTTTTTTAAATGGGGCGCCCCAGATGAGGCGGTTACAAATTTGCTGACTGTACACAAACCAGTCCTGTTTGGTAATAAGATTTTAAATCAGCTCCAAACGCGAAATTGTTTTGAAAATTAGCCCGATCAGAAAATTTGTGTCCATTATAATATAGTCGCCTCAAAGTCTAGCTTGCAAGCCCATTCTCTGTCACTGAGGTGATAAACATCAATTTTCTATCCATGACATCCACTGACCCCAACGCTTCAAAATTTATACTCTAGCTAATAAAAAATAAATTGTATTAGCCAGCTTTCTGATTATCAGTGAAGATTAGCCTTTTAACATGCTTTTACAAAGTTACTTTCTAATATATGTTTAGTCGGCTAGCTTTCTTTTAACCATTAACCTCAATCGATTAAAAAAAATGCCGATTAAATCATGACATGCATGATTGTTTTGACTACCTTCAGGATTGTTAAAACAATAATAAATATAGTGACACTTTGAAAATGCTATGAAGGATACCTAGTCACCATCCCTAGCTACCTCTACCAGATGTGATATTACAATACAGCCACACTTTCAACGTCCATTCATGCCATCCATGCACACATGCTGTCAACAAGTTCAGAACTTCCTCTAAAGTGGTAGTGCGATTTTGTTCACATTTTTAAGAGTTGTGAACAAAACACTCGGTCTTCATTGGTGGAAATCAGGGGGTCTATGTGGATTCTCTGATTTCCACCAATCAGAATGGAGTGTTTTGTTAACATCCCTAAAAAGAATGTGAACAAATTCTTATTCTTAAAGTGGGAATAGGATTTTGTTCACACTTTTTTAAAGTGTAAACAATGCTAGATTCTACCGCCATTTGTTATGAACCATATTAAGTAGCCCTAAAGGCTAATTTGTAAATAACACATGCTTAGTTGGTTATATTAGAGACTGGAAGATTAGAAGCTGGAACATTGTTCTCAAATAACAGATTAGCTTTAGAATAAACCCTGCAATCATCAACCATCCCAAAATCAAGCATTACATTATATCTAAGAACCTAGAAAAAGAATGTTAATATATTTTGTACATGCACACCTATATCTGAATGCTTCAGCATTGCCTACCTCACACCCCAAAACTACATTCTTCAATTGTTATCTCATTTGTGGTGCGTTTTTAACAAACGATAACGGAATATTTGAGCGTGACACCCTTATAAGCGTAAATGCATTTTTTTGCTACGAACATGATATTTGAACATGGTATTTGAACGAGTTATTTATTTGTTAATTTATTTTGAATAAATTTATGCGTTTAATTTTAATTCATGTTTCTTATGTGAATGACAACATTTTGAATAGATTGTAATGTTAGTCTCACACTTACAAAATATTTTAAGTATCTTGGTGTTTATATGAGTATACAAACTATAATATCAATTGAAATAAAATCAAATGACCTTGAATAAAAATAAAAGCTTGATACTCATACATATATATTAAGTATCAAAGATGGACACTTGCGTGTAGAAACAACAATGACGCGGGCTGAGGTGGGTTTCTCAAAACCCACACCCGACTCGGACTTTTAAAACACCGTCTTCGACCAGCCACGTAGACTCGGTACGGGTCTGGAATTTTGCCCCGTACCCCAAACTCGTACGGGTCAGGGTATACCAGACCCGCCCCACAACCCAGTGATATTGATTTCTAATATACACAAATTTATATACTTAATGATAAATTATATACATAATGTGTTCACAATAATAAGAGAATATAATAAAATGAGTTGTAAGATAATAGTTTAAAATATATGCATTTGTTATGAGAAATTTATACTTTGTTGATTGAAAGAATACATTGTTCAACTTATAAGCATTTATACTTAAGAAGATTAACAAGTAATCATTATAGTTATAAAGTGTTTTAATGATGTTTCAATCATTCAGGTCGGGTTAGGACGGGTTAGTTATGCCTCAGACCCGACCATAGACCCGAACCTTCAAAAGCAGTTCGCGGATCTATTCGCCCCGAAGACCCTATAGGACGGATCTAAATGGGTCTAAACAGAGGCGGATCAAGCAGGCTTGGATTCTAAACCCACCTCATTGTCATCCCTACTTGCATGTGTACGAACGGGGTTCGTTTCCAGCTAAACGAAACATTTTTGCACACCAAAACGACTATGAACGAACCAAAATTCCACATTTAGCTAAACAAGGTAGGACGTGCTAAACCACGTTCGCGCGTATCCAACGGTTTCGTGGCACACTCATGCCTACAAACGTCCCCTTAGTTTTAGTTTTATAACATAACGCAATTTTGCAGAAAAACAATATTCATAGTTCAAACAAAAAGTACTAGCGTAGGCGTATAAAATTTATGTATGGTGATAACCATTGGCAAATGGTAATTTTTATTCTAATTCACGGTTTTAATAAGTTAATCCACGGTTTTACTTTAATAAGTTAATCCACGAGTGGATTAACTTAAAGATTTCACTCTATTATATAGCTAACAATCGATTTTGTGCTTCTTCTTTTACGATTCTGCGTTATTTCACAATTATTTGTATTGAATTGTCCCTCCTATTTGATAAAGTAGTAACAAATAAATGTGTTAAAAATATAGTTGATAGCACTCGAATTCAGCAAATAAGCAATCAATTAGATACAATTTGTTCACTAATTATCTCTGAACATGATCAGACATGATATTGTAGTAGATGATTATGAAAATAAAAACTAAGATCAAGACTTCAATAGAGGAGTTCGCATCAAATGTTTTCAAATAGCTTAATATTTTGAAGATAGATCACCAATTGCACTGGACAACAACAGTAAATAAGAACTAAAATAAAATTCAAGATCTACATATTAGACAAATAGCAAGTAATTAAACAATACTAACAAATCAATAAAAGAGAAAATAGTATATTATAATTGTTTAAGAGTATAACTACTTAGGGGGTCTCGGTAGTGAATGTTATCCAAACAGACTATACTCCTATTACAATATTTGAATAAAATGATATTCTACTAATGTACACTTTTTTTCAAGATTTCAGAAAATAGCTAAGTACAATTATATGTGATAATAGTAATATTAAAAAAAATACAATTTTATATACAATTAATTAACTTCAACAAAAAAAAAAAAAAAAAAAAAAAAAAAAAAAAACTACCTACTATTATTACATTGAATTACTCCGCTTAAACTTGAATTTAGATGCTAGGATTCCAGAAATAAGCAAACGATGGAAAATACAGAGAAGAAAAGAAAATAAGCACGTTTTTTTTTTGGATACACTGATTAAAATCTAAATTTTAGTAAAAGTCAACGGCCCTGTAAAATAGGGTGGATTAACTTACTAATGTTGTGGATTAAAATAAAAATTACCTTGGCAAATTTGCAATGATTTCAAGTCGATAAAACACACTTTTATGAAGAAATATGTTCAATAAAATACATTAGTAAATTACAAACCAAGATTCCGTACAACACAACCACTCTAGAAAAACAAGCCACACATGTATTCACATATATTAAAGCAGCACATACGACCTGGGGATTTAAAACAGAATTATTCTTCTAGATTCCCATTCTCAACATTTTGCTCCTCGGGAATTCTAAGATTGCAAAGCAAAGCATTACGTCCTGTAAGCACTACATCAAAAAAATCTTCTACTTCTTTAGAAAGGCAATCTAAACCATGGGATAGGTTTTCTACTGCCTTAGCCATTTCCGAAACATCTTTCTGTATCTCTTTTTCTTCATCACAGTTCAAAAAACACAGGTTTTCAACAGAACTTTCAACAGCTTTTACCTCCTTTAACACACTATCATGTTTGGTTATTTCTCTTAAAGCTTCAGTCTGAAAATCATTGAATGCCCTTGCCCAAATCAACTTATCAGGTACGACTATTGTTCTAAACGGACTTTTTAATCGATAAAGCACTGAAATGAAAACGCTGCAAACAAGTATGGTAACAGATTTTACAGCATATAATGCTCTATTCAATACTTTTTCTTTTGCCAAGCTTTTCCCTTTTGATGAATAGACAGTGCTGTAAGCAAGGTTCTGCAATATAGCACTACATTTTTCACTAGGACTACTTGACTCGATTTTCTGCATCCAACCAGAAAGAGAAGTGAAAGCCTGACCCATATGCTCGGATGAATTAAGGTTATTCAATGCATACTTGAGTATGATTTTCTCTTGCTCTAACTGTGAAAGCTTGGAGCTGATGGCAATGCAAATATCAAGCAATTCCAGGCTGTTTTCCAAAAATTGATCTATCCACTTTGCCTCCCAGTCAGAAATAGGGAGTTCGAGATCAGTGATTAGAATTTTAATGTTGTTGTGCGCCTGGGATAGAAATTTTGCTGCTTCTAATAGCCAAGATAAGGTCCAAATATCTGAGATATCTTCAGGCTTGAGTATCTTTAAGCTTTCGGCCAATGATTGTTCGTAGGAATTGAGAAGTGCAGCGTACTCTGAATTATAAGATTCCTTGGGAAAGATAATTCGAAAAGGATTTCCAAAGGGCAAGAAGGAATGATGTCCATCATGTGGTCGGCTCATTTTGTTTAAGCTTTTGACCTAATGATATGATAGTGATATAATAATGGTTAATTTGGGTATAAATCATTCACAATCTTAACATTCAATGTACCCTGGCGAACTTAGTTTAAAAATGAATTAAAAATCTATTTATAATAGAAAGAAGAAGAAAAAAAGTCCAGCTAGCCAGACTTAATTCATAGCAGCATCCAATGGCAATTCAAAAGTTGACAGCAGGGAAAAAAAAAACCTTCCGGTGATTTAACACCATTTGCGACTGTTCATAACCAACACCATATGAACAACATTATACACTACTTTCTACCTACCTATAACTTATTTTTGGTTAAGCGTATTGTTAGTACCATCATGATTACTTTCTCTTAATACCAATCATTACAGCATCAACATTTAAAAATTCCAAAGCTATCCAATTATGATATAATATGCGAAAATTATGCATAGTATTATCATATCAAACAAACTAACCATATATTCAGAAACATATTATCTTATAAGGAATGTTCTCATCTCGACAATCTTTTGCTGACAGATCTTCGATTTATTTCGCATAATATTACAAAATGAAATCAGTATTATTCAGTATGAAGCTAAAGTTATTTTGTAGCATTTGCTATCGGTAGGGGAAAAAAAATCCTGGCGTCTTTGACACTAACAGTTGATTTTGATTAGAATGCCAATTGAATAAAGTACACATCGATCACTGCTGATGTCTAAAATCTGCCACAAAGGATTCCAGAATCAAACTTCTAAAAGATTCTTATGTCGACTAAAAATGAAAACGGTCGATAAGTTAGCATTGAAGAGGTGATTAAGATATGACAGAGGTGACGTCTGACTAAATAAGTATAATAAGCAGCGCACTGCAAAACAAAAGTGGAAAAAAGGATACCGATTTTAACCTAAATCAGGGGAAACAAAACCACTGTAACTTTGCTAAACATTTTCTTCTCTGTCGATCTTTTGTCGCAGTACTAGTAACTATCAATAGTGCATTTTATGTTGTTCAAATATTGCTTGCTTTGTATGTGAAATTTCGCTACGTTGGCAACAGAGCGAAAGGTGGCCAGATGTATGGTTTAAAACGGCCAAAGTTTTTTTTTTTTTTTTTTTTTTTTTTTGTGGGGTTGGTTTTGGTTTTTTTTAAGGGGGGGTGTGTGGGGGGGGGGGGTGTCGGGGAGTGGTGTTGTATGTGGTCGATCTTTTTTAACTTCTTTAATTTTGCATTGGTTCTTTCTTTCTTACACTATATATATGACTGTACAAGATTATTGGAGCTTGGATGCTTTACCTAAAATATGGTTAAATTCCAAGGCAACAGGGAATGAAATAAATGGAACAACAGAATGCAAGATTCCCATGTTTCTGAAGAATTAGAGCCTGATTGAAGAAGACAATGAAGCTTTGATGGTGAGAGATGATGGTTATATAAGAGGAATTGTGTAAACCAAATAAAAAAGAAAGAGGTAGATGATGGATACCTGTTAGAGAACCCCAAATTATCACAAAACCAATTGATAATGTGAAAAGTGAACTCATTATAGTTATAAATGATTCATTTTACAAATTCCCCAATGTGAGACTTGTCTCAACGTGCCCCGCACGTGTGACATATCATGAGCCTAACAAGTGGACCTTTATTGAGTGACGTGGACAAGTGCATTGGTTCTTTCTTTACCTGTTAGAGAACCCCAAATTATCACAAAACCAATTGGTAATGTGAAGGGTGAACTCATTATAGTTATAAATGATTCATTTTACAAATTCCCCAATGTGGGATTTGTCTCAATACGCCCCGCATGTGTGGCGTATCATGAGCCTAACACGTGAAACTTTATTGAGTGACGTGAACAAGTATGACATTGTGCGCACAAATTAAACCTGTTCTGATACCATGCTAGAGAACCCCAAATTATCACAAAACCAATTGGCAATGTGAAGGGTGAACTCACTATAGTTATAAAGGATTCATTTTACAAATTCCCCAATGTGGGACTTGTCAACAATACCAAAGGGGACTCCCTGGTCTTTTAAGTTTAAGCCTTTTTATAAAAGAGTTTTCTATGGTACCTTGTTCTGCTCATTTACATTTTGTTTTTTTGTTTGCTTGTCTGCATTTTTTTTTTTTCCTGGGGTCATAACATGACAATGGAAGCTTAAGGATCTTTGGAATCTTTGCTTCAATTACACTAAATTTTCGTGATTATATAGGTCTTTGCCTTTTTGTGGAAAGGCGACCGGACACAACATTGATCAACGCATGAAGCATTATGTTGGACTTCCCTTGTCGATTCATACAATCCAATGGATTCTACAAGAGTTAGGATGCATGGAGACTCAATTATTGCCTAATTATAACCATGTGATAAATGTGGCAGGAACTGAGATCAACAAATCTTAGACGGAATGCTTTGAAAAGATTGTGTCATATCAAGCAAACTGGAAAAGGACCTTTCTAAGTCCTCATATAGTGAGAGCCATGATCATCATTTATTCTGATTCCAGTGGTCTATCAGAAACCAATAGGTCATTCAAGAGCTAGGAGATCAAGAGAATACTGGATGGTGGAGGCAGAATATCCAACACCATGCACATCACTCCAGGAAAATAAACAACACTAGAATGTGAACCGATGCTCCCTTAAGACAGAAGCCTGAAAATATATCAAAGTCGGTCACGTTTTAAGTTCCACATATCACATTTCAATACCAATGTACTTTTAGGAGTCCATTCCTAACAAAAGTTTTACACTGATAATGATCTATTGAAACTTCGAATAACTTGAATTCGGTAGTTCATAGTTAACGCACTGCTGCTGCATTTCCCCACAATGAGGCACAGGTGATGTGTGAATCATGATAAAAACGTCAAATCGCAAATGGCGTTCAATACAAAAGGGCAGAAAAGAACAAGTTTGACTTCAAATTGAAACTAAGAAATGAAGATTGAATTTTAACCCAAAACTTGACCTTGTTTTGTCTCTCTCTCTCTCTCTGCAGCTAACCCGAAAGCCAATTCCATATATTAAAAATCAGGGCAAAGAATAAAAATATGATCCAGGAGAGAAAACCTGCTTCATCTTTGCTTTGACTTCCCTTGCACGCATGTTTCGATTGAAATACAATATCTAGTAGAAGAAAATAACGCTACTAATTGTGTGGCTTGTATACCCCCCCCCCCCACCCCCACCCCCTTTTTTTAGAGGCGACTCTCAATGTAATAAGTAGAATATCATCAAATCAGAGGGCTCAGAAATGCGAGTGATTGTCAAAATGTCCACCCAAAATGAGAAATGACGTACTGAAGGACAAAATGTTTGCTTTATTTACAACAGGATGAACAAAAGTGGAGAAAACACTAACCCTAAAGCCAAAAAGCAAGGGTTGTACTTGCACAAACACCGTCCAATAAACAGCAAAAAACAGAAACCTCATTCAACCATAGATTTTCGCCAACCAACTTCACCGTTGTAGACCAAATTCTCCAAGAATGTATAGCTTTCCTCCTTTCACAAGATTGCTTAAGACCACCCCTCCAAGCGAAGACCCATAGCGGGGAAATTCACCAGAAATCGGACAAAGATGCAAGCTATAAGGAATGCTTTTGAAGCTAAAATGATTAGAGGAAAATTTGGAAGCTGATGATTAAGTTACACCAACTAAAAAAAGGTTGAATATTTGTGGAGGTGGAAGGAATAAATTGAGAAGAATGCAAAAAAAAAAAAAAAAAAAAAAAAAAAGAAGAAGAAGAAGAAAGAAAAGAAAAGGAAAAAAAGTAGTACAAAGATGTAATCCGGAAGGTTCAATGAACTTGTGATAAGCTATGTAAAGGCACATAAAAATGATGTTTGTGGTTTGAAAAATAGGGTTAGAACCAGGTGATGCAAAGCTTATTCTTGAACCAGTTCAAAATTTTTAAAGTGCCTCATAATTCATAAGGATACATGTAAAGGAGAGTAGAGACAATCGATCGGTATAGACCTAATTATAAAACATGTTGCTATCCTTACTTGAGAGTTCCTTCGTTGAATAATGAGTTGGAGGATACACAGAAGGTTGCAAAAATTGCTAGGTGGACCCTATGTGAAAAATGTGGACTGGGGATTAATCATGTAGGCAAAAATTAATTGGGGATTAAACAAAACTATGCATTTTTTATAAATCAAATTATTTTGATACAATTTTCGTATTTTGTTATATATTTATAGATTAAGATATTTTTAAAAGCAACCACACAGAAAAAATCATTTGAATAAAACATTTTAATTCGTAAGAGGAACCAAGCCATAAATTGATGCATAATTGGTTTATATAAACCCGTTTATATTTAAGTAATGCAGTAAGTCTCATCCAGACGGATTAGACTAATAGTTAGACGGTAGGGCTAGCATATCATCTAGGCAGAGTCTATGCAGAAGCCTATAATGATTTTTACAATGAAGGATACACGTGACTTATTAAAAGACAACAAAGTCCAATAGAAAAAATATGGTTGCTTCATAAGAATCTGACTGAAGGGGAAGAACGTCAATTAACTTTCAAGGTTACTATATCTTGAAGATGATGTATGCATGTTTTCACATGAAAGAAAAAATATGGGTTACTTGACAAGGCTTTGAAGAGGAATAGAGGAAGCAATTTCGTCCCCAATCATAACGGATAATCGAAGCAATTTTAAGATGGTGGTCAGATAAATGATATGATTAGTGATTTTTGAAAATTAAATGATTTTTTAATTTTGACCAATTATATAAAACTTTATTAATTTTTAGGAACCTAGTTTTTTAAACCTACTTAAATTTTCAGACTAAATATTAGTTAGCTTTCTAAAATTTTGATTTTCAAAACTTAGTCAACTTCCAAAACTACGACAACTTTATAAATTCATTAGCATGGTTATCAACTTTTAAAACTCAAATAAAAAAAAAATTAAAACTTGCTTTTAGCAAGGAATATTGACTTATATAATCTTTCAAAGGCATGTTAAAAAAGTAATATTCATTAGACTTTGAATCTATCAGTACCTAAAGAATTCTTCTCTAGGCCACTGCATGGCAAACACCACACAATGTTTCCC
The DNA here is from genome assembly GCA_030737875.1 of Allium sativum. NCBI lineage: Eukaryota > Viridiplantae > Streptophyta > Magnoliopsida > Asparagales > Amaryllidaceae > Allium > Allium sativum. The sequence goes on from CM060919.1 coordinate 143,800,261, forward strand.
ATCCAGCAGATAACAATGCCCATAAACATTTAGAAAGTCACCGATCAAACCAACTTACATGTTTTCCAATCATAAGGCCAAAAAGGAAACATTCTAAAGAGGATTTTAATATGTGAACGTCTAAATCTATCGCTGATGATTTCAACATAAAATAGGTGAAAGATTTTATTTTTCAAGTCAAGATGGTAGATGTAAAGGTTATAAAAGAAATGATCTGCATCATGAAAGAGTTATCGTGTGATCAGGCAAGCATAATGAGCAAACATGATATTGTTATGCAACAACGATCGAATCAAACTCCCCCTGCCTCAGCATGTGACACATGCATATCAGTTGACACACATATTTTTATAACAAAAGGAATCCCCGATGTTATGTGTCTATCAACTCATATTTATACACTTTTCCAATTTATTTCGCAATGTGGAATTTTACAAATTCAAACTGTCACTCCTCCTTAATAACATGCGAGACAATTCTAACATTCTCCCCCCTTGACTCACATCCCAATCGAGTAACTTTTGAAAGCACTGTTTTGTCTGCATGACCAGTTTGTAACCTTCGGCTTTGACAACATTGTTATGTGACAACGGCTTCCCTTTACTTCAGCACATGGCACATGCATATAAGTTGGCACATACATTTCCGTAACAAAAGGAACCTCCGAAGCTATGTCTCTACCAACTCATATTTATACACCACGTCTCCAATTTCACGATGTGAGAGTTTACAAATCCGTTATTCTTTCTTAAAAACATGCCAAACAATCATAACAAATACAAATCATTATTGACGTAAGGGCACAATTTTTACAAGGAAAATCCTCCTGTAGCTCAACTGTATATTTCCTTCTCTGCAAATCATTTGCTACAAGTATCATAAAAACTGCTTGATTGGGTGTGTAATCACTTTGTTGCTGGTATAATAAGCAAGGACCAAATTTGCGACTGTCGGTACTTGGGATGATGAATTCATTGTTAAAGACATGTTTTTGTTGATTCAAGCTTGTGGATGAGGAGGGACAAATTTCCACTGGACAAAGAACATATCAACATACTACAAGGGAAATGGCTATTGGGATACAAAATTAAACACAAGATTAGAGACACAAACTGCGAACCATTGAATTCGTTTGTCTTTATGTGGAAGGCAGAATTTAGGGGGAGATCTAGTGGTTGAGATTGCTAGTGTGCAAAATCGTGTCACCATTTTGTGTTTGAATAAACTTTCTCATAAATAAATAAATAAAATAAAGAAGCGAACAACGGATAAAGAGATGGTTTTATCTCCAAAAAGGGTGGAAGAAGGCATCTATGGACCTTTTAACATTTTTCAGTTAGTTTTGTCTTGGTTCACTCTTTTTACTTCATGGTACCAAGGTAGTTTGTTTATACATAGAGAGGTGCTTGAAAGGGAAGGGGGGTGGGGGGAGGGGGTGTTAAACCATGAATTTGGCAATAAACAGTCGCTTCATCCTGTTAACACTAGAGAAGACGTGAATAATGTATGTCCAGCTATGCCTAATATTCTGTTATGTGATTGGATGTTATGATGATGGTGGAAGCTTCCAAACCACATTTCAAATGGCATATTTATAAGATTTTCGCCCTATAGGCAAGGCGATAGTGTTTCTTTGATATATTTTCTGCTCGGCGCAAGTAACGATGGATTCCATCATCGATGCACGGCGAAGAACCTGTTAGTGATATTAGCGTAGCTATTAAAGCCAAACGTAAGATGCCAAGGGCCCGTTTGACATTATTTTGAGTTCTGTGATCCGGGTTTTCAATTTTTATTGCAAACTATGAGGAGAAAGGATGAGAAGATTCAATATTCTAAGTCATTACGATGATAGAGAGACGGCATAGGAGATGGAGGGACAACAGCTAAGGAGATAGAGGGACAACGTTGAGGTTGAATTGTTTTTCGTGCTTTTGTTATTTCCAAAAACATGGAAAACAACATAAATTTGTTTACTATTTCATAGGTTAACTTCAATTTTCAACTTGGCTATCTTTCAAAAACACGAATTGTACGCATTTTATTTAAGTTGGAAATCAGAACTAAAAGTTACAAGCCAAGCTGCGTCTGAACCTTCTTAGAGCTTTGGCATATGGTGCTACAAATGGTGCTCGACTTTTTAATTATTGTGCATGTACAAAAAATGGCATATTTATCATATATTATAATTAATTAAAGAGGACTATATAATTTGAACCTCCTTACAACCAAATAACTCAAAAATAAGAAGAATAAGATACTTTCGAAGCATTTCAAAAAAATAAAATATAATATCATAATTATATATAATATTATTTAATTATATTTTGTCCATAAGGTTAGTGTATAGTTACCGTTTTGCAATGAAATTTCAAGCATAAGTTTATATCGACTTTGTAGTCTTTAGTGGAGAAAAAGAAGTATGATCTTACATTATATTTTTCTCCATGTCATGTTATTTTGGTATTGATTTCATTTCATATTTTCGGCATAATATAAGAATTCGGTCGAAATATCGGAATTTCAGCCATCTCGGACCTGTTTATGTAAAGATAGGTCCGAGATTTGTTAAAATTAGAGCTATTATGGTAACAGTAAATTTACTATTACCATGGCATTACCAGTCGATCGATAACCATTTTTAATTAAAATTGGCATACCAGTTAAAACTGTACGGTAATAGTAAATTTATCATTTTTAATGGTAATTATCGATAACATTTCTTCAATACCAACTGTAACGTTAATTTTACCAGTTAATTTAAAACATGTGTATACTAATCTGATATGCTTTACTATATGCATATAGTACCAACTAAATGATTATATTTAGTTCAATAATCAGATGAAATAATTCCATTTGCACTTATTTTCTTTTTCATTTATGTTTTTTTTATAAACTAACACTACATATAGTATAATAAGGATGCACTGTGTACAAAAAATATGTCAAGATATAAACTTTGATGGAAAAATGGTGATTTACCATTATCAGTGTAACGGTTATCAGATTATCGGTATACTAATCTTCCGTATAACAACCAATCGGCAACGGTATCTCAATCGATAATGGTATCGGTAAGCAATTTTGGTTTACTAGTAAAAATGGTATGGTAATGGTATTTGCCGAATAAATAGTATGCATGTTGAAACTGATATATTTGAAAGGTTTATTGAATGAGTTAACAAATATTATTTAGCCGATCTATTCAGATTTATTAAATTTAAAATTGTGTAATTATTTTAAATATATGAAAAGGTATATTGTAGCCAAAAAATGAGAATGATTTTGCAAAAAAAAAAAAAGGTAAAAATCTTAATGTAGAGTTATTTGAATTAAAAACATTTGATGTTGTCCGCGGGTGCGGCGCAGTGGAAAGGAGGCCTAACTTCCTGATAAAAGGTCGATGGTTCGATTCCTACCATGCGCTTCCCCATCCTACATAAATTTACCCGGGGGGTATGGGGGCTTGGATTAGCGGACGGCTTTACTGTACCCTCCTCAGGAGTTTACCGGCCCGCCGGGTTCTCCTGGGTTTTCAAAAAAAAAAAAAAAAAAAAAAAAAAACATTTGATGCATGATAAATTTTTGAGGTAAATGATTATAACTAATTTACAAATTAACTATATCACTACCATTTACATATATAATTTAATATATATGATATGCGTGTATATATACAGTTGAATCGATTATTTTCCATTTGTGTGTGTGTATATATATATATTAAAATAGATGTCTATTTTTAGGATTTATAAGAATAGATTAACCATTTACTCAGATTATTTAAATAGACGAATTTGAGTTTTGGTAAATAATTTAAATACATGGCTTTGACTATAAAAGATTCACAAATATGAACACATATATGGTTGGGATAACATTTATACTTATAGGAACACACATTTACAAGTATTCACAGATGGAGAAAAAACTGGGTATTACGTTTAAAATTTAAATTACCACATGCTTATTCACAAATATTGACAAAATTGTAAAATATTAGCAAAGAAACGAGGATTACTTCGGAAAATCATAGAAATTACAAAATGGATGTATTTGAATGCAAAATGTTTAAAGAGGATAAAAACACACATAATCAGTTGTAAGATGCATAAATTATATAAAGATCATGAAGTAGAATATCACAAAAAAAATAAGAAAATGGGAGAAAACTCGTAGAATCGATGGAAAGATTTAAAATCCTTTTACTTTACTATTATTAGTTAATATATACAAATAATTTACTTGGGTAATGAAATATAAATTAAAGTTGTTATTAATAATTTATTAAGATGGATGAATCACAAAATTAATGTTTTAAATTCTTCATGTATATATAACTTGTGTTACGTATTTCTAAATATTTTCATATTTAAATCAAAACTTTATTTTATGATGTATTTTTAAATATGGTTATGGTATACGTATCAAAATTGTGAAAGACTAATCAATTAATACAAGTTAACGAAGATTATTCAAATAGTTAAAAATGCAAGATTATCAAAGTAGTCTAAATATATGGATTTAAATGTCAACGATTAGAGCTACTTAAGTAGAATTATTTAGATTACTATAAAATTTATCAAATGTAGATATTTGAATGAAAATTGTTGAGGAGAATTAATAAGGATTGTGGTTGGTTGTAAAATTCATGTATATATGTAATATAAAGATTTTGAAATAAAATATTAGGAGAGGATGGAAAAGAGGAAGAAAATTCATAAAATTAACGAGAAAGCTGTACACTCTTCTATTTTATGGTTAGTTGTAAACAAAAAACATACTTAGATAAGTGAATTATAAATGGAATGTCGTTATCATCGATAATTTACTGAAACAAATGAATTTTAATTGAAGTTGATTATTGTTGTTTATGCATATAATTTTTTTTTTTTTTGTTTTATATTTGAACCAAATATCAATTTTATTGATTTTGTAAAATAAATGCGTTATATACAGTTAACCCAAAAAGTGGATCAATACCCAAGATAAAGTTAAGACACTAAGATCTAACAGTAGACAAGAAAAACAACAAAAAAGTAAAGAATAAACAAATATTATTTAGCTGGTCTATTCAAATTTGTTAAATTTAAAATTATGTAATTATTTTAAAGTGGAAAATAAGCATAAGGACAAATTCTAGAAAAAAAAATAGTCTGAAGGACGTCAAGTTTTATTTTTGGGCTGAAGGACAAACTTTTAAAAAAAAATTAGGCTGAAGGACAATGCTAAATATAATTAGCATTTTCTGCAGTGTAAAACTGAATAATGCTAGTTAAAACTAGCATTTTCGTATTGTGTAAAAAACTGAATATAATGCTAATTACATTTAGCATTTTCCTTCAGCTTAATTTTGCTTCAAAGTTTGTCCTTCGGACTAAAAATAAAACTTGGTGTCCTTCAGCCTAAATTTTCAGCATAGTTGTCCTTCTCCATAATTATCTCTATTTTAAATATATGAAAAGGTACATTGTAGCCAAAAAATGAGAATGATTTTGCCAAAAAAAAGTAAAAATCTTAATGTGGAGTTATTTGAATTTAAAAAAACAAACCGAGATAAATGATTACAGCTAATTTACAAATTAACTATATCACTATCATTTATATTCATAACTTAATACATATGATATGCATGTATATATACAAATGAATTGATTATTTTCTATTTGTGTGTGTATACATACATTAAAACCGAAGTCAATTTTTAGAATTTATAAGAACAGATTAACTATTTACTCCGATTACTTAAATAGACAAATTTAAGATTTGGTAAATAATCTAAATACATGGATTTGACTATAAAATATTCACAAATATGAACGCACATATGCTTGGAATAGCATTTATACTTATAGGAACACACATTTACAAATATTCACATATGGAGAAAAAAACTTGGTATTACGTTTAAAATTTAAATTACCACATGCTTATTCACAAATATTGACATAACTGTAAAATATTAGCAAAGAATCGAGGATGACTTTGGAAAATCCAAGGTTCGAAAACTCGTCCGATACCCCGAGATCTCGGGGGTATCGGATCGGTTTCGGTTGTCACCGATCCGAAATCTAGCCATAAAATCGGGATCGGATTAAACACTGAAGGAAAAAAAAAACCGAATACTTCTGCAATTCTTCAGCATAAATCTTCGTGAGTTTTCCTCTCTTCTTTTCTACGCGAGATCGTTCGAATCGATTATTTGAGTTGAATCGATTCGATCGCAGCTTTTTTTTTCTTTTTTTTATTCTGCTGCATGTGGTTTTTTTTGTTTTTTTTCATTTTTGTTGACTTCGAATCATTGATCCGAAGCGGAAATGGGTGTGTGGGCTTTTGGATATTGCGGCAGAGACTAGAGTAGAGAGCATTCAGCCATGGGTGTGTGGGTTTTAGGCCTTTGGCTAATGCGTGTGTGGGTTTTGTGACTTTTGTCTAATGCGTGTATGGGTACTAAAATACTGAAAACCGAAATCTGGACCGAAACCGAAATAAAACCGAAACCAACGAAATTTACGAAACCCGCCGAAACTAACAAATTTCAAACGGCCGAAACCGAGACCGAAACCGAGTTCTTGAACCTTGGGAAAATCATAGAAATTACAAAACATATGTACTTGAATGCAAAATGTTTGAAGAGGATAAAAACACACGTGATCAGTTGTAAAATGCATAAATAACATAGAGATCATGAAGTAGAATATCATAAAAAATTAAGAAAATGGGAGAAAACTCCTAGAATCGATGGGAAGATTTAAAATTCTTTTGCTTTACTATTATTAGTTATTATATACAAATAATTTACTTGGGTAATGAAATATAAATTAACGTTGTTATTAATAATTTATTAAGATGGTTGAATCACAAAATTAATGTTTTTATTATTCTTCATGTGTATATAACTTGTTTTATGTATTTTAAATATTTTCATATTTAAATCGAAACTTTATTTTATGATGTATTTTTAGATATGGTTATGGTATACGTATTAAAATTGTGAAAGACTAATCAATTAATATAAGTTAATGAAGATTATTTAAATAGTTTTAAATGCAAGATTATTAAACTCCACATGTGTAGTTTTCTATGCAGCCTGTCCCAAGCCAGGGTAAAGGAGGAGTGTTGTGATAGACTTGACGAGCCAACGCAAAAATTTAGCTTCTCTTATGGATATGGAACCTTATAGTTGTTCTTGTTGTATTAAAGTAAACTAAATATATGGATTTAAATGTCAACAATAAGAGCTACTTAAGAATGATGATGTAGATAATAACTATAAAATTTATCAAATGTATATATCTGAATGAAAAGGGTTGAAGAGAATTAATAAGGATTGTGGTTAGCTGTAATTCATGTATATATGTAATATAAAGATTTTGAAATAAAATATTTGGAGAGGATGGAAAAAGAGGAAGAAAATTCGTAATAAAATTATCGAGAATGTTGTACATTCTTCTATTTCACGATTATTTGTAAACAAATAACATACTGAGATAAGTGAATTATAAATGAATGTTTTATCATTGATAATTTACAGAAACAAATGAATTTTAATCGAAGTTTATTATTGTTGTTTATGCATATAATTTTTTTGTGTTCTATATTGAACCAAATTTCAGTTTTATTGATTTTGTAAAATAAACGTGTTATCTACTTTTAACCCAAAAAGTGGGTCAATACCCAAGTTAAAGCTAAGACACGAAGATATAGCAGTAAACAAGAAAAACAACAAAAAAGTAAAGAATAAACATAGATTTTTATAGTGGTTCGGTTGAACTTGGTTTACGTCCACTTTATAATGTGTATCGATTAACTGGCTGTAAAGACAACGAGGCTAGGTCGGGTTACACGTAATTTAGAAAAGTCACTAGTACTTGAGTTTGACAGATGTTGAAAACTACAGCTTTCTATGTGACTACTGTGTGGAGGAAGAAGGCGAAGAATAATTTTAGTCGAGTAATAGGAACCAGTCTCCAAAGGATCATTTTCCAATGGTAGGTAGGTTTGTATTTATAACGGTAGAGAGACTATTGGACCATAAACTTAATATCAACAGGGTCTAGGAGCCGGCCTATGATCGCATCAAAAAATGCAAATACCTCTAAGCCATAATTATAACTTGGGTCCAAGATGCCACGGCCTACCGATCTTTGATTCTTCCACTTGCATTGATCTTCTATCCCTTAAATGATTTGTTTAGACAACTTTCCAATTGTTCTTGAGTCTATTCCGTTGATTTGCATGATTGTTCCTTCATAACTTGGTTTACTCTACAACTTAAGCAATCAACTCTCCAGTTCTGACGATAGATTGTCTAGAATTTCACGGAATTACTTGGGCTTGCATGGAAGAACTAGTGAATGACTTGTACAAGGTTTGAAGTGGGATAACTCAGAGTTGAGTTATAGCTATAACTCAGAGTTGAGTTATAGCTATAACTCAGGGTTGAGTTATAGCTATAACTCAGGGTTGAGTTATGATGTTAACTCTATCCCTAAACTTTTCCAAGCCTCTTCTTCTAAGAGTGTTTACCAAATTTCAAATCGTTTTGTGGAGATTCCTTAACTCCATATCAGCCTAAGGCCTTAACTGGTGGACCGGTGGTTTAAGGGTTTGGCTCCAGACATTGTGAAACTTCTTCCAGGCTCTTCATTGCTTATTCTAAGAACGTCCGCTAAGTTTAAAGTCATTTGGATGAAGTGTAATAACTCGGGGTTAAGTTATCTGCTTATCTATTTTTTCATTCAAACTTCCTGAACTAAATCCCCTTGTTCTTGTCAGCATGTTTCCAAGTCAGTGAATCATTTCGTCTTCATTTCGACCTTGTAAGTCAGGTTCCGATCAGGTTTTGCCAAAAAAGCAGGTTAACATACACACTGAAACTGTCAATTTTAAGATTTATTAGATAAATGTATTTAATTATTTCTTGCTGATTCTACCAATTATATCAAGATTTTAATTCATTTTAGTTGAAGCAAAATACTTTATTTCACATGTTAATTACAATAGTACAAAACAATACTGTTCCGTTTGAAGTTATAAAAACTATATAAAAAAGAGCAATATCATGAATAAGACTAGAGATATCTTATTAAAATATATTTCTTCAAAATTGTCCAATACATAGTTAAAATAGTGAGTCTAACAAAATCATTGTTATGGGTAATATTGATAATTTTATTGAAACGGTACTTTTGCGTAGTCAATAACAATATACTGATAGAGTCCAACTACGCTGTTATAAAATAACATGCTGATCGTCACATTAAGGCAGTGAAAAAAAAATGGAAAAATAAAAAGGAGGTAAGAAGAAGAAGATGATGATGATATTATGCAGACTGAGCAAAGGGAATGAATTTAAGACAGTTCTTTCTAATCGTTCAATATAGAGAAAAAGACCATCTCACCTGAGGTTGCATCCAGATCTGAGTTTAATCGAGATTAAGCGTGATATTGCAGTTTTACAGAAACTTATTTATCACTTATTTTAATATTATCACATACAGATACTTGCACAATCGACATGCCCGTATCAGAGTATTTAATTTGCAACGGTAAACCTGTTTCAGTTCAAACTAGTATAATTTTTTTCCATCAATTTCAATTGAAAATTCGAACATATAAATTCATCCCAACCAATCTAATCATACAAATTGCAGGTTTATAAACTCATATGAAAAACGACAATGTAAAATTTGTTAGACGGAGATAAACCAGACAATACCTGAGACGCGAGCGCCGATTACTTGCCGATGAACGTTTGACTGACAACAACAATTAATCGATGATGATTGCTATTAGAGATTATTCAAGGACCTTTAATAGGAATTTTTTACATCGAAAACTCGGGATGCTACGCTTGAATTGACTTCTGTGGCCTTTCAAATTACTTTGTTCAATTATTAATGAGAACTGCTACATAGCCCAACAGCAAGAGACTCCAAGGCAAGATACTAGGCCGAACATTTTTACTATATTAACCAATTTAATTAATACGGTATGTCAAACCACATGAATGTATGCGGTACGGTAATGGTAATTGAGCATTAACAATGGTAATTACCATAGCTACCACGAATCTTAAACAATAAATATGTATTTTCTTATATTTCATCATATATTTTTATTACATAACAAAGAACTTCTAGTATGTATGATTAAATAAAATACCTAGGAAAATACTATTACAATACAAGATTGAATGTAATTTTTATCGTATATCTTAGAAACGGTGTAATTTATATGATATTTTTGTTCATTCATAAAGTTTTCATGCATGTTTGACTATATAAAATAAGATAGGTAAATAATAATATAATTAAAAAAATTCAATTTTAATATTTTAACGTGAAATATTGTAAACAAGAAGATCTCACACTAGTGAACGACAAAAACTTATTACCGACCTCTACCAACCATAAACTGAACTGTTGGTAACTGATTTCTTTGGCTGGTAATGGTATGATTTTTCTATTATCATATAAAGTCGGTACGGTAATGGTTTTGAATACAAAGTTCTGGTACCGAACCGATTCCGCCCCTACTAGAAACGAACAAACTATGGATTGACGGTGTAGGTCCCAGCAACCTGTTTTTAGGTTGTTGAAACAATAATTAAAAAAAATTATTCTTAGCCGGCTAACTTGCTTGCTTTAGCAACCTTCGGGGTTGTTTTGACAACCTCCAGGATTGCCAAAGCAACCCTGAAGTGGGCAACCGACCCCCTGTTGAGGGTCGGTTGCCGCTCAATCCTACCTTGGGTTGGGAATGATCTTAGAGCTCTATTCGCTTCTTAAGATTTACCTCACACCCTTTAATTTAAAAATAAAAATGCTAATCGCATCCCTCATTCTATTTCAGATTTAAAAGTTTCACGTTGGTTTTAATACTAATAACTACTTTCGAAAAATATTACGTATGCAGTAGGCTATTTTTGATCACGTCGGCTGGTGATTGAATCAGCGTTTTTGAGTTACTTATAGTTGGCAATTTTTCGTAAATCACCAGTAGATGATCACTGAAAAATCATACGTTATTTCTTCTGCACTTAAGTCTAAACAACATTCTCTCCTCCCTCACTTTTCGTTTTCTTATTTCTGAACCCACACGAATTCTAAGATATAGTTTTCAAAAATACAACCTAAAAACCAAATTGTTTTGGCTAATTATTCAATTTGTAAATTTGGACGATGAGCGTAACAAGGATCATCATAGTTGAAGGTACATTCCCAAAACCCTAACTTTTTGGGTAACTTTTTGAAGCTGTTATAAATAAGCTAATGCATGAAAAGACGTAAAGTAAAGGTAGAATAAGTAAAATATTGTGTTGCTACTTATGTAGCGATAGAATTTTTTGTATTTCAAAGTGGTTTAAAATTTAATTTATACACTTTGCTATTATGATGGTGAGCTTACTGTTGATGATCGGAAAAATTAGGAATATATTATCGGTATATGTAAACTAAGATAAGTACGAAAATGTTGCAAATTATCGAAGTTGAAAGATAGAAAGCAACTAAAATAAGTCCAAATAAATTGATATTAACTTAGTGGCTAATTGGCCGACGATCCCTGGTTTGAAAGCAATAATACCAACAGAAAACGAAGAGGATAAAATAATGTTTTATGCGATGACAAAATCGATTGAATTATGTGCAAGGAAAATTACAAAATAACAATTAAAACAAGATATGCGAGCTCCTTGAGTTACTAGTGGAATTATGTTATACACAAATGTTGGAGACGGTGAATCCATCTCTAGTTATGTCTCTCCTTGTTACAATAATTCATACATAAATATTGGAAGTTATTGTCATCTGCTTATGCCTTGTGTATTCATGTCTTATATGAATTTGCAACCTCCTATGCAATAGTGTTTTTCCTATATTCTCCGCATATGAATATGTCAACGAGTCAACGATAACGTTTTATGATGAATAGTTGGCTTTAACAGTACATGTTTCAATTTTCTGATAGTATATTGTTGTTTAATTAGCTTCCAACAACAAACGCTCAACCCAACAATGCAGAACCATCAAATACTTATCCGTTGCAGTTTATATATCCTACCCCTCAAAAATCTATGATATAAGTCAGAGGTATGGTTTAGATATAATGTAGTTATGACTGTTTGTGTAATGATTGGTAGTTAATTGATGTTAATATTTGTAACATGTGTATAGTTGATACAACTGCACAATGTAATGTTGGATCATCACACCATTTTTCAGATGCAAATGTTCATATTGATATGGGAATGATATTGGTTCAGCAATCGTTGAGAATCCTCCAACTGATAGCATGGTGGTTGCAACTACAAATGATAATGAAGAGTCTTAGATTGATAGAATGCAAGTTAACAATGAACCTTTGAATTATGACTTCCATAAAGTAAAAGACATTTATAATGACAGTGATTAACCAGAGATGGAAATACTTTTGGATGACGATTTATGTACCGCACAAATGATGGCAAGATCTATTGTTGCTAATCATCAATTTAAGGGCAAACGACTTTGAATTACTTGTGTGCCAAATGGATTCAGTGGTGGAATGGTTTTTGAGATGAAATAAAATCTCTACAACAATTGATCGAGTGGTCTGTTCTATATGTGGTCTCATATAAGACAATAAAGTCTAATAAAACAAAATATACATTATCATTTGTAATGTTGATAGTACTAGTCCTTGGAGAGTCCGTGCGTTAGTATCAAAAAAATTGTAATCTAAATGGTGGGAAATTTGGAAATGTTCATGTGAACATAATTGTGTGAACCTAACAGCTAATTTGAACATAGACAAGTCACATCGAAATTTTTCATGAAAAATATCATGTCTTTTGTTAAAGGTGATTTGGATATTTCAACCAATGCAGTGCAAGTTCTTGTGTATGACCAATTGTTTATCAGCATTAGTTACATGAGAACTCCGCGAGCATTAAGTAAAGCAATAGAGAAAATATACGATGATTGGGTTGAATCATATGTGTCAATACATCACCATAGTAATTTGAGGAGATAAATAGGACTTATCCTGGCATTGTAGGTCATATGACCCAGATAAAGTTGGAGTATTTGATCTAGCATTTTGGACATTTGAGCCTTGCATTACTGGATTTCTATACTATCGACTGTTATTATGTATTTTGGGAAATATTCTTATCATAAATACGAATGCACATTGCCTGTTGTTATCATAGTAGATGCAAATGATTGTCTCTTTCCTTTGTCTAATGCAATAGTTGAATCAAATCACGTGATAATTGGGTAGATTTTTTTCTTGTATCCGTGAATTCATTCATAGTGTCCATGATTGTCGTATTACTTTCATATCCATCTAAGAAATTCTGAAAGTTTTACAGAAAAAATGGCAAGAACCACATGAGCATCCAATTGTGCAAGGCAATAAAAGAGAACTTCCAAGTGGTATGGTTCAAAGATAAACGATTAAATGGTTTGTTATACTAACATGTCCTTCCAAGGTAGTTGAGTACATAAAAATAAGAGAAGATGTTAAAACTACTAATCAATGGGCTCGCAATTAGATTCAGAGAAGTTTGCTAAATTTAAAGGAAGATTAGGCATTATACAAGAACGATGGAGGCTGCTTTCATGTGACAACCACCAATGCTTCTGAAAATTTTAATAATGATGTATCAAAAAGAACTCAATCTTTACTTATAAAGGCTTTGGTTGCAAGCACTTTCTTTCACTCGGTTGAATAATTTTGATAGAGACATCAAACTGTTGATGAACTAACAACACGTTTGACTCTAAGATGAGAAGCTAAAATAGCGGAAAGGTATAGCGAAAGCACATCGATGTAGGCTTCTACGGTTTAGCCAAACTGAATTGAAGATGAATCGTTATTTTTGGGATAATTACAAAGTAATAATGGATGGTAATAATTATTCGTGCACGTGCAACATTCCACTGCTTCAAAAGTTACCTTGTGCTAATGTAATAATAGCTTGTTCAGTACATTCTAATGGCGCTAACAAAGCACAATGTGATCTTGCATCATTGTAGTACAAGGTTAAGAGTTGCGTATAAACCCGAATTCCATCTCATGCGTGATAGGAGATATTGAAGCACATATAATGAGCAAATAATATTACCAGCTTTTGTCAAAAATAAAACAGGGTGACTGTGATCTATAAGGATTAAACGCATGGTGGATTTGGGGCAGATGTTCAAATCAAATGTGTAACAAGACGAAATTTTGGCAATAGTTAATTTAGTTATTTAATTAGGCTACAAAAATGGAGTGTTCTCAAATAATGGAATCTGACCACGAAACTTGCACCATTACGTTCGTGATGGAATTCTGGCCAATTTTCAAGTTTGGAACTTCACGAATGGAGTCTGTATGAAAAAGTTACGGATGGGAAATAAATAAACCAGAATAATATATATAAGGTAATAATTAACTACCTTAACCCACGTCCAGACCACAGGCATGTTGACCCAAGCGATCGACCGCTGGTCCGACTTGGGTCGGGCCTAGTATTGTGGCGGTTAGGGATTTGTTAAATTACACACACACACACTCACACTGACGGATCTTAATTAAAACTAATCTAATGGTTTAGGGCCATTCTAATCCCTATAAATAAAGGGTTAGGCTACATCCTTTTGCACACAATTCTGAAGGTAGTAGTGAAGCTCTGTCATTTCCTTCTTCTTCTAATTCTCTTCTAAATCAAACATATATAAAAACTAAACAAACATAGATTGAAGAAGATTAGAATCAGATTGTTATGCAAAAGAGACGGTGCTGCAAACAGGCTTTCTTCCATTCAAATTTCTTCCCTCTTTCCTATTTTCTTGCAGATCTACAAATCTGAAAAACCCATTTTAGAATAATTATAGATCTATAAGATTTTGGGAATTGTTGACCTAAAGGTTTACTCAGATCCAGATTTGGATAGCTTTCAGGTGAGTGGGAAATTCATATGCATCGTGTATAATTACCTGATTAGTTCGTTTGAAATAGATCTAAAATGTATGCCTAAAATTTTATCAGATTTGTTTATCGTTTTCGCCAAATCGAAGATAATAGGTTGTGGTTTGAATATCGGAATTTGTAGGTTTATCTAGTTTATTATATTATTGCCTATAATTGTATTTAGATTTGTTGTAGTTATTGTATACACCTTAAATCTGGAAACCAGTCCCAAAACCCTTGTCAAAACTTGTTGCTTCATTCCAGATACTTAGTTTTGGTGTTGATTTGAGGTTTATGTAAATTCAAATTAAAAGATATGGTTATTTATGTTTGATGTTGTTGAGGTTTTACTTGGTTATTATGGAAATGCGCTTTTTGTTCCTTTTAATATATAGGACATTATTTCAAACCAGTAAGAAATATGTACAAAACAATTAGGAAGGGATGTACAAATACGTATATTTGTACGTAGTTTATAACAACCATTACAAAAACATATATTTTTTATTTCTTGTGATTTGAAATATATCCATATTCTCTTTATAACAATTTTGGGCAATTTTATAATAGCTACAGTTATAAACCTTTTTATAAGATTTTGAATTTTAAACAATATTAAACATAAAAAGATTTGTTTTGGTCGTTAGTTTAGACCAAAACATAAATGATTAATAATAATAAAATAAAATATAGTAACTACGTTAAATGCGCTTAAATAAAAATAATATTCATATCCGTTCGAATCTACGTAAATAACACAAATATATTATTATTATAATAAATGTTTGTTGTTGTTGTATGTTTGAATAGTTTCTGTTTTTATGGAAATATAATCCATAATAAATGGAAATAGGTACTATGACTGTTGTAACAATAAATGAATTTGATTTTCTATAAATAAGGTCATAAATAAAATAGCGAATGTTGTAAACATCTGCGATAATTGAAAATAATTGAATAAGATAAACGTACCAAAATGGTTACAATTTTAATTGTGTTAGGAATAGGAATTGTAAATCCAAATAGGAAGTCTAATAAATAATAAATATACATGTATGAATACATAAACACTAAGTAAGGGGAACTGAAAATATAGTAATAAATGGAGTTACAATATGTAGAGTATAATTAAAATGGGACTGATATAAATAGGATAATAAATGCCTTAGGAAGATATGACTATTAGTGTCATAAACGACATTCAATAGGTTAATCGATGCCTTAGGGACTATGACCATTAGGGTCATTATTGGCAAATAACCAAATTAATAATAATAGAAGGAATAGAAAAAGGGTATTAATGGGGATTGATTAGCGTAGTAAATGCTAAGTCCAATAAGTAAATAAATAAATAAATATCCTAAGATAGGAAATTATAAATTCCTAGTTAATCTAGAATTATTATAATTTGAAATAAGAATTGGACTTAGTAGGTTAATGATGCAAGGTCAGTTGCCTTATTCCACACAAGTCTGCACTTCCCAGCAGTCAGATATATGTTCAACTGATGTGAGATATCATTAACCATAGAAACACACGACGATAGTTAACTGCGTAACGAGGGTTATTTCCCAAAACAAGGGTTATCTCAAGAGTGAGGTTTTCGCCTCCTTCCCCAAAAGAGGAAACCTTGCGAAGGAAATAATTCATAGCCTAGCCTTTTTCACGATAAAGGTCTTAAAGTATTTAGACCCACCCTTTAAAGGGTATTAAGCGACCCGATAGCTCACCTCCCATTAAATGGCTATTAGGTACGAACTTAGTAATTCCCACGTTAGTTTGCTTCCTCGAGGTTGTAAGTGATTGGGTTGCGGGTCTGCATAGGTATTAAATGATTGCTCTGGAGGTACCAAAGGTCTGCCTATCTTGGGGGAAGTATTGAGTGACTAAGGGAATTATCCAATAAGGCTAGCTAGATGGTAGGTTCAAATGGTGGGATATTGTCCACCTATCATGTAGGTAATAAGTGACAGCTTACTCTTATGCGGGGCATGGTTATATGCGTGCATGACAGAAGTCTTGAATTAGTAGGACTTAGTAGCTAGTGTTCTATAATTTTTATTAGGGTAGAATAAACCACCGTATAAGGCATTAGGTAACCAAATGGTCCGCCTTGGGTATTAAGTGATCGAAAGTATCTGCCCTTATCTTACATTGCTAACGAGGTTTTAAATGGCTATATATATATAATGTACCCTCTGTTGGATCTAGATTAACCCTAGAGGGGGGTGAATAGGATTTATTGAATTTAATTCGATATATTAAAATACCACAAAATAGATTTCAGCAGATAAAAAATAGACGCAGGAAATAAATAACACACAGATATACCCAGCTTTGGCAAATCCTGCCTATTGCTGCATTCACTAAGGTTTCTACTAGGTAATAAAACAGATCCCGATTACAAACTCTGTAAACTCGTGAACCTTGCTCCTGTTCTAATCCTACGCTCAAAACCCTAGACTGATCTGTATCCCCTACATCAAATTTCCCCCTAGCTACAAACCCGTAGCTAGTAAAACCTAGTTTTTACAAACACTAGAAAACTGCTAGTTAAAACCTATAACTAGACGACCTAGTTTTTATAGAAAAACTAGAAAACCAAATAGATGATTAAAAGTAAAATATAAACAATACAATAAAAAATAGAAAAAGAAAACCCTTTTTCTAAATTAAATAACATAGCCCAACCCACTTCATTTCTTTGTGAATCTTTTGTCTTCAAAAAGTCGGTCGATGGAAATGTTTACGGTTTTCAAAATCCCCAAAATTTTGGTGTGATTTCTTCTGAAAATTTGCTCTAATAATCTTCGAGGATAATTATTCTTGTCGATTGAATTTGTCTAGGCTCGAGATCGAAAAATCTGTAAGTATTTGATTTGAATTTTCTTGAGCTCTCGAATATTTTGTTCCTTGATTTTCGATGATCTGCCTAGATGAAAACGGTGTAATATATAGGATTAAAACCCCTTGAATTACTCTCTAATTTCATGAGCATGACTTGTCTGATTTTTTGCGTGGTTTCCACGGCCAAGATTGAATTTCTGTGTGATTTTCATTCTTGTGTTGCATTAAATCTTGCCGTGATTTGAATTGATAATTTATATATTATGGCAAAATAAAAAAAACTTCCTTTAAATTTATTCCTTGCCATAACCATGCTGACTTCTTTCCTTAAAAAACATTTGATATTTAAAAACATTTATTCTTGTCCATAATTCCATTTGTGACAAATGAAATATTCATTTGTGATTTCCTGGAAATATTTTTTACCATATATGCCTATATTTCTGGAAACTAATTGAAACTGTTTTTCCATTTTGATTTTCATCACATGCCAAATGTGTATTCCATTCTTGAATGAATATTTGCCTAAACTACTTTGCTATTTATCTGCTTCATGCAGATGCTCCTTGTTACCGTGTATTCATGTTATTTGAGTGATTTCAATTTTTGTATCCTTGTTGTTGGATGCTGGAAATAAATTCTTGAATAGTTGCTAAAACTTGTTTCTGGCCAGTGAACATGAGCATTTGTTTGTCCAAAAAAACGCTTCGAATTCATTTTCTGGAAAAAGAAATAAACTTGCCAAAACTAATGTTGTCCCATGTTGTTCACTGTGATGATTTTGTGAAAAATATTTTCTTGCCCAAAACACATTGTATATTCTGGAATCATTCCTTTCTCATTAAACTTTTGGCTTTGTTGTCGACCTGAATCTTGCCAAAATGTTTGCATGGCCTGACCCTTTGCATTCGAGAGTTGCACCATATTTGTCCCTATTGCATGCTTCCTGCTACTTTATTTTGTTGAAGTATAGAAGCATATGCTGCATGTCATCATGTACTTGTATATGCCTTTATAGTTGCACCCATGTCCATTTATGCTTAGTTGGCACACTGCTGTTGAACCACTGTTGCACTACTTATATATTATAGTTGCCATTGTAGCTTCTTAGACCTGAAACTCATTCATTAGCCTTGTCCAAGTCTATTCACTTGAGTTTTGTGCTTGTGACATCATGATGTTGTCTTGTTTTTGCACATGCTGCTACTTGTTCATTTACTGTACTATATTGTTGAGCCCTGTCCATATTCATGTGCATCACTCAAAATATACGCATATCCAGGATGACGTGGCGGTGCATGCGTGTCCATGTACACGTGTGTATACACAGGTTCCTGTGAAAAAGAACTGAAAAGAAAAGGTGATATTCCTGGTCTTGTTTGAATGTGTTCGAATTTGATATATATACAAGTATCTTGCTTTCTTGCTATATTTGATTATTTCTGATCTCATATAGTATTGTGCAATACTTGTATATGATCAGAAAATATATATTAGGCCAGGTCAGAAAAATGATGAGAAACACATCGAAATTCTGAGGTAAATAAAATTTAAAATTAAATTTATATTTGTATGCACTTCAGTTTTATTTCTATTAATTGTAGTGTACTCTGTGTGTGTGTGTTTTTGTTTGTGACAGGTAAGCAGAAGACTGAACTAACTATGCTGATTGATAGAAGACAAAAGACAAGGACAGTGTCAGTGAATGATTCAATGTATATAAAACAGAGAGAGAAGTGTATGTGTATACAACTGTGTATATGAGTGTTTGTACAACTGAGTGACTGAGTGAACTGTAGTGAGAGCATTGTATGAAATTTAATATGAAATGAAATGTACTGTATCATATTTCAGTGAAATGTACAAATAGCGGAGTTATGAATTTGTACTGTTGAAATATAATATTATATTTAAATAAAATACTATTTGAATATTAAATTCCTGTGCAGTAGTATTTCATTAAATATAAATATTATATTTCTTTTTGTGATGTAGTATAACAGTATAGTGACAAACACATTATAATACTAAATATATGTTTGTTATCATCAAACTAAAATCATAGAATTGTCAGATACAACAATCTCCCCCTTTTGATGATGACAAACATAATATAAGATTTTGAATATAATATTATTATAAATGTGTTTGACAATTAATTATTGAACTCCCCATATTTGAATGCTCCCCCAACAACAAAAAAACTCCCCCTTAATGTGTGCATTAGTGAAAATAATAATAATTGGAATTTGAATATTAAATATTTATAAAATATTCACAAATTTCAGTATTAAAATATTTATAAAATATTCACTCATAAATAAAAATCTTAACCCATTCCCCTCTTTTTGTTATCATCCAAAGGATAGATAAATTAAAACAGTGATGAAAAAATAGACTAAAAATATAATCTTAGCTTAAAAGAGAGAATAATCATCATAAATCTCAATCAAAAAAAAATCATAATTTCTAAGAAATAACGGCAAATTTCACATTGTAGAATGACAGATTTATGATGAAATTTATATAAATAGAGAGAGTTTTAAAACAAATGATTTTCAATTATTTTCAAAAGAATTTTTAAAATTGAACCACAAAACAGTGATGGATTTGGACAATGATTATAAATTCAATTTAAGTGACACAATTAAATAATCTCAAATTCCAATAGCTTATCAATCAACAAACCATAATATATCATAATATATTATCACATTTCACAAAATAGAAAATGGATTGATATTCTGGTTTTTACACACCAAGGAGAATTTCATATAAATTTTTATTTATTCAAATTATTTTCTTTTCATTTTCTCTTAATTTAAGATCACACTGACCACGCATAACCAGATCTTGAATTTTTAAATGAGACCAGTTGCAGCTTAAATATTAGTAATCTCATAACCATGCATTACCAGAGCTTGAATTTTTAAATGAGGTTAGATGTAACGACCCAGATTTTCTGGTCGATTTATTTTAAATATTTAATATTATTTTAAATATTGAGTTGATAATATAAATCGATTTTTATATTGAATTATCGATATAATTATCGTAATACGAGGATCTTAAGTACTTCAATTTGAAATGGAGTCAAAATGATTTATATGAATTTTTATTTGAATTTAAACGATAATAATAATAATTTAATATCAAGGAATTTATTTGTTTTTGAATTTAAATTATATTATATTAATTTATTTTCGTTATTTATATTTACGTTCAAATTAAATATCAAAATATATTCAGTTAGTTCAGAATAGTGTTACACTGTTGAAATAGCAGTGGTTACGTTAAAATAGCGGTTCGTGGTTTAAATTAACGGACCCTGAGATATTTGATTGTGGATAAGATCGAAATCAAATCAAAAACCAAGTCGACATCTGTTTAAAAAGAATAAAAGATCTCTTTATATCGAATTAAAATCAAATTAATTAGAAAATCTTTTTAAAATAAATACAAAGATTTTTTGTGTACGTTGGTCTGCTCTCACACTTAAATAACCACCACCGCGATGACCACTTTCCATGTTCCTCTTTCAACTCGTTTCTCCCAGGAATGTAAATCAAAACAACCGACGCCCTCTCCCCCTTTTCTATTTATATCCTCTTCGTTAATCCTCAGGCAATTCAAAAGCTGGATGAGCTGTTCTTCGAGTTAGGCAAGTATTGATGGGCGCGATTCCTCCTCGAGTCTGATTTTGGGGATAGCGATTTAGGGTTCATGGCTGGTTGAGGTACAAACGAGATGTGATGCCGGAGTTCTGCGCGATGGTCGTTGGGATCGAAAATGGAAGGGGAGGCTCGATCTCGAGCAGAGGGAAGCATCGTGTTTCGTTCGAAGTTGCTATAGGGGTTCCGACATTGGTGAGAGGGCGATTAGCAGATGGGTCATGCGATTTCTAGAGGATCAGTCACGAAGGCAGAAGGGAGCTAAGTTCGACGTTGAGGAGTGTTATTCCGAGAATTTCAGAGGGGAGACCGATGTTTGAATCTGCAGTAGAGGTTTGGTCTTTGATTTTGGGGACATAGAAACCAAGCATGGCAGTGGCTAGGGTGACTGACCAAGGCTGAGATGTTCGACAGTGGATGATGGGGTTTGTGATCTGGAGTGGGATAAACTAGAGTGATGAGGCAATGATGAAAGCAGCTGTAGTGATTATCGGATGAGGTCCAATGAGATGCTGGAAGTCATACCGAGTGGCACTGGGATTTACAGCAGTGGTGGGATCGATTTTGGTAGTTCACAGTAGCATACAATAAGGTATTGTTTTTAAGAAATTTAAAATACATAGTATAAATTGGTTATTTATCTAAATAGTTAGTTTAAACGAATAAATATTTGATCGATAAAATAAATTGAATAATCGTAGGTACGAAAAATAATCCATTCGAGGAAACAAGTAGCCGAGACGATACAGGAATAATCGGATATTCGGCAAGTAAAAAATCACGGTGAGTAAATCTCACTCACCTTTTATTTAGAATTATTTTTATTCATTAAAAATAATTGTTTGTTGCTCAAAAATATTAGTTATTTAGGGTGACTATTATATATATATATTGGTTTGGTGGTTGGATTGTTCCCGCAGTCTCATTAGCGGATGCCCGCGGTACCATTAGCGGATGATTACCCTATACGCCGCACGCTATGATAGTGGATGACCTTCATACCGCGATATCCTACCACGAAGCAGGATGAGTATTATTTCTGTTAACTAACGTCTGTGGATGCAGGAGAACAAGTTGAAAGGATCCAACTGGATTCCTCAAAATTTTACTAATTGTATGTTTTCACATATTATCATATATATAATGTGTTGATTGAAAATTGGGTTGTTTGAATGTTTAAAATCATTGGGGCCAAATTGTTGATATATAAAAATATAGTGAAAATGATATTTGAGATTTAAAAGGGGAATTCTATTTTTAGCGATCACAATGGCCGCAAGGACTTCTCGCTACTGATCCTTGGGGTGATTCCTATGTAGGATGTGGTAGGAGAGTGCCTTCCGTTCATCCTGTTCCTAGATGACTTGTATAGACGAGTGTCTGACAGAGTATTTCCAGACAGTCACGTATATTGATTTCTTCAACCATACCAACAGTGGAAGCAGAGAAGGAAACTTCTTTTATCTAACACGTAATGTATTGTTGTAGACGTCAGTTAGTGTTTTCGATTGATCTGACGATGTGGCATTGAAGACCGTGTATCTTCATAAATGGAAGAACCACTAACAATTTTTGAGTCGACGCGGAGATATACTGGGGTTCTGTCATGGTTGAAATATATGGTCTTCAATGCTCCATCTTCATCGTCTGCCAATTAGTCGTGAACGTACAATTGATTCGAAGTGGTTTTGGGTCTAGTTACCATCCCAGTCTCTTCGAAAACAACTGTAAAAAGGTAAGTAGACATTTCATTTGATAGTCGGTTGTTTAACTATCAAATCTTAACAGTGATGTTAAGTACATTGGCAGCTCATGTCGTTTGAATTCGATTAATTCCAATTTTATTTAAATAGAAGTCAAATTGAATAAATAGAATTTGAAATAGACTTTGAATATAGAATTTAAAGAGTTGAAATGGAATTTGAATAAAAAATTCAAATAGAGTTGAAACGGAATTTGAATAAAGAAATTTAAATAATGGAATTTGAATATAGAATTCAAATAGTTTAAATATGGAATTTGAATATAGAATTCAAATAGATTGAAACGGAATTTGAAAATAGAATTTCAAAATAGAATTTGAAATGGTAATTTGAATATAGAATTCAAATAAAGTTGAAATGGGAATTGGAATATATAATTCAAATGAAGTCTAAAAATAGATTGAATATAGAAATTCAAATGGAGATTGAAAATGGAATTTGAATATGGAAAATTCAATTTGAATTCAAACATAATTTGAATATAGAAGATCGTAGTATAAATAAATTTATTTCCGAGTTAGGAAAAATCGACAAATTTTAGAAGATCGAAAATATTATGTTGAATTGGAAAATTGGATTTGATATATATTAAAAATATATTAGAATGGAGTTTAATTTATTATAGACGAAATTTAAATGTTTATATTTATAAATATAATTAAAACGAACTCGCCACAGCGCTGTAGTTCATAAATTGGCGTTTCGAACTTCAATTGAGTATACGGAACTCAATTGAAGTCGGAATTCTTTGAAACATACGTCAGGACCAATTTGATAATAGTTTTCTAATGGAGGAGAAAAATATGGATTTCGTCGAATAGATTTTGAGTTATATCAAAATCAAATTTTTAGAAAAACAGCGCCATAATCATTTAAAAATCATAACGGTTTATTTAATTTTATAAAAGGATTTTAAGCGAATAAAATTCGAAATTCTATTTAGAAAATTTCAGATTTGAATTGTAGATTATATGTGAACTCAAGTGGAGTAATGAATTGATTTTCGAAACAGAAATCAGATTTTGATTATTGAATAGAATTAACTAATTTGAATAGTAATTAGTTGATGAGATTTTGAATTGGCATTGGGCTTTGAATAAGTGAATTCGATTTGAAAATTTATATTCGAAATAGAAAAGGAAACTAGAATTGAAATTGAAATTCAATTTGGTTATGAGTAAGTTAAATGTTTTGTTTGAACATGTTATGTTCAAACAAAGAAGTGAAACAGACAAAATAGCTAATTAAAGAATAAACGAGCGAAACTGAATTCAAACGATTGGATTGAGTTGAATTGAATTGAAAACAAGTGAACATGTGTTAGACATGTATGGGATGAAGTATATGAAGATTTTAATTTATGTGCCCGACAAAGAGGTACACGTTTAAATTCATATATGAGATTTTATGCGCCGTATCGGCAAGCCGCTTGGCTTTTTCTTTTTCTTTTGGATTGGTGAGGGCCATGGGAGGCTATTTGAAATATCCCGATGCTCCCGGTACAAGGGAGGTTATGGCGAATTTTTCCGGGAATTTAAGAAGTTAAAATATTTTGAAGAAAAATTTGATAGTTAGAAATGAATGTATCAATATATATTGAATTCGATAAGGAAACGAAATTAAAATAGAATATTATAAACAAAAAGGAAATTGATAAGCTGGTAATAGAAAGAGGAACATATATATGTTTAAAAATGAATAATTGGTTTTTATAATGTTGATTATTCGGGGTAAGTGGTTTTGTCTGTTTTGAAGTTAATGATGTTTTCAGTCAAGGTCTGAGAGGTAATTTTACCCCAACTTGATTGATTTCATTTTTAATTGATAAATAGCAAGATCCAATCTCGAAGAGAAGTGTTGGATAATAGTTAGTTAAATAAAATATTTTGGGTTGTTGTAACGATGTTTTACACAGCATTCGTTTTAACCCAAGTGATGGAATTTTGGAAATATAAAAGTAAATATTTCCTGAGTATAATTAAAGTAGTCGGGAAAGAGATAAGTGATTGAAATTGTTTCAATTTCAAATAGAATATATTTTCTAAGTGTAGAAAATAAAAGAAGGCGAGATACAGAAATGTTTTCCAAAGAATATAAGAGACCGAGATGATAATTGAGAATATTTGTTTAACAAATATTGATAAGGAAATGGAAAGAGTGATTTAATTAATGAATAGTAATCAAGGGGCCCAGTGATTGTTTGATTGTTTTGAATGGATATTTGTTTTTCTTCGATAGTCAAATAATAAACATTGGCAGCTCAAGCGTTCTGCTATTTGGTTATTTATTTGATTTAGACACTATTATAATATCATTGGATTTCGTATCAAAATGTTTTGGGTAATATTAAGGTAAAAACCGTCCATGTTTATGTGTGGGCTGGTCTTACTATTATCTTTCCTTTCGAAAGGATTTTGAAAGTTAAACAAATGGTTGGAGTTTTACTCACACCAGTCCCATGACTGACCCAGAGTTTATTTTGTTTTCTTTTCCCTAAACTCTTAGGTGCCCAAATTTGTATGGGGGTCAAGTAGTCGGGATTTTTCAGATTCACTTGGAAGAGCTGGAAGCAGGAGGCTTCACCAGTTAGCCATAGACTATCATATATTCCGCTGTGAACCATGATTGTATCTGGAAACAGGTGTTTATAACTGTTCCAGGAATAACTGTTGTGCTTTGATGATGGTATGTATATAAAGTTACTGATTTGTATTTCAAAAAGTTATGTTATATAATATATTTTATTCGTTCCGCTATGAGATCTGTCTTCTTTGTTTTCTTCTATTCTAATATTTCTTTCTTTCTATTTTTCATCCTCTAACTTCTTTCTAATAATGATTTGTATTTCTGTGCAATTTGGGTTGGACGTGTGGTGTTATTAGTCAACTCAGATAGTACGGATTTGCGGGTTGTTACATTAGAGAAACACTTATGAATATTATATTCTTATTAT
This sequence comes from Allium sativum, assembly GCA_030737875.1. Lineage (NCBI taxonomy): Eukaryota > Viridiplantae > Streptophyta > Magnoliopsida > Asparagales > Amaryllidaceae > Allium > Allium sativum. The sequence goes on from CM060919.1 coordinate 143,826,441, forward strand.
TTTCTATCTCAAAAAGAAAAACTCTTCAGTATATAAAACCAATATGGATGACGGAAATATGGTAGGTACAAAAATGGTTTGTGAAATAAATTTCTAAATTAATCACATTATGGAATATGCTCATTAGTACCAGGATTCTTGAAAATTTTCAATTATCGCTAATTCTGAAAAAATAATATAATCACAATTCCATCACAAATATTTTCACTGTTTATTCAAGATGATTTTAAAAATTTTATACTCTCCACATTAATATAAAATTACGATGGATAGCAGAATAATGGTAGATAAAGGAGTTGTTCGTGAAATAAATGCTAATTCAAAGATATTATAATAACTGTTCAATTTTCATGAAAATTTAACTAAAATTTCCTCTTGTTGTGAAATATACTATAGTCAAGGCTCGTCATAGTTTCAAAATTCTGATAGTAATTTTGATGAATTCTAAATTCAGTTCAACTTTGGTTATTGATTTCAGTTTCTAAACAAATAATAAATTAATTATTTTAAAATTGAAAAATCAGTTACAAGAGGAATTTAAAAAGATTTATACAAGACAAGTAGGATATAAAAAAATTATATACAAAATGAGAATCAGATCAATAAAAAAATTCTGCACTTCCAAACTGATACCACTTGTTGTCTTTACTAATAGGGATTTTAATATAACACTAGTGGCTAACAAGGTATCTCAAACAACAGTATCCAATCACAAAGACCAAGCAAAAAAAAAATTAATAATTCCGTTCTATTTTTCAGAGTAGCAAGACAAATTCAGAAGAAGTTCAAAAGAAAGTTTTCATAGACTTTACAACAAGTTCAAGAAGACAAATCATAATCCAAGATTTAATGAAACAGTTTATTTGAAATCACCTAAAGAGAAGTGAAAAACTTCAAAAATTTCAATGAATCGTTCACACAAGATTTTTTTAAATTTCTAATCTGAGAAAAGTGTGATATTCAAGAAATTAAACATATTCAAATGATTTCAAATAAAATACTATCCAAATAAATGATCATGATTTTTGAATGAATTTCAGGCTATAGCACAGGAATCTATGCCATAAAGATTTTCAACTCAAATTAGTTAAGTCAATCAGAAAATTTTTGAACCTTTTATCAGAGCAGCAGATGATGCCAAAAACAAGCAATTATCAAAAACACATTTCCAAATCACTTCCTTTTATCAGAGCAGTTCAACAATCAATTTCAAAGCAGACTTATCAAGAGAAATTTTCGCAGTTACTTCTGACAGTCACAAAAGATGATTCCTGGCACAAGAATAAAAATACTGTTCATTTTAAATTATTTGAAGGAATATGAAAATCTCAAGATTCAATGAATCGATCACACTAGATTATAAATTTCAAATCCAATATGTGTGTGGGATTCAAGAAATCAATAATTTCAAATTATTTCAAATAAAAAAATATTCAAATCAATTGGTCATGAAATAAGAGTGAGATTCAGGACCAAAAATTCAAAGAATTTGTCTTAAATATTTCTGATAAGCACAAGAGATGTTTTTCAGAATATTTACATCAAGCATGAGAGATAATTCATGATCCAAAAATAAAACGATTTATTTGAAATCACTTGAATAAATGTGAATTTTGAGATATATAGAATCAATCACACAAGATTATTAATTTTAAATCTAAGAGCTGTGTGAGATTCAAAATATAAAAAAAAATTCAAATGATTTCAAACCATCAAATATCCATTCAAAAATAATCATAAATAAAAAGAATTTCTTGAAGTAAACAATGATTCAACCCAAATGGTTTTTTTTTTAATTCAGAAATATTCAAGCCAATCCAAAAACCAATGAAATTATCACAACTGGAAAATAGTAGTGTGCTGTAATGAGTATAAATTTTCAAGCATTTCCAAAATGAATTAGAGGAAACTCAAAATAGCAGAGGTGTGTGAAATTTCATTAATTTTTTCAGATCTTCAAAAAATTAGAATTCAAATTAACAGTGTTCAAGATATAACATGAATGCTTCAGCACTGTTTGGAATTCAAAAAATGAACTTCAAAACAATTGCAGATATATACAAGTTTAAATTCAAGATCTGGAAATCTTTAAAACATTAGAGTTTTATACAAATGAAGCGAATTTCCAGAAAATCATGAATTCTGCAATTTGAAGTTAAGAAGCTCAAAAATAAAAATAAACAAAGATGGCATTGTCAATTTCAAATCAGAAATAAACTAAAGAAAATAGAAGTGGCTGAAGGAGAAATAAAATAAAAACAGGGAATATACACAGAAATGAGTTTAGAGATCATACCAGATTTTCAGAAGGCAATGTTGATACTCTAACTCAACACACTTAGCTAAGGAACTGTGAATGATACAAAAATATAGTCCAGTTTGATTTCAAATCTCTTTTTGCACAGCAGTTCCTCAGCCTCCTTCTGTACCTGACAGTTTAGGGGATCGAGTGGTCTAACAAAATTTGTAAAATCACTCTGAAATGTGTTCACGACTTTCGATACCCAAATTTGCTTGAATAACAAACCATTTGAATTTATCTTTTTACATTTAGGAACCCAGATATGTTTGAATTTAAATAAATTCATTTTACTTCCTTTTGGGGTCCAAAAATGTCTAAAAGGTTTGTTACCAAATTAGTTCTAATTTTTATGATTCAAAAATCCTTTGAAATTATCAAAGTTCTAATTTTCAAGTTGATTCTTTTCAAAGCAGTTTGAAGGATTTTTAAAATCATTTGAATTCCATTTTTTTAAAACATTATTTTTCCTAAAGCGAATACCACATTTATTTTCGATAGAAACTTGATTTTGCAACATTCAACGATTTCTCCCCATTAGAGAATTTTTCCAAAGTCGATTCTAATTGTTAAATTTTGGATTTAAGATCACTGTTTTCTTTGATTAAATCAGAGCAACGATTATTAGTGATCTTTCTTTCAGTATCATGTTGTTTCAAAACCAAATTTTAATTTTCAAGTAATTTAATTTTAGCTTGGGACTCAGAGATTTCAAATTCAAAATGTTTTTGTTTTTTAAACTCACGTTTTTCAAAAAGATTGAATTTCTCAATTTCACTTTCAAGCTCATTCAAGATCAAATCTGTTTTCAACAAATTTTATTTTTCAGCAAATTTATATTCGGAAATTTTGTAGTCTTAGAGTCTTCAAATTCCTTTTGTAAAAAATTGTTTATGCTTTCAAGCTCAATCTTGTTTTCTTTTAAAACCAGAATTTAATTTTCAAGCATTTGAACATTTTCATTTTGATGAACAAGATCATTTTTCAAATTCAAACAAGTTTTGCAATTAAAATTTGAAGACTTTTTGACCTTTTTAAGCTTTGGTTCCAAAATATTATTTTTGCTAATCAACTCAAGTTTCTCAGATTTCAGAGTTTTATTTTTGAATTTGATATTCTCAACAAATTCAGTTAAACCGTTTAAAAGATGAACTAAAACTTTATAAGAAAAATCTCTTGTTGAGTTTCCATCACAATCATCATCTGCTTTTCCTTCTAGGCATAGATCTGAGTTGATCTTTTGGGGTTTTCAGCAACTGTCATTTTTTTCGTCCATACAATGTATTGAGAGTACTCCAGGTTTCCTACATGGTTGAATAGTGAGAGATAAGGCTATAATGGACATCATCAATGTAAAAATATATAATTTGGATAGCACGAGAATTAAATCTAGTTTCATTCCTATTGACCATATCATACCCATTTATAACAATATTCCAACATTTAATATAATAGATTTTAAATAGGATTCCATTGCTAATTTCCAATTTAAAAAATCTATACCTTTAAAAATAGTTGGAATATGACTAGATTGACTCTCTGAGGACTGACAACAAGGATGACCCATGACTCTAGAGTTAATAAAAAACAAGCTCTGATACCACTTGTTGGGTCTAGATTAACCCTAGAGGGGGGTGAATTGGGTTTACTGAATTTAATTCGAGATATTAAAATATCATAGAACAGATTTCAGCGGATAAAAAATAGATGCAGATATACCCAGCTTCAGCAAACCCCTGCCTACAGCTACATTCACTAAGGTTTCTACTAGGTAATAAAACTGATCCTGCTTACAAACCATGTAAACTCGTGAACCCCGCTCATGTTCTAATCCTACGCTCGAAACCCTAGACTGATCTATATCCCCTAGATAGCTAGTAAAACCTAGTTTTTACAAACACTAGAAATCTGCTAGTTAAAACCTACAACTAGACGATCTAGTTTTTAAAGAAAAACTAGAAAACCAAATAGTCGATTACAAATAAAATATAAATAATACAATAAAAACTGGAAAAAATCCTTTTCTAAATTAAATAACATAGCCTGACCCACTTCATTTCTTTGTGAATCTTTTGTCTTCAAAATGTCGGCCGATGGAAATGTTTAGGGTTTTCAAAATCCCCCAAAATTTGACGTGATTTCTTCAGGAAATTTTCTCTGATAATCTTCGAGGATGATTATTCTTGGTCAATTGAATTTGGCTAGGCTCAAGATCGAAAAATCTATAAGTATTTGATTTGAATCTTCTTGAGCTCTCGAATATTTTGTTCCTTGTTTCTAGTCAGTGAACACGAGCACTTGTTTGTCCAAAAAAAATTGTTGTCGAATTCATTTTCTGAAAAAAATAAACTTGCCAAAAATTAATGTTGTCCCATGTTGTTCACTATGTTGTTTTTGTGGAAAATGTTTTCTTGCCAAAAACACATTGTATATTTCTGGAAATCATTCCTTTCTCATTAAACTTTTGGCTTTGCTGTTGACCTAAACCTTGCCAAAAATGTTTGCATGGCTTGGCCCTTTGTATTGGAGAGTTTCACCATATGTTTCCCCTATTGCATGCTTCTTGTTACTTTATTTTGTTGAAGTATAAAAGCATATGTTGCATGTCACCATGTACTTGTTTATGGCTTTGTTGTTGCACCCATGTCCATTTATGCTTAGTTAGTACACTGCTATTGAACCATAGTTGCACTACTTATATATTATAGTTGCCATTTTAGCTTCTTGGACATGAAACTCGTTCATTAGCCTAGTCCATGCCTATTCACTTGAGTTTTATGCCTGTGACATCATGATGCTGCCTTGTTTTTGCACATGACGCTACTTGTCCATTTACTGTACTTTGTTGCTGAGCCCTGTCCATATTCATGTGCATCACTCCATGTATATATGCATATCCAGGATGTAGTGGCGATGCACGCATATCCTTGTACATATGTGTATACGCAGGCTCCTGTAAAAAGAACAAAAATGTTATTCTTTGTCTTGTTTGAATGCGTTCGATTTTGGTATATACAAGTATCTAGCTTTCTTGCTATATTTGATTATTTCTGATCTCATATAGTATTGTGCCATACTAGTATATCATAAGAAAATATGTATCAGACCAAGTTAGAAAAATGATGAGAAACACACCGAAATTCTGAGGTAAATAAAATTTAAAATTAAATTTATATTTCTATGCACTTCAGTTTTATTTCTATTGCAGTGTACTGTGTGTGTTTCTATTTGTGACAGGTAAGTAGAAGACTGGACTGACTGTGCTGATTGATAGAAGACAAAAGACAAGGATAGTGTCAGTGAATGATTCAATGTATATAAAATAGAGAGAGAAGCGTATGTGTGTACAACTGTGCATATGAGTGTTTGTACAACTGAGTGACTGAGTGAACTGTAGTGAGGAGCATTGTATGAAATTTAATATGAAATTAAATGTACTAGATTATATTTCAGTGAAATATACAAATAGTGGAGTTATGAATTTGCACTGTTGAAATATAATATTATATTTAAATAAAATACTATTTGAATATTAAATTTCTGTGCAGTAGTATTTCATTAAATATAAATATTATATTTCTATTTGTGATGTAGTATAATAGTATAGTAACAAATACATTTATAATAATAAATATATGTTTGTTATCATCAAACAAAAATCATAGAATTATTAGATACAATACCGTCTTTATGTGATAGTTAGAAGTTTGTTGCCCTCTCTTATCAGTTAATGGTGGTTTAAAGGCTTCATACTTATGCGTAAACATTCTATCTTAGTATTGCAATATTGTTACATGCAGGATATTACCTTGGGTTTAAAGATTAGTCGTCCTACGTTAATTCTAAATGGGTTAGTTTAGAATTTGTAACACCCCACATTAATTAAATAATAAAAGGTGCAGGAAATAATTCTAATGTTGAAATAAAAAGTGCATGTTAAAAACAGAAACAAATAAATGCATAAATAAATACATGCATGAAAAGTGGACAATTAGCTGCAAATTAAAATTTGAATGCATGCATTAAAATGAGAATAAGACAATGCATTAAAAAGGGAATAAAACAATGCATTAAAAGGAATAAAACAACGCATTGATAGCCTAATAAATTAAATTAATTTAGCAGTTATAAAATGGAGCTTGCATGGGAAGTTATTAATTCATTAATAACCAAAAGATTGCATGCGTATGTATACATGCAAATTCGAAATTCAAACTTAAAGGTAAGTTATAACTAGAATACTATAAATCAGATAAGTTATATTAAGTAAGAAATCGATGTTGTTAATTAACTTTAAAATCAGAAAGCAAAACGGTGTAGAAATCTCGTTTGGACCGACGATGGGTCGACCCATATTGGACCTGGGTCGACCCAGGGGTTGACCCACCTCTAAGGAGGGTCGACACAGGGTTCAACCCAATCGAGTCAGATCTGTTTTTTATATGACATGGTTTTTGATATACTATTCGGATTTTATTTGTTTAAATCCGAAGGACCAGACTTTCTTGTACACCTATAAAAAGACTAGCAAGGCCTAGCTTTAAATAGGTGTTCTTTTACCGTATTACACACTAATCGAATAAAGTGCATATATATATATATATATTTATATTTCCATACTTAAAATAAAGAAAATAGCTTGCAACTACGAATCTAAGTAGGTGTGCATTGTGGAAATAAATCATTATACCTTTCTATAAATCAAATTGATGAGGTGCGTGAAAGGTTTTCCTAAAATAAGAGAAATGTACATGACGGTAATAAAAAAATATTATAGCCATAAAAGAGGGGTTCATATTAAGGAACCTAAAGAGAATAATGATGAACATGGAATATAACCTATTATAACTAATTATATGAATAAGAAGGTAATATAATACGTAGGCTTGTCCTAGGGGCAAGTGTAATTATAACATGTGTTGTAATAAATAAAAAGGAAACTTATTAATAAATCTTAGTTAAGAGAACTAAGTTAATAAATAAACAACAACAATAAGTTATGACAGTTATGATGGAATAAGAAAGAATAATTAAGAAGACTTATGGGATGAAATAAGTTGTACTTAATTACACATGTTAAGTGACATATTAACAGAAAACATGTGGATTGAGATAAGATATACCTAATTATACATTAGGTAGAACATGTTAATGTAACCTATAAACATGAAATTGGACAATGAATGACATGGTAATAATGTAAAAAAGATTGTAAATTACTTTCTTTAATTACAATCTAGGGTAAAACATGTTACGGGCTTATTAATGAACTTAAATGAGTTAAGTTATATCACTGAATTAATAAGCAAAACGGGTTTGTTCCTTCGAGATATAAGGGCCTTAGAGAAAACCTGGTAACTTGAATAAAAATATAAAATGTGGATAGTCAGGTTAATTGGCAATCTGATAAGATAAGACAAGCACACAAATAAAATATTAGACATAAAATCTCATAACACGTTAGCGTGATGCGCTTGGACCAGTTCACATGTACGAAGGTGAAGAACCCAATGGGGTAGATCATTGAGGTGTTTAAAGGCACGAGAGGAGCACACCCATTTGATTCTTCTGCTTGATATTTTGCATGTTGGCTTTGCGAGACTAGGAGGAAGCACATGGTAGGGTACTCTGTGGTGGTCCTTTGTTACGTGCATGATCAAGCTGTACTCACAGAGGTTGGGTCAACGCATTACCACCCGATGAGTACACCTTAACTGCAATGGTAGTTTGGCAGTCAGAAGGCTATAGCGGGTGACGTTGGGTGATTCAACGGTTGCCTCACGGGGAGGCTGTTCAGGACCAGATAAAGGATAGTAATCGTTGGGTATCTATCATCGGCAGTCAGAGGGATGCTGAAAGACTAGAACCAAACCTATAGATCATCAATCTTTCATTATCGAGACTTTGGTTGCTGGACACGCCAATTTGGTTACAGATAATTTGCTAAGGGCACGTCACTAAGCTTTTAAAGGAAAGGTCGAGGTGGGACCATAGCCATGGTGAAAATGCAGACCATAGTTTGGATATTTGTACTTTAGGCCCTGTTATTCGACGTATATAGATATGAAAAAGCTCCCGACCAAGTTTCGTGCATTGGATGCAGCCCTATTACAGGACTCGGGGTATAGTAGATAGTACGTATGTGTGAGGGTCTAGGTACACGCACACCGCACCCTGGTGGTGTAACATAGACGCTAGGGCATTACTCTATTTTGAGACTTGAATTGACCGAGAAGTTTGGGTATGGCAGTTTGTACGCTTGCGTAGCATAGCGATAGTAGTTCTGTGTGGAACGTGGCATGGTAATATGGAGATCTTTATGTCGTTCAAGATAGGATGAGTGTTGCATACGCTTCTATGGCGTGACGATGGAGACTGTGCGAGAATTGTACTATCGGGAGTACCGTGATATATATGGGGTAGCTACATATATGTATTGTGTTAGATTAATCTACTGGGAGGTAGATGGGTACAACGTGAGTATAGAGCCTTGAGTGTTATTAACCCAAATAACATAATAGATAAGAAAATGTGACTGAACGATATATGTATGGTTATTTCAGAATGTGTAATTTAGTCTAGTTACCATAACTTGTTAACTAACCCCCTCCTCAGAACGCACTCGCAGGTTAGGTTTGTGGCAAAGATATGATAGCTTTGGATATTGGTTAGACAGTATTATTGCCTTGATAAGACTATATTTGATTATATTATATTTTATCCATTATGTTGTGAGTTGTTTACCGAGCTCCGATATTTATTATCTTTGTCTTTTCTATTGGATACCAGATAAGCAAACTCAAGCTTCGATAGATTGGGATTTCTGGAGAAAAAAAATTGGTCTATCGAAATTTAAGTTGTTACATCTGGTATCAGAACTTAGGTTCAGGATTCTTGTATAGATAGTGGGTGAACTTATTTGTATTTAAAAAAATATAAATATGTTATGTACATACACCTACATCCATAAAGGAACCCACTAAATAGGAAGAGCGGTTTATGCAAAGAGTTGAGATATCAGTTATGTACACTAAAGGAATGATTGTGGTAATTTAATACCCTTAGGTGGTTTGGGTAAAAAGTATACAATATTATTGGTAATGAAGAAAGATGTATCTCATATGTTAGTGCTTTGGATTAGTAGGTTTGGCAGTTGACCTTATAAATTAGGAAAAGAAAAGTGGGAAAATGGATTAGGAATATATATATTTGAGATAAATGACTTTGTGGGGGATATCTAGGAAAGTCTAAGTAAGTTAGGAACCCACTTTGGGTCTAGCCTCAATGTTAATTTTTGAGAACTTGAAATATTAAAAGCTTTTAGGTGATAGTTTATGTGATTTTCAAGTTTTGATGTTAAAAGATAAAGTTTCAAAATATATACTAGCTAAATTGTGTAGAAACAATTTTTGAAACAAAAAGGGAGTATTTTTTTTATGTTCGAAAAAAATATATAAAGAACATATTTGAAAAAGTACATATTGGGTTTCGGAGAAAAATAAAATAAAATAGGGTATATTTTGGAAATGATGATTTCTTATGAAATTTTTGTCTAAAATGAATTCTTTCAGAAAAATGTGCATATTATAGAATATGTATACCTTGGTAGTTTTAAGTTATAAAGTATGAAAGTATTAAAAAGCATGACATAGAAAAGATTGCATTTAGTTAAAAAAATTGTTAAAAGAAAATTTTGAAAATCTCTACTCTTTTGATTGTTTTGACATAAAACTTTGTTGGGTGGACAAAATAAGTGGTAAGAATTAAGAATAGAGTAGATGTTTGCACCAAATTATAAATAATAGAAATGGCATTGTAAACATGAATGGTTGTGAAGCTGATTGAGAAATAGTTGTCTTTGTCTACTCCAATTTTTATGATTAAAAAAAAAATTGCATTTTTTTATGACACATTTTTGTGGTTTGGCAAAGTTAAGTTTTAATGAGAAAAAAAAATAATGTTTTGACACTTTTAAATTTTGGAAGGAAAATGAAATAAGGAAGCCAAAACACGTTTTTAAATCATGGAGTAGGTAAGGATTAGTACCTAGGGGAGACGGGAAATATGTGGGGCTATAAAGTGGATAGCGAGAATTATTTTGAAATAATGGTAAGTTCCCGTAGAATGCGTAAGCATTATAGAGCCTAGGTTGTTGCTTAGAAAAGACCGTTAATACACAGCAAGGACTAATGGTGACTACTGGATGGTAAAAGGTAAGTGAATTTTTAGATCCTTTGGTTTGGACTTTTCATTTTCAAAGGGGACATGGCCCTAGGATACTTAGCCCTTGGTAGTAGCTGTATAGAGTGTTTGTTTTCTTGTTTTAGCTGAAGGATTAGAAGGCTTATTTTAAAAATTAAATTTAGATCAGTGGGATTAAGTTAAATAAGCAACGAAAAAAGTAATGACATAACTAAAAAGAAAACAACAAATCCAGTAAAGCAACAAACATGACAGTTGGGAAAAATAGAAATTCCGAGAAATGGGAATAAAAATGGATTTTTCCTAAGTAACTTAAAGAAGAAAATGAATAACAAAGAAAAATTTCTTATGTGAACTGTGTTTGGATAGGAAGATAAGGAAAATCCAAGTACATATAGAAAAGGTACATAAGAGAAAAACGGAAGATGTCAAGTTTTCCGTTTTCCACCTTTTATTAACATAAGAAATTGAATTTAGAAAATTAGATTTTTTTTCTTCTGAAATTCGAAAACTTAAAGTTGGTTGATAGGATTCTGGATGCAAAAATTGGATGAAGTACGCTCTTGTTCTGTAAGAGTGTAGGAAAATTTGGGTGAAAAAGTATTTTGATTTTCAAAATATTGCATTCATATAGAAATTTCTAGGATATTTAGGATGTGTGCATCATATTTTCAAAAGATTTTCAAGAAAAAATTGCATTCATATAGGAGGTACCGCTTAGGCATACATTACATTCATGTATTATTATGTTGTGTTGCACTTTGCACAAGTGCACATTGCACAAATGGTTGCTAAAGTTGGATGCACACATGATGGTTGTAAATTGTGCGAGGAATTACTTAATTTTACCCTTACCAAATTTCGAGGATGAAATTTCCTAAGGGTGGGAGAATGTAACACCCCGCACTAATTAAATAGTAAAGGGGTAAGAAATAAAAAGTGCAAGCTAAAACAGAAAGAAGTAAATGCATAAATAAATACATGCATGAAAAGTGGACAAAAAATTAGGTGCAAATTAAAATTTGAATGCATGCATTAAAAAGAGAATAAGGCAATGCATTAAAAAGGGAATAAAACAATGCATAAAAAGGAATAAAACAACGCAGTGATAACCTTATAAATTACATTAATTTAGCAACTTTAAAATTGAGCTTACATGGGAAAGTTATTAATGAATTAACAACCAAAAGATTGCATTCATATATATACAAGCAAATTTGAAATTCAAACGTAAAGGTAAGTTATAACAACAATATTACAAATCAGATAAGTTATATTAAGTAAGAACCTGACGTTATTAATTAACATTAAAATCAGAAAACAAAACGATGCAGAAATCTCATTTGGACTCAGGATGGGTCGACCCATATAGGACCTGGGTCAATCGATTTTTCGACCCAGGGGTCGACCCAATCGGGTCAGATTTGTTTTTTTTATACGGCGTGGTTTCTGATATATGGTACAGATTTTATTTGGTTAAATTCGAGTGACCAGACTTTCTTGTACACCAATAAAAAGACTAGCACGACTTAACTTTAATCTCATATTTCTGAGAAGCTGCATTGGCTCTGCCTTTCTCTTCTTCCTCTAAATCTTTTCAGAAAATTAGAATATTAATTCATAGGGGTTCTGGTTCAATATTTGAAATAAGAGATATATATCTACAAATAGGTATTCATATTTCTGATCAAGGTGAGGTAAGTTCTTAAATCTGATTTATTAGGTTTCTCTCTTTCTTTCCCTCTTCTTTTAGCATGAGATTTGTGAATCCATGGTTGTTTTAATTATAGATTCAGTTAGGAAAGCCATGAATAACAAATATGGATCATATTCAAGGATTGGAAAGCTGCCAGGTGAATGGATTTAAATTATACCTTTTGGCTAACGGTATATTTATTGTTTGCATTCCCCGTTGTTCTTAACATGATAAGTTATTGTGGTAATTGATATTAAATCTGCGTAGGATATGTTAGGAACATTACTGTTGTATAAAGCCTATTTCCATTAGATATTTTATACGAATTGGGACTTACAACAAACGTTGAAATTGTGGAACTTGAAATAAACATGAATATACTCTTGAGATTTGATATGCCTAATTGGCTAAGAAATTTTAGTAACTATGAACAGTATATGAAATAGGAATTCAATATCTAACTCGGGAATAAAAAAGGAAAAGTTTGTAGTGTACTGAGTTAGTTGGATTTGGGGGAAATGGTATATTTCTATAACGAAAAATTATGAGGATGTAGTTTCAAGAAAAAGAATTGAAAAGGGAATTAGGTGAAATAAGTATTCTTTTACCGTATTGCACACTAATCGAATAAGTGCATATATACATCCACATTTAAAATAAAGAAAATAGCTTGCAACTATGAATCTAAGTCGGTGTGAGTTATGGAAATAAATCATTATACCATTCTAAAATCAAACTGATGAGGTGCATGAAAGGTTTTCCTAAAATAAGAGAATGTACATGACGGTAATAAAAGAAAGATTACAATCGTAAAAGTTCATATTAAGGAATCTAAAGAGAATAAAGTGTGGATAATCAAGTTAATTGGCAATCTGATAAGATAACACAAGCACACGATTAAAAGATTAGATATAGAGTCTAATAATACGTTAGCTTGATGCGCTTGGACCAGTCTGCATGTACGAAGATGAAGAACCCAATGGGGTAGATCATCGAGGTGTTTAGAGGCACGAGAGGAGCACTTCCATCTGATTCTTCTTCTTGATATTCTGCTTTCTAGCTCTGCAGGACTAGGAGGAAGCACGCAGCTTCCGAGGTGCGTGGTAGGGTACTCTGTGGTGGTCCTATGTTGCGGTGCATGCTCGGGATGTACTCACAGAGATTGGGTCTGCGCATTACCACCCGGTGAGTATACCTTGACTGCAACGGTACTTTGGCAATCAGAAGGCTGTAGTAGATGACGTTGGGTGATTCGGCGGTTGCCTCATGGGAAGGATGATCGGGACTAAATAAAGGATAGTAATCATTGGGTATCTATCATCGGCAGTCAGTGGGATGCAGAAAGGCTAGAGCTAAACCTATAGACCGTCGATCTTCCACTATCGAGACTTGGGTAGCGGTACACGCCAATTTGTATGTAGATTGTTTGCTAGGAGGACATCACTTATCTCTTGATGTAGTCTATCACAGGTGTTGGGAGGGGTCGAGGTAGGACCATAGCCACCGTGAAAATGCAGACTATAGTTTGAATATCTATACTTTAGGTCCTGTTAGTCGACCTATAAAAATATGGAAAAGCCCCCGAGCGAGTTTCGTGCATTGGATGCAGCCCTATTACGGGGCTCGGGGGTACAGAATACAGTAGACGGTATGTATGTGTGAGGGTCTAGGTATACGCACACCGCACCCTGGTGGTGTATCGTAGATACTAGGGCATTACTCCCTGTTGAGACTTGATTTGACCGAGGAGTTTGGATATGGCAGTTTGTACATTTGCGTAGCATAGAGATGGTAGTTCTGTATGGAACGTGGCGTGGTAATATGGAGATCCGTACGTTGTTCGACGTAGGATGAGATTTGCATATGTACGCTTCCGTGGCGTGATGGTGGAGACCATGCGAGAAGGGTACTATCAGGGGTACCTTGATATATTGGGGGTAGCTACATATATGTATTGTATTAGGTTAATCTACTGGGAGGTAGATGGGTACGACGTGTGTATAGAGCCTTGAGTGATGTTAACCCAAACAACTTAATAAATAAGAAAATACAACTAAACGGTATATGTAGGGTTATTTCAGAATGTGTAATTTAGTTCAATCACCAGAACTTCTGTTCTGATGTAACGACTCGAATTTTGCCCGGACCTAATCGATCGCAAAATCGACTAAGACCGTTAAAAACCCGAATACGCTAACTCTGGGAATACAACACATCAGAACAAATAACAGAAGACTTTTATAATCATTACATTAATGTTACATCAGAGTACAAAATATCGGAGTACATCGATAATTAATAATACCGCGGAAGAATAATTTACAATAAATGTAATACAATGCAGCGGAACAAATAATCTAATGCAGCGGAAGTCTATCAATGCTCTGGACATAGCTTTAAGCTTCGATCCAGAATCCTGATCAATATATCTGCAAAATAAGCTACTCGACTGCCCATGTGGAAAGAGGGCACCCGAGTTTGCAAAGTGAAACAAACTACGGGTCAGTCATGGGACTGGTATGAGAAATATTTCCTGACTTATCTAGTAATAAGGCTAATCACAGGACCACGCCGCTAACGCGGAACGGGTTTACTCCATTGGATTGCCAATGCATGGAATAAAGTAAATCGTTAAACAACACAAAGCTTTTTAGAAAAAAGTGAAACCATTATAAGACTCAAGTCCCATCACACAATTTAACGCAAATCGGAGGATAGAGTTTTACCTTATAATGGTAAAAAATGCTTCATACGATAAAATGGATTTGATATTATTATTAGTGCATATATGTTTCAAAAACATTTCAATCATAATGTATCAATCATAGGCGACATAGCTACCATATACTATGTCGCCATACTAATTCTACAATCAAAACCTGGTGTCGTATTGGAAGTTGGATTTCCATCATGAGTCAAGGCTAGGGAGATCTCCTTACCGATTCGAGACACTCTAGCAATGTCTCAGGATCACACCTATGGGCAACCCTTGGATACCGAGGGCCGATCCACAAATACTTTAGTGGATTGGCAATTCTGAAACACACGCTTCTCGGTCCTATTGAACCTATAAAATGGTCACTATCGACCAATAAATTCGAGGCGCCTCATTCCATCAACCACATAAGTAAAATGTCAGGGCTTGCAAAACCCTGATACCACTTCTAGCTAGAAAGAAACGTGTGCACTACATGCGTTCCCTTGTCCCGTTTTTGACTCTTACCGGGGTTTGAGACTCGCGAGGTAATGCTATACACATAGCTATGCCGAAATAGGCTATGCTTTGATCATCAACCACAAGGTTCTGCTTTTCAAGAAAAGCCTTGATCATTTGCATCTTGGCATGCCACATTGACAATCCACGCCATGCGATCGATAACTATCAATATATAACCTCGGAGCTCGTGCGTCCTAGAGAAGGGTGTTAAGCACGAGAATAAATTCTCCGCCACCACAAATATATAATAAATAGAAATCTATTTAATTTACATGGAATGAAATCCAATGTCAGACACACATCCATTTACAAATCCGTTTTCTGAACGAAACCGGAGACACCTTATTCCTCGTCCCGTATGTCCAATACGGAAGAGAGGTTCTCGCATATCCGGACAATCAACAAGTACATCCGGATAACCCTTTCCTAGGAGCGACCTAGTTTAGGGCATCAGTAGTCACCCATTCGATGTGAAGATCGCCGGTCTTCAATCACCGTCTTCAATGTCTTTGACTTTAATCATCGGAGTAATTATTCAGAACGAGTTAAAACCGGTCTTTCCGAATAACTCGCATATTTTATAATAAAAAATCAGGTGCTATAAATACACATCATACGCCTCATTCCAATTCAGAATATTCTTTTAATAAAATATTCATATTAAAAGGGAAAGATTCCCATTGATTTTATCAAAGATAGATTCTTTTAAATTTATTCTTTAATTTTCTTTTTAAAGATCCATTAAAATTCCAATTTGGATATAAACTTCCCAACGTCTCTTTTCATCCCTTCCCAGTAGTAGGTATGCTTCATGTCTCGATACATTTTGTTACCACCGGGATGTGTAGTCAGTTTTGAGTGATAACATTCTCTAATCACTTCATCTCTCAATCCATTGACATTGGGTACAACTAGCCTCCCATTCTTTCTAAGCCATCTATCTCAATCAATCCCATACTTGTTCATCTCCTCGTCGATACCCATCTCTAACTTGGAGATGATTTCCAATAGGTTAGGATCGTCCCTCTGACTGGAACCAATCCAATCAATCAAAGTGGGTCTGATCGTCAAACTTGCTAGCGTCTCTGGATCCAATTCGCACTTTGGTTTGAAATCATAACCAGCAATGTACTCGAGTTACTTCCATTCAAGAAACATAGCCCCTAATCTGGCATGTCTTCTACTCAATGAATCAGCTACTGCATTGCCCTTTCCAGGTGTATATGCGATATCGAAATCGTAGGAAGCCAAGAATTATAACCATCTTTGTTGTCAGAGATTTAGATCCTTATGAGAGAAAAGATACTTTAATGACTTATGATCGGTAAACAACTCGAATCTTTCTCCCAAGAGATAATGTCTCGAAATCTTCAACGCGAATACGATCGCTGCCAATTCTAAATCATGGGTAGGATATATTTTCTCATACGGTTTCAGTTGCCAACTTGCAAAGCTACAAGCCTACCACCTTGCATCAATATAACACCTAGTCCGGTACCACATGCATCTGTATATACTGTCATCTCTTCATTCCCTTTAGGAATGACTAACACTGGCGCACACGTCAACTTTTCCTTTAGACTCTTGAATGCATTTTCACACCTTTCGTCCTAAACAAAAGCTTGATTCTTCTTGGTTAACTGAGTTAACGGTGCCGCTATCTTGGAGAAGTCTTGGATAAACTTTCAATAATATCCAGCTAATCCCAAAAAACTTCTTACGTCTGTTGCATTCTTGGGTGTAGACCAATCTTGTACCGTAGCCACCTTCGCAGGGTCCACGACAATACCATTCTGTGAAACAACATGGCCCAAGAATCTCACTTCTCTCCTCCAGAAGTGACACTTAGAAAACTTTGCTTTCAATTGGTGTTTTCTTAGCACCTCCATCACTACTCTCAAATGTTCCTTGTGTTCTTCCTTTGTCCTCGAATAAACAAGTATATCATCCACAAACACAAGAAAAAACTTATTCAATATATCCCTGAATAACCTATTCATAAGATCCACAAAATATGCTGGTGCATTGGTCAACCCGAATGGCATGACCAACCACTCATAGAATCCAGACGGCGTCCGAAAGGCCGTTTTAGCTATACTCTCAGCCTCCACCCTAAGCGGATGAAAACTTGTCGCGAGATCTAACTTGGAGAACACTCTCATGCCACTCAACTGATCAAACAAATCATCTATCCGTGGTAGAGGATACTTATTCTTCCTCGTCACCTTATTTAACTCGCGCTAGTCCACACACAATCGAAGGGAACCATCTTCCTTGGTAGCAAACACAACTGGTGCTCCCCACTCAGAAACATTTCTTCTGATAAATCCCTTCTTCAAAAGATCGCTCACTTGCACCCCGAGCCTTCGCTGCTCCCTTGGTGCCATACGATGAAGTGGCATCACTATAGGTCTGGCATCTTTCACCAAATCAATATGAAACTCAATATCTCGGTGTGGTGGAAGTCTGGTCACTTCCTCGAAGACGTCCGGATACTGGCCAGCCTCGGGCACATCTGACAACTCATCATGCGGGATGTCGAGGGAATTCAGAAAAATAACCATTACCCCATCACTATATAGACCACCAAACACTACCCTTCGCCCATCATCCGCTCTAACTGTCACCAAAAAGCCCTCACAGTCTACCACCACCCCGTACCTTTGGAGCCAGTCAACTCCCAAAATAGTTCCAAACCCAGTAAAGCCCAAAACAAAGCAATCACAAGCAAACATACATCCATGACTCGATAAGACCACATTACGACAAATCATACTAAGGCTAGTCGAACCACCAATCAGGTTCGTCACCGCTAAAGGTCTATCGACTATCTCGAGTTCAAATCCCAACCTATCTACCAGGTCACTAAATATGAAGGAACGGGAAGCTCCGGTATCATACAATACTCAAACAGGAACATTATAAACAGAAAGCATACATTGAATGACGACATTCTTTCCTTTCTCCGCCGCAGTTGAGGAATTCGATGAAGAAGGAACAGCATTAAGAGCATATGCTTTCATAATCTGCTTCTCTTTAGGGGGTTGCGGACATTTATCCTTGTGATGTCCCACTTGGCCACAATTGAAGCACTTCCTGTCTGCGGCCTTTGCTTGACATTCTTTAACATAATGGCCCTTCTTGCCACAGCTAAAGCACTCAACATGTAACGACCCGTATTCTACGCATCATAGGATCGTAGGATATTTGTTTCTTTCGAATACGAAGTCGTATGGTCATGTAACTTTGGGAGACGACTATTGGGGTTATTTCCCATGTTCATGATTTTTCCCGATTTTTTAAATGACCATTTTACCCCTAGTTGGCACTGTTTTGGCCATAACTTTTGACTGGAAATGAATTTTGACCTGAAACCACTTCCATTGGCTTCGGACGATGGTTTCTCTTTCCGTAGAGTGGTCACATTAGCCAAAAGGACTCACCGTTTGAGAGATATGGCTGAAACAAGTTTCAGATGGAGAAAAACAGCTTAATTGGGCTTAACCGGGTGATTAGCAGCTAGGCCCAGAGGGGAATTTCGGGTTTAGGGGTATATAGGGGCTGATTAGGGTTAGAAAACATTTCTTTAGACATTTTCCAGCCGCCACTTTCATTCCTCTTGACCTAGCCATGGCCTCCACTTTCTAAATCTCTCTAAAACACCCAAAAATCACTTTCTAATTGAAGATTAGGCTTAGCAAACACCAAATCAAGGAGTATTAGCACAAGAACCGAGGTAGAGCTGCTGTGTAAGATTGGGAACAGCGCCAAATCAGAGAATATTTCAGTTTTGGGGTTTTAGTTGTGGCAAAGGTGAGTGATAGCATCGTTTTGACACTAATTACAGTTAATTAAGGGTAATTAGTGAAGATTAGCGAATTTATACACCAATAAATTCTGGAAAAATGTTTAGAAATTCTTAAATAATATTTCATGCCTCTGTTAGAAAATTTAGACGATTTTATTAAGTTTTACTAAGTATGTGCTTAAACATGATTAAGAAGGATTTTAGGAAAATATGAAGTTTTAGTCACTTTAGATCCATTTTGATTCATTTGGATTGTTGTTTGCTGTTTGTGGTTGCTATTACATGTTGCTATGACTCTATGGTATGTTTTATGATTGATTAGAATAGTTAGATTGGTCGAAAACGCCGTCGAATGGCGTAGAAAGCTCGCTGGAAAGTTGCAGAAATGTGCAGGTTCCGAACCGGTTCGGATCGGAGCAGGGGTCAAATCGGACTAGTGAATTGACCAAGGGAATCCGAACTGGATTGGGACTTGTCACTGGAAGAAGTTTGGCAGGAAGGAAGGCCATTGCTTAGAGTTGAAGTTGGACAGAAGATCGGATCGGAGCAATGGAGCAGATTGGATCGGAGTAAGGGAGCAGACCGGATCGGAGCAAGGGAACAGGACGGATCGGAGCAGGCAAACAAGTCAAACAGAAAGCATCGGATCGGATGAACGACCTCCGAACCGAACTCAAGCAGAGACACACCCGAACCGAACCGATATCTGGAGGGGGAGAATCACCGACCCGACCCGGAGGAGGACACCGACCCGACCCGAAGTGGAGTATCCGAACCGAACCGAATTCAGGACCACTTCTATGCGACGACTCTTTTGAAGACCAACTCCAACTCGATCAAAACCCGAGATGCAAAGTAAGTCCAAATGAGAAGTTAGAGCTCAAGATTTAGATGGGAATCAACGAGTTCGCTTCATGGTTGGGCTTTGCTGCGGGACGCGTGCCAAGGAGTTATCGATGTCTATAGCTTTAGACCACTATGGTAGGAGGTACGGAGGCGGATTCAGGGCCATTATGGCGTTGGTAGGACCAAGGGTTACGACCAATGTGGTGGGTTATTGAAATGTTTGGTCATGACTCCATGTGTTTAGCTTGGTCATAGCAGGGTTTCTACAAGTCGGGATTCGTCGTTACCTCAATTTGTCTAGTGTTCCAAAGTGGTGGATATCGTATGCTTTACGCACTGATTGAGAAATGTGAGGATGATTGCTATGGATGGTTTAATTGCTATCATGTTGACATGCACACCCCACCCCCGTATCCATTACACTATTTATTATGGCGCCCTGGAGTGTTGTACGGTATGTGGTACTAACTCTTTGGTTGCAGGTCCAGGTTCAGGTATGGTTTAGTATACCTGTTATTATTCTGTTTAGATGCTTATCGCTCATACCAGGCTTTATGTCTGACCCAGAGTTTTATGTCTCCTCTTATTACTCTGGGTGCTCACACGAGCAGACTAGAGACAGGTTAGCTGGTGATGCACGGGTAGATGATCCGGAGACGAGCAGGAGGCTTCCACGTACTATATACATAATATTCTCCCTGTGTTGTTGAAGATCACTTCTTGGGCATTGTTGGTGTATCTTCTACTTTAGCTTTCTTTTGTTTAGAGACAGTAAATTTGGAAAATTGTAATAAGCTGTATTTGGATTTCCGCTGCTTTGATGATTGATGTTGATTTTAGTTATCAGCTTATGCACTGTCTCACCTGTTTTATGTCAAGTATGTTATTATTATATTTTATTCCATGCGCTGTGAGACATTCTACAGGTTCCTTGATTAGTTCATTCCCTTCTTTCTTTTCTTCTGACGACCGTTCTGTGCTAGCTGGGCATGTGTACAGCGCACTTTCGGAGGAAATGCAGGCTGGTGCGGGGCCGGCCGTCACACTTGGTATCAGAGCTCTAGGTTGCGTAGTTAACCTAGGGAAGTTATCAGGGAGAGATAATATACATATACGAGAGAGCGTATTTGTAATTACTTTGGTTTTAAAAGCTATATATATATATATATACTATTAGTAGTATATGGATGAAGTCGTACTGCACTAGCACCACTATGGAGTCGTTAATCATTTCCTTTTTCAGATTGACGATGAGCCGATATGTTAGAGGTACCGGTAGAGGGGCCAATAATGGGAATGCTGCTGACATGAGGACGATGTTTACTGACCTCATGAGAGAGATGCTTAGAGATGTACAGAGGGCAGCTCCCAATGGTGGAAATGGTGGTGGTCCAATAGTGCAGGCGCCAAGAGTCGACTTCACCAAGCTGAATAAGGATTATACTAGCCTTGGTGGGAAGTCGTTCCACGGAACGGAGTCGGCCACGGATGTTCAGGATTGGTTGGATAGTTGCGAACGTATCTTCGAGGATTTGGGTATCGAGGATGCGATGAAGAGAAAGCTAGTGTCCCGTCAGCTGCAAGGGCGGGCAATGAATTGGTGGAATGCTATAAAGGCAGCTACTCCCGAAGATCAGATTACTTGGGAGCCGTTTAAGGCTCGCTTTAGCGAGAAGTTAATTCCGGCTTCTCAGAAGTCAGTGTTGTTTAAGAAATTCTTGGAGCTCAAGCAGAATGGCAGGGCTGTCTCGGAGTATATTGCTGAATTTGACACTTTGTCAAAATATGGGTTATCTCTTATAGATACTGCCGAGAAAAAGAATGAGAAATTCATAACTGGTTTGGATCAGTACTTGGGGGAAAAACTTATTAACCACATCGATGAGACATTTGAATCGATTGTGGGGAAAGCGTTAAGGTCAGATAGTCGCTACCCTAAGCCGAAGACTGAGGTTGCATCCACAGATGAGCCAAAGCCGCAAGCAAGTGGTGGAGGCAAAGGTGGTTCCCAGAACAAGAGAAAGCAGAATCAGGCTAAGGATGGCCAGAAGAAAAAGAATAAGCAAGATGTGGAGTGCTTCAGCTGTGGTAAGAAGGGCCATTATGCTAGTAATTGTCGGGCCAAGCCAGCGGATAGGAAGTGCTTCAACTGTGGCTAAATGGGACATCACAAGGACAAGTGTCCACAGCCCCCTAAAGAAAAGCAAATGGTGAAAGCATATGCTCTCAATGCTATTCCTTCTTCGTCGAATGCCCCAACTGCGGCGGAGAAGGGAAAGAATGTCGTCATTCAAGGTATGCTTTCTGTTTATGATGTTCCTGTTAGAGTTTTGTTTGATACCGGAGCTTCCAGTTCTTTCATATCTAGTGACCTGGTAGATAGGTTGGGATTGGAGCCCGAGATTGTCGATAGACCTTTAGTAGTGACGAACCCGATTGGTGGTTCGACTAGCCTTAGTATGATTTGTCGTAATGTGGTCTTATCGAGTCATGGATGCATGTTTGCTTGTGATTGCTTTGTTTTGGGCTTTACTGGGTTTGGCATTATTTTGGGAGTAGATTGGCTCCGAAGATACGGGGTGGTGGTAGACTGTGAGGGCTTTTTGGTGACAGCTAGAGCGGATGATGGGCGGAGGATAGTGTTTGGTGGTCTACCCAGTAAGGGGGTGTTGGCTAGTTTTCTAAACTCCCTCGACATTCCGCATAGTGAGTTGTCAGGTTTGCCCGTGGTTGGCCAGTATCCGGATGTTTTCGAAGAAGTGACCGGACTTCCACCACACCGAGAGATTGAGTTTTGTATTGATTTGGTAAAGGATGCCAGGCCTATAGTGATGCCACTTCGTCGTATGGCACCAAGAGAGCAGCGAGAGCTCGAGGTGCAAGTCAGCGATCTTTTGAAGAAGGGATTTATCAGAAGGAGTGTTTCTTAATAGGGAGCACCAGTTGTGTTCGCTACCAGGGCGGATGGTTCCCTTCGTTTGTGTGTAGACTACCGCGAGTTGAATAAAACGACGAGGAAGAACAAGTATCCTCTGCCGCGGATAGATGATTTGTTCGATCAGTTGAGTGGCGCGAGAGTGTTCTCTCAGTTGGATCTCGCGACAGGTTTCCATCAGCTTAGAGTGGAAGCTGAAAGTATAGCTAAAACGGCATTTCGAACACCGTCTGGATTTTATGAATGGTTGGTTATGCCATTTGGGCTGACTAATGCCCCGACATATTTTGTGGATCTTATGAATAGGGTATTCAGAGATCAGTTGAATAAGTTTGTCCTTGTGTTCATTGATGATATTTTGGTCTATTCGAGGACAGAGGAAGAACACAAGGAACATTTAAGAGCAGCGATGGAGGTGTTGAGAAAACACCAATTGAAAGCAAAGTTTTCTAAGTATCACTTCTGGAAGAGGGAAGTGAGGTTCTTGGGCCATGTTGTATCAGAGAATGGTATTGCCGTGGACCCAGCAAAGGTGGCTACGGTACAGGATTGGCCTACGCCCAAGAATGCAACAGATGTAAGAAGTTTCTTGGGATTAGCTGGATATTATCGTAAGTTTATCCAAGGTTTCTCCAAGATAGCAACACCATTGACCCAGTTGACCAAGAAGAATCAAGCTTTTGTCTGGGATGAAAGGTGCGAGAATGCATTCAAAAGTCTAAAGGACAAGTTGACAAGCGCACCAGTGTTAGTCATTCCTAAGGGGGAAGAAGAGATGACGGTATACACGGATGCTTGTGGTACTGGACTGGGTGTTGTATTGATGCAAGGCGGTAGGGTTGTAGCTTATGCAAGTCGGCAATTGAAACCGCACGAGAGAAGATACCCTACCCATGATTTAGAATTGGCAGCGATCGTGTTCGCATTAAAGATGTGGAGACACTATCTCTTGGGAGAAAGATTTGAGCTGTTTACTGATCATAAGTCGTTAAAGTATCTTTTCTCTCAGAAAGATCTGAATCTCCGTCAGCAGAGATGGTTAGAGTTCTTAGCTTCCTATGATTTTGACATCGCATACACACCGGGAAAGGGCAATGCAGTGGCTGATGCATTGAGTAGAAGACATGCCAGCTTAGGGGCTATGTTCCTTGAATGGAAGCAACTGGAGTATATCGCGGGGTTTGATTTCAGACCAAAGTGCGAATTGGTTCCAGAAATGTTAGCAAGTTTGACGATCAGACCCACTTTGATTGAACGGATCGGCTCTAGTCAGAGGGACGATCCTAACCTATTGGAAATCATCTCCAAGTTAGAGATGGATATCGATGAGGAGATGAACAAGTATGGGCTTGATCGAGATGGATGGCTTAGAAAGAATGGAAAGCTTGTTGTACCCAATGTCAATGGATTGAGAGATGAAGTGCTTAGAGAATGTCATCACTCAAAGCTGACTATACATCCTGGTGGTAACAAGATGTATCGAGATATGAAGCAGACTTACTACTGGGAAGGGATGAAAAGAGACGTTGGGAAGTTTATATCCAAGTGCATGAATTGCTAGCTAGTTAAAGCCGAGCAAAAGAAGCCTAGTGGGTTGTTACAGCCCTTAGAAATTCCCGAATGGAAATGGGAGCAAGTCTCGATGGATTTCATCGATGGGTTACCAAGGAACAGATCGGGATATGACAGCATTTGGGTAATTGTAGATCGACTGACTAAAAGTGCAAAATTTATACCAGTTAAATCGACCAGAACGGCAACTAAATTAGCAGAATTGTATATGAAGTGGATAGTGAGATTTCATGGAGTACCTAAAAGCATTGTGAGCGACCGAGACCCGTTGTTCACTAGTGGGTTTTGGAAGAGCTTGCAAGAGGCGCTAGGGCCAGAGTTACATCTCAGTACCGCATATCATCCTCAGACCGACGGTCAGACGGAGAGGGTGAATCATATTTTGGAAGATCTCTTGAGAGCATGTATATTGGATTTTGGTGGATCATGGGACGACCATTTGCATCTAGTAGAGTTTGCATATAATAATAGCTACCAATCCAGTATTGGTATGGCTCCGTTTGAAGCTTTGTACGGAAGACCGTGCAACTCACCATCATGTTGGATAGAGACTGGCGAGAAGTTTATGCTTGGACCAGGTGTGGTGAGGGAAACTTCAGATAAGATCAAGATCATTCAACAACGAATGAAGGCAGCCCGAGATAGGCAGAAAAGTTATGCTGATAAGAGAAGAAGAGACTTAAAATTTTCCGTTGGTGACTTGGTGTTTGTCAAGATTTCTCCGTTGAAGAGCATAATACGATTTGGCAGGAGAGGCAAGTTGGCACCAAGGTTTATTGGCCCATTCCCTGTTCTTGAACTAGTCGGGAATTTTGGCATATAGGATTGACTTACCAGAGAAGATGGCGGGAGTTCATAACGTATTTCATGTTTCCCAACTAAGGAAGTTCGTTCACGACTCAGATATGACTATTTCACCTGATCAGTTAGAGGACTTCGAAGTAGAACCCGAGGCGGTTGGAAACCGCAAGCCGGCCCGTATTGTCGCGCACGACATGAAGCAACTTCGAAGGAAGGCGGTGAAGCTAGTCAAGGTACAGTGGAGCGAGGACGAGAATGATTGTACTTGGGAAACAGAGGAGGACATAAGGAAGAAGTGTCCAGAACTCTTTGTCTGGTAAGATTTTATTAGCGATTCAGTTTTCCGCATGCTAGGATAGACTTGTTTGCTTGTTTTGCATGTTTAATTGTTGTATGTGGTTGTTAGGCATGCGGGATCTTTTGTATGTTTTGGGTTAAGGAATTTCGGGGACGAAATTTCTTAAGGGGGGGAGAGTGTAACGACCCGTATTCTACGCATCATAGGATCGTAGGATATTTGTTTCTTTCACATACGAAGTCGTATGGTCATGTAACTTTGGGAGACGACTATTGGGGTCATTTCCCATGTTCATGATTTTTCCCGATTTTTTAAATGACCATTTTACCCCTAGTTGGCACTGTTTTGGCCATAACTTTTGACTGGAAATGAATTTTGACCTGAAACCACTTCCATTGGCTTCGGATGATGGTTTCTCTTTCTGTAGAGTGGTCACATTAGCCAAACGGGCTCACCGTTTGGGAGATATGGCTGAAACAAGTTTCAGATGGAGAAAAACAGCTTAATTGGGCTTAACCGGGTGATTAGCAGCTAGGCCCAGAGGGGAATTTCGGGTTTAGGGGTATATAGGGGCTGATTAGGGTTAGAAAACATTTCTTTAGACATTTTCCAGCCGCCACTTTCATTCCTCTTGACCTAGCCATGGCCTCCACTTTCTAAATCTCTCTAAAACACCCAAAAATCACTTTCTAATTGAAGATTAGACTTAGCAAACACCAAATCAAGGAGTATTAGCACAAGAACCGAGGTAGAGCTGCTGTGTAAGATTGGGAACAGTGCCAAATCAGAGAATATTTCAGTTTTGGGGTTTTAGTTGTGGCAAAGGTGAGTGATAGCATCGTTTTGACACTAATTACAGTTAATTAAGGGTAATTAGTGAAGATTAGCGAATTTATACACCAATAAATTCTGGAAAAATGTTTAGAAATTCTTAAATAATATTTCATGCCTCTGTTAGAAAATTTAGACGATTTGATTAAGTTTTACTAAGTATGTGCTTAAACATGATTAAGAAGGATTTTAGGAAAATATGAAGTTTTAGTCACTTTAGATCCATTTTGATTCATTTGGATTGTTGTTTGCTGTTTGTGGTTGCTATTACATGTTGCTATGACTCTATGGTATGTTTTATGATTGATTAGAATAGTTAGATGGGTCGAAAACGCCGTCGAATGGCGTAGAAAGCTCGCTGGAAAGTTGCAGAAATGTGCAGGTTCCGAACCGGTTCGGATCGGAGCAGGGGTCAAATCGGACTAGTGAATTGACCAAGGGAATCCGAACTGGATTGGGACTTGTCACTGGAAGAAGTTTGGCAAGAAGGAAGGCCATTGCTTAGAGTTGAAGTTGGACAGAAGATCGGATCGGAGCAATGGAGCAGACTGGATCGGAGTAAGGGAGCAGACCGGATCGGAGCAAGGGAACAGGACGGATCGGAGCAGGCAAACAAGTCAAACAGAAAGCATCGGATCGGATGAACGACCTCCGAACCGAACTCAAGCAGAGACACACCCGAACCGAACCGATATCTGGAGGGGGAGAATCACCGACCCGACCCGGAGGAGGACACCGACCCGACCCGAAGTGGAGTATCCGAACCGAACCGAATTCAGGACCACTTCTATGCGACGACTCTTTTGAAGACCAACTCCAACTCGATCAAAACCCGAGATGCAAAGGAAGTCCAAATGAGAAGTTAGAGCTCAAGATTTAGATGGGAATCAACGAGTTCGCTTCATGGTTGGGCTTTGCTGCGGGACGCGTGCCAAGGAGTTATCGATGTCTATAGCTTTGGACCACTATGGTAGGAGGTACGGAGGCGGATTCAGGGCCATTATGGCGTTGGTAGGACCAAGGGTTACGACCAATGTGGTGGGTTATTGAAATGTTTGGTCATGACTCCATGTGTTTAGCTTGGTCATAGCAGGGTTTCTACAAGTCGGGATTCGTCGTTACCTCAATTTGTCTAGTGTTCCAAAGTGGTGGATATCGTATGCTTTACGCACTGAGTGAGAAATGTGAGGATGATTGCTATGGATGGTTTAATTGCTATCATGTTGACATGCACACCCCACCCCCGTATCCATTACACTATTTATTATGGCGCCCTGGAGTGTTGTACGGTATGTGGTACTAACTCTTTGGTTGCAGGTCCAGGTTCAGGTATGGTTTAGTATACATGTTATTATTCTGTTTAGATGCTTATCGCTCATACCAGGCTTTATGTCTGACCCAGAGTTTTATGTCTCCTCTTATTACTCTGGGTGCTCACACGAGCAGACTAGAGACAGGTTAGCTGGTGATGCACGGGTAGATGATCCGGAGACGAGCAGGAGGCTTCCACGTACTATATACATAATATTCTCCCTGTGTTTTTGAAGATCACTGCTTGGGCATTGTTGGTGTATCTTCTACTTTAGCTTTCTTTTGTTTAGAGACAGTAAATTTGGAAAATTGTAATAAGCTGTATTTGGATTTCCGCTGCTTTGATGATTGATGTTGATTTTAGTTATCAGCTTATGCACTGTCTCACCTGTTTTATGTCAAGTATGTTATTATTATATTTTATTCCATGCGCTGTGAGACATTCTACAGGTTCCTTGATTAGTTCATTCCCTTCTTTCTTTTCTTCTGACGACCGTTCTGTGCTAGCTGGGCATGTGTACAGCGCACTTTCGGAGGAAATGCAGGCTGGTGCGGGGCGGGCCGTCACACAACATTTTCTTACTCTTTTTCTGACCATCCTTAGCTTGGTTTTGCTTCCTTTTATTCTAAGAATTATTCTTGCCTCCACCATTTGCTTGCGGCTTTGACCTTTCTACAGATGCAACAACGACTTCAGTCTTGGGCTTGTGATAAAGGCTCTCTGACCTCAATGCTTTCCCGATAATCGATTCAAAAGTTTCATCAATATGGTTTATGAGTCTTTCTCCCAAATACTGATCTAAAAAAGTAATGAACTTCTCATTCTTCTTCTAGGGAGTGTCAATAAGGGATAATCCATACTTCGATAAAGTATCGAACTCAGCAATATATTCCGAGACTGCCCTACCATTCCGCCTAAGCTCCGAGAACTTCCTAAACAATTCTGATTTCTGAGCAGCTGGGATAAACTTATCACTGAATCGGGACTTAAACTGATCCCAGGTAACTTGATCCTCAGGGGTAGCTGCCTTAATAGCATTCCACCAATTCATAGCCCGTCCGTGCAATTGACGGGATGCTTGCTTCCTCTTCATTGCATCATCGATCCCTAAGTCCTCGAAGATGTGTTCACAACTATCGAGCCAATCCTGAACTTTTGTAGCCGATTTCGTTCCGTGGAACGGCTTCCCACTATGACTAGTGTAGTCCTTACAATGCTTGGCGAAATCGGCCCTAGGTGCCTGCACAACTGCACCACCACCATTTGCAGCATTAGGAGCTGCCCTGAACATCCCTTAGCATATCTCTCATGAAGTCAGTGAACATCGTCCTCATATCAAGAGCATTGCCATTATTGGCTCCTCTACCAGTATTCCTCGTATATCGGCTCATCGTTCAATCTGTAAGGAGAAAACGATTAACCATCTCTTCAGCGGAGCTAGTGCAATGCGACTCCATCCTTAGATATACTAAAAGTATATATATATATATACAT
The DNA here is from genome assembly GCA_030737875.1 of Allium sativum. Lineage (NCBI taxonomy): Eukaryota > Viridiplantae > Streptophyta > Magnoliopsida > Asparagales > Amaryllidaceae > Allium > Allium sativum. The sequence continues at coordinate 143,855,752 of CM060919.1, forward strand.
ATCTTTTGAAAACCAAATACTACAAATACGCGCTCTCATATACGTACTATCTCTCCCTGGTGTCTTTCCCTAGGTTAACTACGCAACCTAGAGCTCTGATACCAAGTGTGACGGCCTGCCCTGCACCAGCCGACATTTCCAATGAAAGTGCGTTGTGCCAATGCCCGACTAGAATGGGACGGTCGCCAAAGAAAGGAAAAGAAAGAAAACTGAAATAACATGGAACCTGTAGAATATCTCACGGCGCATGGAATAAAATATAATAATAACATAACTTTGACATAAAACATGCGAGACAGTGCATAAGCTGAAAACTAAACCATAATCATCATAGCAGCGAAAATTCAAAATACAGCTTATTATAACTCCAACATACTGTCTCTAAAGCAAAGAAAGAGGTACACTACTAATGCTCAAAATAGTGACCAACAACAACTCAGGGAGATTATATATATATATTATATGTAGAAGCCTCCTGCTCGTCTCCTGTACAGCTACTCGTGCATAATCACCTGACCTGTCTCTAGTCTGCCCGTTTAAGAGCACCTAAAGTAATAAGAAGAGACATAAAACTCTGGTCAGACAAAAGTCTGGTATGAGCGATAAGCAGCAAAACAGAACAATAACAGGTATACTAAACTATACCTGAACCGAGACATGCAACCAAAGAGTTAGCACAACAGGATGTACAATACTCTAAGGTGACACTAACATATGGTGTAAAGATATGGGGGAGGGGGTGTACATGTCATAGTGATGTCAAACAATCAAGCATAGCAACCATCCTCATATCTTTCACTCGGTGCGTAAAGCATACGATATCCACTGCTTTAACCACCCAAATACTTTGTTATGATCACTCTGCCCCATGGAGTCATGGTGGCTCCACTGCACTGATCCTTAGCCACTAGTCCCTTACTATGTCCACTCTTCCCCCATGAAGTCATGACGACTCCACTGCACTGGCTCATAGCCATGCCACAATCACTATGCCCCATGGATTAATAACTACCCCACTGCACTGATCCGTAGTCTAACATACGTCTCGGTGGTGAATCAAAGTTATGGATGTCGATAATGCTTTAACACGCGTCCCGTAGCAAACCCCAACTCATGAAGTTAACTTGTTGGCTCCCTACTGGATCCTGAGTGTAAACTTCCCTTTTGGAATACCTTTGCATCTCGGGTTTTGATCATTATCCCGTTCTCACTTCAGTTTCCATTTAGTTCGCGATATGCAGTAGCTCCCAGTTCGGAAGCATGCTCGGCTCGTGGTCTCCATTTCCGACTCGTGGGTCCTGTTCCGGTTTGTGGCCTCCCTTCCTGGATTGGCTCGTGAGCTCCACTCGTGGTTCCTGGTCATGATGGTGGGCTCGGGTCATGGAAACACTCGCCTGGCAGCTCGTGATGCTACATCGGATCGTGGGAGGGGAAGGGTGCTCTGGCTCGAAGCTGCTCGTGGAGAAGGGTAGTCCAATTCGTGATGCTTGGGTGCGCTCGTGGAGAGTGGCCTGGTTCGTGATGGGTCTTCACGATCGGGGTCGACTCGTGACATGGGTTTCACGAACGGGATTTGTCTGACCAATTTCTACAACTTTTCCAGCAAGCTATTTGCACCATACGACGACGTCTTCGATCATTCTAACTTTTCTATGCAATCACACAACATTCCAAACAATAATAGAAACATGTATAATCGACCATAAACATCAAAACAACAATTTAACATGTTAATATGGATCAAACATGCCCAAAACCCATGTTTTCCCCTTAATCCCCTTTATCATGATTTAACCATACGATCAACAAAACTTATCCAAATTAGCCCATATTTTTACCAGAGTCCTAAAATAATATTTAAGAATTTTACAAATTTTTCTAGATTTTTCTGAGCTATAATTTCGCTAATTATCATTAATCGCCCATAATTAGCTGTAATTAGCGAAAAACAATGCAAGGACTTATTGATACATTTTTTGGTAAAAGATGTCACACATGAAATTTCTGAATAGCATCGCATTCAGGCACTGAGAAATCGTCAACAAACATGAAGCGGTTTGGTAGAAATCACATCATCAACATAAACAGGCCCGAAACTCGTATCAGACGACCTCTTTTGGGTCCGAAAATAGAAATTACAAATCTTTACTATGTATCCTTGTAGCCCTCTGAATTAGCTTCGGAATGAGCTTTCGTTTGGCATAATCGGACTTACGGTTTGGAAGTTATGCCTGTTTCCGTAAACACACGTAAAAGAGCAACTTAGCCACAAATAAAACTTTAGATCTGAAACTCTACTGTTTGGGGGAATTTTCCTATGCAACACAGCAGCTCCAACTCTGGTTTAGTGTTGATTTGCCTTGATTTGATGTAGATTAGGCTAGTGCTTGATTAAACGGTGATTAGAATGTATTTTAGGAGTTGGAGGCCAATGTTAGGGTTGAAGAGAGGTAAGTGGCGGCTGGAAAATAAAAAAGAAAAGGTTTCTCTAACCCTAATCAGCCCTCATATAGCTCTAATCCTGAAATCCCCCAATGGTCCTAGCTGCTAATCACCTGGTTAAGTCCAATTAAGTTGTCTTTCACCTTCTAAACCTTGTTTCAGCCATATCTCCCAAGCTGTGAGTCCGTTTGGCTAATGTGACCACTCTACGGAAATGTAATCTGTCATCCGAACCTAATAGAAGTGGTTTCAAGTCAAAACTCCTTACCAATCAAAAGTTATGGGCGAAAAAAATTCGTCAGGGGCAAAATGGTCATTTAAAAATCGTCAAAAATCATGAACATTGGAAATGACCCCAATAATCGTTCTCCAAAGTTACACGACCATACGACTTCATACGAAAAAGAAATAGATATTCTACGATCCTCCGATGCGTAAAATGCGGGTCGTTATAGAGTATCATGAGTTTTTCAAATCTGTACTATTCATGTGAAAATTTTGATGATATTTTAATGGATTTACATTTCTCAACTTTTGAAAATGGCATTTTTGTTTATATCTGCTGCACAAATATTTTAATACATGTGCCTTAGATTGAGTTATGTAATAGTGCTATTATTATGAATTTTACTACAAATGACTAAAAAAATTATGTTTTTATTATTATACAGGCATTTTGATGGCCATCCATGAAGAAATAGAAATATGGCTGTTTGCCTCGAGGTTTTAAGTCAGGACATCCATAACTTGCAGCATACATAGAAGTGTGTTGACAACATAAGGTTGAGTTGACTCTTACTTTCATCTTTCATTTTTAATAGTCAGAAATTGCAATGATAATATTTGTTGTCAAGTTATATTACAAATACTGAGAGCCAAATAGTAATTTAATTCGAGTATGCAATTGTTTTTATTCATCTTTACTATAGCTAATGGGAATCATTATCCATCATTTTTATACCTAATTCATTTTGCATATGTATTTTTAGAGTATGACAAAGTTTAACGTCTTTATATGAGAGTTCTTTTAACTTTTAATTAGTCTTGCGATTCTTACTTAAAATTTGAGGAGGTAGTCTATTTGTAACTTCTATTCTTTCCACAAGAAACAATGAATTTTCGCATCCAGTCAACTAAAATGAATTGTCTTATACTTCTACGCATGAGTTCGAGTAGCATTATTCAATTTGACAAAAGAAATCCCTTGATTACGTGCATATTTTACAAGATTGATAAATCATTAGGGATAAACATTGTTTAAAGAAAGAAATAATGCAATAAAGAAATAATGCATGTTGTAATACAAAATTTAAAGTTCTTTATACTGGAAGTCCTATAAATTTATATTACAACTTTCTTAGGCCAGATAGCTATTTTTGAGTAGTAATTCTATTTCCAAACTGTTCCGCATATTCTCAAACGGGCTTCTTACTTCTCCCACTATCCAATCTATTCAAAACAAAATTAGATCCAAGTGAAACATGCTAGGGGTTTGAATTACATCTATATCTGAAACATGCATATTCTATTCTGATTGTTTCTGAAATCATCGCTCAGTGGGGGGTATATCTGCGGACATAGTGAATTTCAACTTAAGTTTCTTCTCTCTATTTTAGGTAACTATTTCATGCAAGGACTTTAATCTCTTTTCTATTTATTGTAGGAATATATTTATTTTCATTTTATAATATATATTAAAGATTATGATAATCGCTCTACAATGGCTAGGTTTATCCCTCGACAAAATGGGTTTCGCCTCAGGTTTCTCTTCGTTTAAGGTTACTATTTAATATAAGATCATTAATCTCTACTTGAATGTTTATATATCACATTTATTTTGATTTTACAAAACATTAATCTCTGTTGTTGCTGAGTACGGGTATGGAAGAGTTGGATCCTAAAAAACATGGGTATATGGAGGTAAACATATAGATTACTTAAAAACTCCAACATATTTGTTTATTTTAACTATTTTGATTGATTTAATCAAGTCTTCATTGTTATGATTATTTGTTACAAATAGATTATATTGCAAAGTATTAAAACCAGACAACTCAACAATCTAATTTGCAGTCAATGAAGCATATACTTCTATGCATTAGATGCGAGATGGCAATAGACTATAAAGAGAAGCACAGTTCCAAAAGTACATTAGTAATCTGTTGAATGCATCTATAAATGTTAAGTGTTACAAAAACAAAATTTCCTTTGTTTATTTGATGCCAATAAAAGTAGATCATTCTTTTGTTAGATCAAATTAATTGTGCTAACTTAGAAATGCAGTTACGGTTTATGATCTTTGGCCTATTATTTACTTCAACTGAAGCAATATAAATTAGCTATTTATTTAGGCTGTTCCTTTCAAAATAACTATTTTTGACTTAAATATTTAATTTATGTCGTATATACTCTTAAGATTTGGGTTGACAGTGATGGTATTAGACAGTTTTATATCATTATAATACATCAGTTACATGTTACTTCTTTGTTGTTATATGTTAGAATACCTTAATGTAATTCAAAGCTATTGTTTATATTTTGTTTGAAAAAAGCTTAGAAATCAAGTCAGACCGCCCATAAGTTTATATAATTTTACTATCTTACCGTATTCAGAAGTTCTTCATTTACTTCTTAGCATACATACAAGAGAGATGGTGAGGGAGTTGCATAAGCATGAGTAGTTATAGAAAATGGTAGAAGTTGAGGCTATTATATTATAGCATAATCAACTTTAATCATAGTGTAATGTGTTAATATTTTGATCACCTTCATACTATGTTTGCTACATTTACCGTTAAGGATATAGCTGTCTAATTTTGTAATGCACCCAGTGCTACACGGATGTCTACATTGGATGGTACTGTAACCTTCCTTTACTGTTTAATTATATTTCTAGCTAATGAAACCATGTTATAAATAGTGTAATCTGCTATGTTCGTGTTTATTGTTCCAGCAAGTGGTTAAACTCACATCAAATGCAAAGTTCATGGAAAACATAAGCTGGACGTGCAATATAATAAGCTTCAATAATAAAGCATTAATATTAAATAACTAACACTGTGCTGTATGTAGTTATAAACTAGCTCATTGAAATGTGTAACCCAAAAAAATATATCAAAAACAGGAAAATTGATAAAATAGTTCAGATGTGTGTAGCAATATGTAAATCATTGCCAAATGTCAAGGCTTTCTTCACTCTTCTTTCACACTTCTTTTTCCTTTGCCATTTGCCAAATTTTGCCTGCGTTTTCTGTTTCTAATTTTAGTTTTATGATACAATGCATTCCAAGTTTCAATCTACCTATACACCTTTATGCCAAAAAAATTAAATCCATCAATTTTTCCAAGCCTGCAAATCAAAACATACGTTTTAGGATCAATGCATATACATTGGGTAATACAATACATGATAAATTGGTACTATATATCTCTATAATTTATATTCGTAACTATATCTCTAATGCTAGATTTTTGTTTACAAACTCAGGTACATGTTACTGCTGTCACATTTGATCAATGAAACAAACTCAGCTTGGTCCACAGAGCTTAGCAATCTTTAACTAAACCTTGCTTAAAAACTTTTAGGTGATCAGTCAAAGAAATGATCACCAAACTATGCAAGAATAGATAACAGTGGTGCGTACGGCATATCAGTTTACTGTTTTACTATAGTTGCAAGCAAAAACAATATTTTTTGTTAGTAAGTACTTACCTAGCTCATGTTAGTAGGTGTGCAAATCATATTGTAAAACTTCTATTAGACATGACATCTATAAATTTTTATTTTTATTTTACCTGTAAACTAATAATGTTTATTTGCTATGAACTAACTTAAAGTGGGGTGCTGTATAAATATGAGATAGGATGAAGTAATGTTTACCTGTAAACTATCGTGTATTTTTTTGTTAAAATGGTATTAGATTTCTCGATGCCATAAGCACGTCTCTTTAGATAAGAAGTGCTTATTGTCACCACACTCGTGACACGACTGACTTAAAGATGCATATGTCCATTTGTTTTCCATATGATACTTTGCACTGCATAACCAACTCATGTATCTCCATAATAAAAAATTACACATGCCCAGTATGTTTATATTTTTTTTTATATTATTTGTTTGGATATACATATATATATAACAGTATTTGTGGTACAACAGACCACGCGCGAGGCGCGTGCCTCGATCACGCGCGAAGCGCGTGCCATTATCACGAACAATAGAAAATATGAATGGTAAAGAAGGTTTGTGCCTATATGTATATGTATGTAATTTAAATATATGGTAAAGAAGGCTTGTGCCTATATTTAAATATTACCATACAGTAGAGACACAACCTAGAAAAACATAAAATAGAAAACATGAATGAAAAATTATAAATGAAAAAATATGAAAGGATAGGAAGTTAATGACATTTATTACAATGAAAGCATATCATATAGGCATTAATTAGAGCAAATTCTTTTTGTTTATAGGATATTTATATAAAAAGGATTTATTTCCTTCCTTCTAAAGGCCTTGCACTGTATTCCTCTGCCAAATAAATAAGTGTAGCAAACATCATAACATCAAGAGGAAGGAAACGATCCATAAGAATATCAAAATACATGGCGATTATCAAAGGAAAATTGAACTTTATCATGTTATTTGCTATATTGCTCTTTTGTTTGGTTGGTGGGAGCGTTGCATACTTTGGAAAGTGCAACGAGTGCTATCGCAAGAGCTGTAGTTCCTTTCACTGTTTTCTCGAATTTATTACTGTGCCAACTCCAAATTGTTGTGATAAAGAGTGCTGCTGATTTTAGCCTTTAATTTCTAAATGGTTGTCATGTGTGATCTTTTGTATTGCTAAGTTGTATTATCTGAAAAGGTTCACATGTGGTAAGAAGGATTTAAAGAGTAATATTGACAAGTATGTATGTGCAGAGATCCCTGATGAAGAGAAAGATCCATATGGATATGCGGTTGTTAAACAATTTATGATACATGGTCCTTGCGAACCTGGATTTCAATCACCTTGCATGAAGAGTTCTAAATGTACAAGGAAATTCCCAAAAAAGTATGATCAAAAACTTTATTCAACTCTAAAATATAAATTATTTTTTTTGTATTTAACTCTAATTTTTCTTTTCCTTTTCAGGTATTGTTCAAGTACAATGTTTGATGATTGCAGATTTCCAATTTACAGGAGAAGAAAAACCAAACATACTGTTAGAGTTAGAAATGCAGATTTAGATAACCAGTGGGTGGTTCCTATTAATAGGTATCTTTTGGTTCGATACCAGTGTCACATTAATGTTGAGATCTGCAATCACGGGCGTTGCGTTGCATGAAATATCTTTTCAAATATTGTCTGAACGGTCATGACCGTGCCATTGTGTTAGTACAGTCCGAAAAACAAAATGATCAACAATCTAGGGAGAAGAAAATAGTAAATGAGATTAAAACATACTTAGATAGAAGGTAATTTATACTAAAAGAATTTTATTTTAATTTACTCATGATCTTATATTTGTTTTGCTCTAAAAACTACTATTGATTCATGTATTTTTCTGATATGGATGTTTATTTTTATGTTGTAATTTGATTTTTTTTAAAGTTAGAATGCCTCTTATACATAAAAAAATCTACTTAAAACTTAATAACAAATCATACATTGAGCAATAACTACTCATACATTGTTTAGAATGCCACACACACACATATATATATATATATATATAACTATCTAATATTAATTACAATACTTTAATTTTCTTTTACTTTTGATATTTAATCATGACAATATTTTTTTTAATAACATAAATTTTAATGCCCTGCAAAGCGGGCAAAAAATACTAGTTTATATTATAATTCCCACTAATCTTTAATGATTACTAATTGGTCCAACCATAAAATACCCAAATTGCCCATATTTATCAACAACAACAACAACAAAGCCATATATCCCAAACAAGTTGGGGTTGGCTAGATATGGAACCCAAAATTAAGGTGAAATAACTAATAATAATATATAAAAAGAGTTTAAAATAACCAAACAGATTAAAGTAAAAAGGTTTAATAAAAGTGAAATAAAGTCCTAAAAAAAATTAAAATTAAAAAAATTAAACAGATCTAAAAATAATAATAATTAACATATATATATATTAAAAAAAAATCCTAAGGTTCTGGTACATGGATTGCCAACTTCCATGCACTTCTATCTATCACAAGCTCTTCAGATATACTCCAATTTCTTAGAACTCTCTTTATTATCTCTTCCCATGTCATTTTAGGTCGACCTCTACCTCTCTTTGGGCCTTCGGCACGACCTATAACTCCAACGTGCACAGGAGCATCGCGTGGTCTACGTTGGATATGTCCAAACCATCTCAAGCGGTGTTGGACTAACTTCTCTTCAATAGGTGCAACTCCAAGTTTTTCCCGAATATCCTCATTTCTAATCCGATCTCGTCTGGTATGCCCACAGCTCCAACGCAGCATCCGCATCTCTGCTACACTTATCTTCTGCACGTGTTGCCTCTTAGTAGGCCAACATTCTGCACCATATAACATTGCAGGCCTGATTGCTGTCCTATAGAACTTTCCTTTAAGCTTCTGAGGAATCTTCCTATCACAGAGAATGCCAGATGCTAGCCGCCATTTCACCCATCCTGCTTGAATTCTAAAACTAACATCCTTATCAATCTCTCCATCAAACTGCAACATAGATCCTAAGTATCGAAACGATTCCTTCTTGGGTACTACGCTACCAGCCAAGGTGACCTCTCCGTCATCTGACCTAGCACCGCTAAACTCACACTTCATATACTCAGTTTTAGTTCTGCTAAGCCTGAAACCCTTTGATTCCAAGGTCTCCCTCCACAACTCCAGTTGTCTATTGACCCCTATTCTACTTTCATCAATCAGCACAACATCATCGGCAAAGAGCATACACCAAGGGATCTCCTTTTGTATATCTTTCGTGATTTCATCCATCACTAATGCAAAAATATAGGGGCTCAAAGCCGAACCTTGATGTAACCCTATGTTAATTGGGAAGTCTCTGGTCTCACCATCGCATGCCCTTACACTAGCCACAACCCACTCGTACATATCCTTGATAAGGGTAATATACTTTGATGGCACTCTCTTCCTTTGTAGCGCCCACCACATAACCTTCCTCGGCACTCTGTCATAAGCTTTCTCCAAGTCAATAAAAACCATGTGAAGATCTTTCTTTTGTTCCCTGTATCTCTCCATAAGTTGCCTAACCAAGAAAATTGCCTCGGTGGTTGACCTTCCAGGCATAAAACCAAATTGATTCCTAGATACACTTGTCAACCTCCTCAAACGTTGCTCGCAAACTCTCTCCCAAAGCTTCATTGTATGACTCATAAGCTTAATTCCTCTATAGTTTGTGCAACTTTGAATATCTCCTTTATTCTTGAAGATTGGAACTAAAATGCTTCTCCTCCACTCATCTGGCATTTTGTTTGATTTGAAAATATTATTAAACAACTTAGTTAGCCAGGTTATCCCTGCATCTCCAAAACATCTCCACACCTCAATAGGAATGTCATCAGGACCTACCGACTTGCCTGATTTCATCCGTTTCAACGCCCCTTTTACCTCAGCTTCTAGAAATCTCCGCACAAAATGTCTATTGGTGTTGTCGGCAAAGTCTTCCAAGTCTGTCGAGGAGCTATTACTTTCTTCGTTGAAAAGCTTATCAAAGTATTCTCTCTACCTATTCTTTATCTCATCATCATTCACCAAAAGTATATCACTCTCGTCCTTAATGCATTTAACCTGATTGAAGTCTCTTGTCCTCCTCTCGCGTAGCCTAGCTATTCTGTATACGTCTTTTTCACCCTCCTTTGTACTTAGCCTTTGATACAAACCCTCGTACGCTCGTCCCCTTGCTTCACTCACTGCTTTCTTTGCAGCCTTCTTTGCCACTTTGTATCTATGCATGTTCTCTTCGCTCCTATGATGGTGCATGCATTTGTAGCATTCCTTCTTCTCTTTGATAGCCTTTTGCACCTCGTCATTCCACCACCACGAATCCTTGGGTTCTCGCTTGCTTCCTCTTGTTATCCCAAATACCTCAGTAGCCACTCTGCGAATGCTAGTTGACATCGCATTCCACATGACATTTGCTTCTCCTTCTATATTCCAAGCCCCTTCTCCCATCATTCTATCTTTAAACTCCCGTGAAGCATCTCCTTTGAGTTTCCACCATTTCGCCCTACTAATTTTCGCCCTCTTATCCTTCACCACCCGAAGACGAAACACGCATATCAAGAGCTGGTGTTGAGAGACAACACATTCTCTAGGTATGACCTTGCAATCAACACAATCTCGTTTACTGTCTCTTCTAGTCAGGACAAAGTCAATCTGACTAGTTTGTTGGCCACTACTGAAGGTGATCAGATGTGATTGCCTCTTTCTAAAGAAGGTATTAGCAATCATAAGATCAAAAGAGAGAGCGAAATTCAATATATCTTCACCCTCTTGGTTCCTACTGCCGAAGCCAAAACCACCATGCACTCGCTCAAAACCCCCACTAGATGAGCCAATATGGCCATTGAAGTCTCCTCCTATAAAAAGTTTCTCGCTACTATGCACATTTCTAACCATGACATCCAGGTCTTCCCAGAATTTCCTCTTGGCTTCTTCACTTAGACCTACCTGTGGGGCATATGCACTAATGACATTCAGAACCGTCTTACCAACTACTAGCTTAATTAGGATGATCCTATCCCCTCGTCTTCTGACGTCGACCACTTTGTTCTGAAGGTCCTTGTCAATCAATATGCCAACCCCGTTCTTGTTACGTACTTCTCCCATGTACCACAATTTGAAACCAGTGTTCTCCACCTCCATCGCCTTCTGGCCCATCCATTTAGTCTCTTGAACGCACAAGATGTTTAACCGTTTCCTAATCATAGTATCCACTATCTCTCTTAACTTTCCTGTTAAGGACCCTACATTCCAACTACCTAACCGAACCCTACTATCTTCGACTAGCTTCCTTACCCCTCGCACCCGCCGAGAAAAATGCGAGGACCCTTGGTCATTTTTCACCACACCGGGGCGTCGGTGTAGCGCGCCACTAAGAGAATGGCGGCCCAGCTCTCGCATATTTAACACCATATCCGAGCCTAGATATAGCGCGTCGCTAAGAGGGTTACGCCCCAACGAAATATCATAAGGTTCCATATCCATAAGAGAGGCTAAGTTTTTACGTTGGCTCGCCACGCCTATCACAACCCTCCTCCTTTATCCTGGCTTGGGACAGGCTACATAGAAAACTACACAGGCGGAGTTTAATTATTCTAACCTTTGGTCCGACCTTGAATTATTCCCACTAATCTTTAATTATTCCAACTTTGTAACGCTATAAAATTGATTAAAAATATTATTTTATTGTAGTTTTTAAAATTATTTGAAACTACATACGAATGACAATATATTAAAAAAATTACATGTATTGTACAAATTAGGAATAATTATTCTAACTAATCAAGCACATGCAAATATTAAATACATAAATAAATATTCAACAAAAAGTCTAAAAGGTAAGAAATAATGATTCAAATTATTTAACCGTTAATCTATTTATTTAATTAAATCATATTAGTTTCAAATTTTATCTTATATATGTTACTTACGTTATCCTAAACAAATTGAAATAACATAACATATATCGATATAATTATTAATTAATCTAGATTCATTTAGAACTTTTCTGAGTTTTGTTTAAATATAAGCAATATTTTATTTAGTTTCACAAATAAATTTTTACTATAGTTTAATGTGTATATAAATTAGATTGTATCAAATATACTCTTATATACATATTTGTGCAAGGTGATTACTTATTAAATTTATTCAGATAATTTAACTAATAACGGAGCATAATTTTATTTAAGGAATGAAAATTTTCGTTTTCTTCACTTAGCTTATTTCAAACTGACAAGGATGGCAAATGATATTAATTGGAGATAGAAAACTTTACATTTCCTTCTCTAATCTTTTTTACAAATGAAAATTTTCGTTTTCTTCACTAATCTTTTATACAAATGTATGTTATTTGTAAAAATAACATACATAATAACGTTTTCAATAATATTTCTGGAAATGCTTTACATAATATGACGAAAAACTTTATTAGTATATGAAAATGCTTTGCATAATATACGTAAATTTAAGATTTCTTTCTAAATATGATATGTTATTTAACACATAATATTTCTGGAAACGCTGATATGCTGGAAAACTTTCTTATCACATACATAATATTTGCTCAAAAGGACAAACTCACCAAATTATTTGCCCACAAGGACAAACTCACCAAATTATTTGCCTAAAAGGACAACCACAAAAAAACTTGCCCAAAAGGACAAGTTTTAGTGCAAATGGTGAATTTCAGGGGGGTCCCATGTTTTTCCACTTTGCACTAAAACTTGTCCTTTTGGACAAGTTTTTTGCCCCTTGTCCTTTTGGGCAATTTTTTGGTTTTTTTGTCCTTCACAATTTTTTCCTATTTCTGGAAATAACTGTGAATATTTAAAATCTTAGATATTAACGTTTTCAATACTCTTTCATCTATATATGGCATGTATTATTTATTGAAATAACATACATAATAACATAATTTACGTAAATTTACTAATCTTTTTTAGTTCTGGAAATAACATACATAATAACATACATAATATACGTAAATTTACTAATCTTAAATTCACTAATCTTTTTTACAAATATATATTATTTGTAAAATAACATACATAATAACATTTTCAATAATATTTCTGGAAATGCTTTACATAATATGATAAATTGTCAATTTCTGGAAAAACTTTATTAGTATATGGACATGCTTTACATAATATACGAATTTCCTTTCTATGTTTCTAAATTGTCAATTAGCCTTTCCTAATTCTCTCCCTATTAAATTGTCAATTAATCTTTCTAAATTGTCAATTAACCTACCCTTTCTACGTTTCTAAATTGTCAATTAGCCTTTCCTAATTATCTCTCTATTAAATTGTCAATTAACCTTTCTAAATTGTCAATTAAATTGTCAATTAACCTATCCTTTCTACATTTCTAAATTGCTAATTAGCCTTTCCTAATTCTCTCTCTATTAAATTGTTAATTAAATTTTATGTATGATAAATGTATTATTCATGTTATATTAGTGGACCAACATGTAGATGTTCATATTAAATTATCAATTAAATCAACCAAGTTTAATGCTATATTAGTGGACCAACATGTAGATGTTTATATTGTGTACTATCATTGTATTACATACACGCACACACACACACACACATATATATATATACATAAATATATCATTGTATTACACACACATGCATATATATATATATATATATACATATAGAAACATTTCCATTAAATTTCACGTCTAGATTCATAGCATTGAGTATATAAAATATGCTTAATTTTGAATACTAATTTGGTATTAGACCTAAGTAGGTGGGACTAGACATTAATTATTTTCAAATTGAGATAATGTTCAATGTTTGGAATGTTTTAACTCCCCTCACTTTTGGATTTATTCACAGAATAATATATTAAATTCAATCTTTTAGCAAATTTTCATGAATAATTTCCTTAAAACTTTGCATGCCAACTTTTCATAAATTCTCTCTTTCTTTTCTCTCAATTCCCAGTTGCCACGATTTTTACATCTACATACCATTGCCTTCCAGGTTTTTGTCACTTGTGAGGGATTTGTGTGCTAATCTCTCGCCTATCCAGGTTTTTGTCACTTATGAGTTTTCTTTCAATTTTGAATTCCCAGATTTTTTTTTGTTTGTAGTTTTTTATTAATAATTTGCATACACAAAAATATTTTGATGTCATTACAACTGCGCCTCTCCAATTTCAGGAGATTTCGTTTTCTTCTTAATTACCCGTTTTCTTCTTTGTACTTCCAATTTTAATTCTAATCTCTACCTATGGAATGAAAAATATGAAACAATACTGTTGGTGCAGGTTAAGAGGACCGATGTAGGATTTAAAATCCATTACTTCACAATCCATTAAGTTTCATGTTCTATTTTTGCTTAATTATTGTAGCTTTTTATCTTGCTTATGTATTCTTAGATTCATACAACGTATTGTGATGTAAAGTTAATTTGTTTCGTTTTACAGCGAAACAAGAAATCTTCGCTCCATTATGGGAAAGATTGAAGTGGCATGTTGAGAATGGAATGCACTTCACATAGAAATGCATGTTTTTGGTAAGTTAGATATCTTTATGTCTTCTTTTCAAAATTTCTTTTATATATTCTTGATAGATTTTTCTGTAGATGTTATTTGGATTGCCCCCTCCCCCCTCGATTTTTATCAGGATTTTCCTAATTTTTATACATGAGTCCATGGTAAATGAGGTAAAACCGTGACATATATCCATGACAAACATTCCATTATTGACATCAAATGCACATGTTGTTTAACCATATATTTGTTGGTCTTTTATTTGAATATCATTTAGGCAATAATAGGAAAATTTTGATTTTATTACCATATTATTAGCTTGGGTTTGTCTCTCAGTACTTTTATATCAAAGCAGACTAAATTAAGTACCATTTGGTTCATAAATGAAATTTATAAACATCAGAGTATCTTTTTCCCAATGGGGTTATAATGATTATCAAAATTTTATATTTTCTTAATTATGATAGTTTACATTTTGTTTTTTTATGGTGTATCTCTAGCTTTAGGATGTTTTTTTCCTTTTGCAATTACATCACTCCTATTTTCTATTGTAAAGTAATATCTTCATTAGAAAAAAAAATCCAAATTTGCGATTCTGATGACTATCATTCTTTTTTTTTTAATTTCAATGAAATCACATATATGGGAAAATTGGAGCCTATGGCTAGCTACTTTTGGGTTGAAAATGTGTGCATCACAAATCTGTGCTTCCCTTCATGTAACAACCATATGTATGTGAGTAGTTTCAATTTTAGCTCTTTGGATAGTCATTCGTTGTTTACCATAGATTTAAGTTGATAAAATTATTGATTTGCACATTCTGTATGAGGTTAATCAAAGGATGTGCAACTTGCTTATTGTTGATGTCCTCTTCCAACTAATGCATTTTAGATTCTACCAAGGAATCTAATTGTGTGAATCACTTTTGGTATTAAAGGAATACTTGGCTATATGTACATATTACTTTGCACATGTAAAACACCAGCTATTCCTACTATTTGCATTGATTATCGTGCTATGTCTTTATTTTCATTTGTTGAAGTTCCTTGCATGTAAACCAGCTCCATGCATGTAGACCTTAATTGCAATTTCAGGTTTATTGTGTCATGCCTTATACATTTTATTTCTTCAACTTTTTGATTTTGCTACAATTTGATAGTGACCAGTTATGATAAACTGTTCATTAGATGTTACACATATATTAAATGCAATGTACAGACATTAAGGTATCTCTCTAAGCTATAAAAATATTATAATGTTATTTCCTATGTTATAATTTAATGTTTTACAGGAGAATCCAAGCTGTTCATTTCAATTGTCTTGCTTATAATGCTATTTGCTTTGAGTATGCAATAAATACAAAATTGTAGAAAATCCACTTTAAGCTGGATTGTGTTTCACCCCACTCAGTGGATCGACTTTTCCTCACATAATGTTTATTTGAAACCATTCTTAATTTTGAAAGGTATCCTAATATAAATTGAATTTGTATTATTTTCTAATAATCACATCATCTTCAGTTCTGCAGAACAGAATAAGGAAACACGGTTTAGAGTTGCAGTAGATGTAGCATGGAAGAGCATTTAAGGTATTAAGTGCATGCTCACTCCAAAGTATTCATTCTCCTATATACAAGTGATTACAAGTTTGCGTGATCATATTCCAATGGTATCTTCAACTATTGAATACAAAAATAAAGATGCATAACTAAAGAATTTTGTGCTGACTATTTGTAATGTTGAGCTCATTAAGCAAGTTCTTTTGAATGTAAGAACAATTCATTTTTATTTGCTGCAAAAATAATTATTTCCCTTGGATGTTTAAATACTAAAATGAGCATGCAATTTCTCTTCCCATCGTGACTATTTATGGTTGCCTTATTTTGCTTATACAATATTTTAATTATCATTTGCAACAAATAGAAGCATTAAATGGTCATGATACTTGCATAAATTTGGGCAAAATTAATGTTATAAAGATCATGACAAAGATATCTACGTTAGCCATATTACAAAATTTATTTTTCCTTCTCCTAATTTTAAAAGTTTGACAAAATTTCTTTCGCATTCCTCATTAAATTGGCACATTTCCGTTAAATTCACGTCTAGATTCAATGCATTAAGTACATAAAATAGGCTTAGTTTTGAATACTTATTTGGTATTAGACCTAAGTAGGTGGGGCCAGACATTAATTGTTCTCAAATTGAGATAATGTTCAATGTTTGGAATGTTTTAATTCCCCTTCACTTTTAGATTTATTCACAAAATAATATATTAAATTTAATCTTTTAGCAAAATTTTCATCCATATTGACAACTTTAAAGGATAGGAGAAAATTATGGTGAAAGTTGTTTAGTTAGGACTTACAAACACAACAAATGATTTTTTTTTTGAATTAATTTCACATATACGTAAATGTAGACTTAGTCTTAGGATATTTTAAAATTGTTTATAATTACTTTTTGTATGCCATCTAATTCAATTTCTTAGCTTTTGTATAGGTTATATTTCATTTATTTACTTATTGGATAAATTTTGACCTAACTTTGGTATTTGATTATTTGTTAAGTAAACACAATGTTGCAAGTGTATTAATTTTTCCATCGAATGCACTTATATCTCAAATATGGTAGTTGAGTTATTGCTTAACGTATTAAAGTAAGCACATGCATTCGTCTTAAATAAAAATCCCAATTTTCGGTAATCTGTATGCTATTTTCTATTTCAAAGTTGACATGAAAATTTCCACGTTACTTCTTCACTTAAATATTGCAAATAAGACTGTTATAAAGTATAATGTCTACATAAGTAATATGAAAACTACATGGATAGGGGAAAAGGTATTTGTTCATTAAAACTAGAATGAAATGGTTGACAATCTGAAATGAATTGTAGTCGCTTTCCTGAAAGGGGAGTATATGATCGCAACGATAATGGGCATCGTGATGAGGATCTTGAATCATGCCACTTGGTAAAAACCCTTGGGATAGATGTTCTGCTAAAACCTGAAAATGTAGTTCTGGAAGTTGGTGGATGTACGCTGATGGTTATTTTTTATACATTGTACATATTAATATTTTTTTGGTAAGGAACGATTAATTAATATTGTGTATCTATTCAAATGTTTATTGCACTGCAGGAATGAAGAATATTCAAAAAAGTGGAAGTCATGAAGTTATGCTGGGAACAAGATTGGACTTGAACATAATTTTCATGTTTATTTTGTTTTTAATGGAAACTACTCATGATCTTATATTTATTTAGCTCTGATTTTCATATTTGTTTTGTTTGGAATTAAAACTACTCATGATCTTATATTTATTTTGCTCTGAAAACTACTATTGATTAATGTATTTTTCTATTGTGGATGTTTATTTTTATGTTGTAATTTGAAATTTCAGTTAGTTTGCCTCTTATACATATAAAAATATATTTAAAACTTAATAACAAAGCATACATTGCATTGCATTGCATTATATTATATATATATATGATGACATCATATACACATTTTAGCTTCATCAAAAAAAGTTAACATACTGTTGTTTGTATATAATTTATATTATATTACTTGAAGTGTATCATTTATATAATTTTAACGATTAACAGTTCAATTTTTCACATTTAAGGATCATAAAATAAGTTTAAATTGTTATGAATTAAGAACATGTTTTCAGAATAAAATCACAAATAATCATTTTTTTTATATCTATGCCCAAAAATAACCATTCATAACAAAAAATTTAGATGGATAACAGAATAATTAATCAAATAATCATCCACGACAAAATTATTGTTGGATGAACAACATGATAATTAATTATTGTTACTACATAAATTATTAGATGGATAACAGAATAATTAATCAAAATAATCATCCATAATAAAATTATTTTTGGATGAACAACAGAACAATTTATTATTGTTACCGCATAAATTATAATATTTAAAAATATATATATGTAACTATTTAATATTAATTATGTTACTTTAGTTTTATTTTGTTTTTGATATTTAATCATTACAGTATTTTTGTAATAAAATAAATTTTAATGCCCGCAAAGCGGGCAAAAAATAATAGTTTATAATAAAATAACATTAAATTTCTAGTTTAAGCCCGTTAACCCTTTTCAGATCCAATTTCAGCCCAACGAAAGTTGTTCCTACACAATTTGCCCATTTTCCGGACGCAATGGGCTAGGTTCTGTTTGCCCAATCGATTGTTTTTAGCTTGCTTTCTTTAATTTAAAATATAATTCATTCATTTATTTAATTTGATCGTACATTTAAATTTTCCGGGGCCACATACTGACTCTAAAAATTATTTCTAGCTTTGTTTTGATGATACAGTTCTAACAAAACTAATTTCGCCATATTTCGAGACCGTTTGAAAAATGGTCATTTTCTAGTCGTTCGAATTTGACTGAAAATGACAAAACACATTTGCTTTTGCCACGCTTACATATTAATTCTAAAAATTATGAAAATTGAAACCTAGCAATAATTTGACATTCCGGTTCCAACAAAAGTGGTTTCGTCGAAAACGGAAGTCGTTTGTAAAATGGCTATTTTTAAGGGCTACATATTATATATATATATATATATATATTCTACAGTGACTTTTCTAAATTTAAAACTGGACATAACTTTTTATTCCTGGTATGAAATTTCAATTTTTCAGATTCATTGGAAAGATATTTTAAACAGATTTAAATATTTCTGGTTTTGCTGAAATCCGATTTATTTTGAATCCCGTACATTCATTTGAAATTTGAAATCGAATTTTCAAACTGCCGCGCCATTTCAAAATCCTTTTATAATTAGATTAAATTTATTCGTTTTAACTTCGATTAAAATAAATTTTTAGTTGTTATTATTTAAAATAAATTATTTCAAATATTTAAAATCCACTAAAATTTCTAAAATAAATTTTTTAAATTGGTTCCAAAATTCCTGGTTGTTACATCTGACCCCCTCCTCATAATACACTCGCATGCTAGGTTTGTGGCAGAGATATGATAGCTTTGGATACTGGTTAGACAGTATTATTACCTTGGTAAGACTATATTTTATTATATTATATTTTGTCCATTCCGCTATGAGTTGTTTACCAAGCTTTTATCTTTATTATCTCTGTCTTTTCTGCAGGATACCAGACAAGCTAACTCGAGCTTCGATAGATTGGGATTTTTGATAAAAATCTATCTATCAAAATTCGGATTGTTACAGAATTACTAGCCATTTTAGACATATGTTTTGGTTTTGACCAAATGTTGTACATTTGAGTATTATAAGCAGTGGTATACATTTTCTACTCAACATGACTTGTTATTTTGACCCCCTCTCCTCATAATAACTCTCAGGTTTAACTCAAGGAAAACATGTCTTAGCAAGTTTTCAAGTTTGGTTTTTCGGTTCTCGTTCTCTCATGCGCGATAACCATGCGGTAGCGTGCCTTAAGGTGGTCTCCTTAGTCAGTGTTTGTTACCTTATTTTTGTTTCTGCTGTGAGTCAGCTTTATTTTACTCTGATTATGCTTATGCTCGTTTATTGTAGGTACCAGATTTATACTCCCCATTGGATAGGTTTGAGTTTCGAATTTTATCGAAATTCGAGATCAGAAAATTGTGGGGTGTTACAAAATGGGTATGGCAAATGTGATTTGCTAGGTTATAATTCAAAACGATGTACTTTAGTAGTGTAATAATAGAATGTAATTGTTAAGTACTGAATTTGATAACTGTATTATGTATACGTTGTGTTGTTTGTTATTTGTGCGTTGGACACTAGTATATTGCTACCATTTGATCGCAACTATGAACATATATTTATAATTGCCGATTGTTTTTTCGCATTTCTAGTTACAGTAGCAGGTAAAATTAGCGATTTTGAAAAATTACCGTGGGGGTGGTTTTCCAAAAATTTCCAGTTGGTACTTATCAAAAATCGCCAATGAGTAATTTTTGAAGAATTGCTATTTTGAAATGCTTCTGAAGTAGGTGAACAACATTGACGACAAATCTATATACACCAGAAATCACACAATAACTAGTCCACATCAAAATCAACAGCTATACATGAACATGAAAACAAATCCATATCATCAACATCAACAATATCTTCAGGTAACTGTTCATCATAAACAAAATAACATCAACTAACTAATAATTTACAAGTAACAACAACCACGAGTTTCGAAAAAATTAAAATAACTAAACAACCAAAAAATGTGTATATCAATCTCTCATCTTAGGTTTTTACTTTCCTGCGGGGTCTTCTTTTCCCCTAACGTCGTAAGAAGTGCCTTCTTATTCCACATTCTCGGTGGCGAAATCTAAGATATAAGATGGTTGAGAATGATAGTGTTTATATTATTTTTGTTCTTCGAATGATGCACCTAGACCAAGAACTTGCAACTCCTTTACCTTGACATGTATATGTAAGCAGTAGCCAGGCTGGAGGAGGAGACGAGGTTTAGATCTTTCGAGTTTGTTCTTTATAAGCATAGCTTGAAGCATGTTTTTAATGTTTAAATGCATCTCCTTCAATTTCTCATCCTTTTGGCGTTCTTCAAGCTTCTTTACTGTCTCCAAGGCCTCGAAAATGCTATTGGCATGCACACATATCAAAGTAAATTACTAATTCACAATGTTATTATATTTTAATTCAAATAAAGGCACTTGGTATATTTACAACATTCATCTAAGGTGTTGAACAAAGTATATATGGATTTCTAGGAACTACCTCTATTGGTACCTTTAGAACATATCTACGTATAATGCTCCAATACCACCAATCATAATTAACAATAGAGATGATTTACTCATGCTCAAATTGAGCGAACATATGCCTCTGATTTAATAAATCAATGACAACAACATAGGCCTACCAATGATGATGTAATGCCGAAAATCAAATCAAAGCAAGTCAAAGCGCTCAAAGAGAAGTAGACAGAATCCTCCTTTGCAAAGTAAGAAAAAAAATCCCCGCAAATAAATAAGGATTGGATAGCATAGAAATCGAGGCTATAAAATTCATTTTCCTCGCTCATGTGCTCTATAAACCCTAAATCAAAATAGGGACGACTTTACAAAATCAATTTGAGACTTGTATATGCATCGTTGTATCGACATAGATCATTAAGGGTGATTGTGACACTATTATATAAAAACATTAAAGGTGATGTTGACACTTGTATATAAAGGACTGAACTTAATCTTTCGTTGATTATTGAACTGTCTTTGCCTGCATATAATATATTTGGGCTAATTGACAATTGAACCGATCTTCTTTAATGCATACTTGACTATTTTAAAGCATTTTGGATCGAGTTTTGTTGATTAAAGTTGATTGTTTCAAACCGATTTGTTCTGATTTGATTTTGCTTCAAGTGGAACTGTATTTTCCTTTATTTGCTTTAATTCGAAACCCCTTAAAATAATTCTAGTCGAATTTTGAGACAGACCTCATCACTTCAAAGCGAATTCTCAGCTTCAAGCTAAATTTTTAGCTCCGAAGCAATGCATAAAACCTAAAATTCGGTTTTGCATTAGTTTCTAAGGGTGCCAAAATATTTTTTAGGTTAATAATTTTGACGCTAGAAGGAGGGCTTGAATTTATGGCTCAGGCGAACAACCCTATCTTGCATAACTAAGGTATTAGTGAATTACCATATAATGCATACATTTTATTACCGATTCCAGTCCTATTCCCCAATGGTGCTAGTTAATTTGAACAAGGCTCCTCTGAACTAAAAATATTGGCATTAACTTTTAACAATTAAAGAATAAGAGAATCTTGGAATCATCAATGACAAAGATCAACTAACTCAATAGAGAGAAATCCATTCTCTTGTTACTAAATCATAAAAATCACTATAGAACACGAAGAGAAAACACTTAGAATGAAGGCCTTGTATATTTAGAGCAAAAGAAGAAGATAATAATTCTCTATGACATCGAAAAATAGAGCATTCTCCTATTTTATATGGGTCTAGCCCTACCCTCGCTTTGGGAAATCAATGTGATGCAAACGATTATTTTTTAAGCATCAAATGAGGAAATCAAATTCAAAGCTAAAGGAACTATCTTTAAGAAATAAATGGAATGGGATTTCGAAAGGCACATCATCAAATGGAAAAACGTTTTGGACCAACCTTGCAAGAATTCCTCCTAATAAAAGAAAAACCATCGAACATGATTCCGATATGGATATAAATAAACAAAAGAATTCCTCCAAAGGGGGGATCTCTAAAGGACGATAATCATCAAGACACTATCAACTAACCACTTCTAATATGAGTACTATATCTTGATTAAAGATCGTCTCAATCATCGGCCTTCAAAGAAGAAACATCTGCAAAATGATGGAAATCATATAGGGTACTACTACTATTATCACAAGTTAAGGGACATACAACATACAATCATAAAGCACTTCAAGGCGTCATCAACTACTTTCTATAGCAAGGAAAGCTTTAAGAATTCATAAAAAGAAATGAACTATGATAAAAGGATGTTACTATCAAATGTCAGTAAAATAATTTTTTCTTTAAATTAATTCTGGTCTTCAATATTGTTGGTATTCTAAGTAAGAATAATTTCTCCACTTGAATCCTCCGGCACTTTCGAAGTAACTCAAAAAGTTCTCGGAACATCCCAAGCACAAAGTCCACGCACATCCAGGTCACTCCAAAATAAGAGAAAGTCCTTCACCTGTTTTAAGGTACTAAGACTTTAATTACCTCAACGCGCTTCACTAGAGCACCTCCTAGCATATGGAAGGAATCCTTTAACTTTTTTTGAGGCATCAAGCCTTCATAATTTTCTATTCAGTTCACTAGAGCACTTTCTAGCAGATAAGAGTACCCATTGACCTATTTTAAGGCTTAAAATTAAATCTTCAATCTCTGCTACATGACTCATTGGAGCACCTCTTAAAGTGAGGAAACCCTTGACCTATTTTGAATGTACCAAAGCTTTTGAGTGCCTTATATACTCCTCATTGGAGCATCTTTCATAGGAAAAATAACGCACTAGATAAAAGTTTTTGGTTCATCAATCAACACTAGATTTCATCAACCCACCCATGAACCGGATAAATGTTCCCAGCATAAACATGGATTTTTGGTTTTCTCTTCCATCGCTAGATATTGACTCCTGGACTCATATTATGATTTATGGCCCTCAATGAATTTTATTCATGAGGATGGATTCTAGTTTTCAATTAATTTTGAATATGAAAATTTGATTTTCTAATTATCAAATTCCCCATCATTATTAGGCAAAAAACTATCAGATGTAAATTAATCGCACTGATTTAAAGTTTCTGGCTTTTAAGAACTCTTTTGTTTTAGACGTTCACAACTGCAAATGACTTTAAGAAACATTGAACTAAAATTGTAAAGAAATAAGTCATGATTATAGTGACACCTATGGTTCAATCAACAACAACATAAATAACAATGGAAGGTCAAGAAGTAATCTCATCACACATCAAACGGAGGTAACGATATCACGCTAAACATGCTTAGGTATGACTTTACATATTATATATTTACAAAATGATCATTTTGATAAATTAACAAGAGATAAATTCTTGAGTGAACTTCTTTAATTTCTCAACATTGGAGAAGAATTCGTAATATGGAGAAAGATCGATTTGAAAATCTGATTTATTTTCTTCTTGTAATGTCCCGTATTTTTGGTAGCTAAATATTTAGTTTAATTCATTATTTTAAATATTTTATCTGGAATATTAATGGATTTTTAATATTTAAATTCATTATTAAAATGAAGTTAGAATGTTAAATTTATATTTAATTTAAAATGATCTCGAAATGGCTCGGTAGTTCGTAATACTGAGTTTTGAACTTTAACTGGATATACAGAATCTGTTTTAAGTCGCATTTTTGTGAAACAAGAAACGTTGGAATCTTGTTGATTTTAATTTTCATATGGAAGAGAAAAATCAAGATTTCGTGTTATAGATTGTTAGTCATGTCCAATTCAAATTTTAAAATAGTCGCTATGGAAAATCATTATTAAAATATAGCGTTTAAAAAGGGTTTCAATATAATTTGGATACCATTTAAACTTGAATTGACAATACTAAGTTGTATGATTTATATTTGAAGATGTTTTATTATTCTAATTGGATATTTTTAATAATAATAATTTATTAGTATTTAATTGAATTAATTTGGAATTTAATTAATATTTTATCGATATTTTTATAACGTTAAAAATAGCCATTTTGCAAACGGTCTCCGTTTTCGATGAAATTAGTTTCGTTGGATCCATATCGTTAAATCATTGTAAGAAAATCAATTTTCATGGAAAACAGATGTCGTGTTGGTGGCCAAAAACGTCTTTGTTTCTATTTAATTATTTATGTTATTTAGTACTGGGGTAAATTTAAATGAATAAACGACTTTCCAAACGAACTCTATTTTTAATGAAATAAATTTTATTGGATCCGTAAGGAAGAGGTATAATTTCAAAATTTCAAGCTGATTGAATTTAATTTGTGATCATAGGAAATTTAAACGCTTGATTTTTGCCTGTGGTTTATAAAGGACTTTTCACGAATGACCTCGGAATTCGACGAAACTTGTTCCAATGTGTCCGGAATATTTTTTTATGCTAGGATTATATTTGGTTGTCAAAAATGGAGGTTATATAAAGGTGTTTTGAGACAATACTTCATGGTAAGGTTTCCTTAATTATAATATTATATAATTTGCCCAACACTATATATACCCCTCTTAATAGACAAACCCTAAAATTTGGCCAAAAGGAAACATGCATGGTCAACTTCTGAGTAGACGCCACCTTCTCGTATGAACGAGCAAAACTTCCCAATCCACTCCTCCGATTACTCAAGATCTACTCCTTGAATTCAAAGACTTCTAACAACAATATCATTCACGGCATCAAGGTCGAGATTCTAAATGGAGGAGATAATCGTTAGCAAACCAGAGAGGCCGGAGGATGACCTCGAAGTCGTGGCACTTGAGGAAGTTTTACTGGTGATTGTGTTCACCTGGACGGATGCGGCTTGGGGCGAATGACAGTGGAGACGAGGCGTAGGCTCTGGCAACATCAGATCATTCTCCAGGGAAGGATAGGAGCGGCAGTGAAGGACGTTAAGTCGAAGAGTTCATGCGTGGTCTCTAAGATGCCGTGAAGCCAAAGAGGAACGAAGATTCCTGATAAAAACATTTGGACTTGGGTGCATGCGAGTTCAAGCTGACAACATGGAGTATGTGTGTAATCAAGTAACGAAGGAAGCTGGAGCATCATTGTTCCCAGATGCGCAGTTCAAACAAAGAGGAAGCCGACCTAATAATGTAATTAATGTAGTTTATTATTTACATTAAAGATTATACAAGCTAAAACATGGAATTTACTTAGGGACGTGAAGCCAAGGCGGAATAAATATAACATGATAGAAATAGATAAAGAAGGAAGCATGCAATACAGGAAGAAATGAAATTGGATCAGCCGTTGTTTCTAAAACATAATGAATATCAGCCGTTTATTTTAATAAAATAATTAGTTAATTAAATAGTTCATTAGTTTATTAAGCAATGATTATTATTATGAACAAAACTCGTTATATATATACTATATGATGCAGGTGAACTATCTGGGACTACAGTGAACAAACGCACGAAATAGAAGTAGTATTAGATCGGCCATATATAACATAAATTGCATAATTAGTTTAAGTAAATAAACTAATATAATTATTTAAATTAAGGGTTGGTCAGATTAATTAAAATCGGTTATACTAAAATATAATAAATTCTTATTGCGTGATACTAGGTTTTGGAAACTAAGAAGCCGCTTGGATTGTTAGTTCGGATATGAACATGGACGATGTAACCAAGTTGATAGGCCTGTGTGCAAAGTGCAACAAAGTAAACAAACAAACTAAATTTTTAATTAAGGAATAGTTATTTTAATTTTAATCATATTATTTAAAATTTATATGACGTATGCATATGCTAACATAATCGAACCACATGAGCTACACTGGAACCTATTGTCGAGATCTATATTCTGGAAATAGCTTGAACAATGAGGGAAGCTGCTGGAAATTTTAATCAATTTAAACATTTGTTTAATTTAATTAAATCGAATCACTTTGGCAACATATCAAATCAAGGTGAGTCAAACTCACTTAGTTCTTCCCACTTATATTTTATATAAGTTGGGTTTATTTGTTTGCGTGTTATGGATGACTTTATTGGATGATTGTTGAAATATATATTCATATATTGATTGAACATTTAAGTTAAACATTCATTTAACTTAATTAAAATAAAATCGCTAATTATAATGATTGAATCTAATTGACGTAACTTACCTTAGTGGTTACGTTTATAATAATATAAAAGTTATAAATAAATAATTGGAGGCTTGAATTGCTATTATTAGCTTATTATTTACTGTTACAGTCCATTATTGACTGTTATTATTAAACTGTTCATCTTATCTGTGTAGATGAAAAATGAATATTAATTAGCCATATGGAATAAATGATTCAAATTTAAGTAACCCATTGTTTTGCAGGGATTGACATGTTGGAGGGATCCAACAGGATTCCTCACTAATATTGATAATATTTATCAGTATGATTTGTTGTGTTCATTTGGGTGTGAATTGGATTTACATTTCACGGTTTGGTACTACAGTAGACATTTGCCTCTTTAGTACTGTTAGTAAAAGAAAAGATTTTTAATCGATAGCCACTTTAGTACCATCAGTAAAAGAAAAGGTTTTTCATCGATATTAAATCGATTGTGAAACATTTTCAAAGTTATATTTATATATCTGGGTTTGAAATACAGTTTGATTATAAATATAAATGCCAAACTTTAATTTACTGGTTTTATAATTATTTAATTTATAACTAATGGAGATACAAGATATTATTAAATGAATAGTTAAACGATATAAACTTATCGTATTTGTTATTAAAATGTGTAAAATGGTATGCAAAGGCCTTAACGGCCGCAAAGGAAATTTAAATTGATTTCAGAATACTGAAATGGAATAATTGAATCGTGAATTTACGGGAATATATAAAAGAGAACGAGGAGTGATATTTTCGAAATAAATGGTTGTTTCAAACAAACATTGGTTTAAATATATGAAATGTCATCGAATAACATTGCGTGAATAAGATTATTGAATTAATGAAATTTGAAATGAATACTGATTTAGGAAATGGGATTTCTGGTTTTTAAATGAAATGGGAATTGAAATATGGATATGGATTTAGAAATAAGATTTGGTTTAAAATGACAAATAGGGATTTATTTTTGAATTTAAACCCGATAATTCGAATAGGTTGTTAACTCAAGATTTCCCAAAATATAGTATAACTGAATATACAAATAAGAGTTGATCTATACATGAAAGAATGGTAAAATGAATTCCAAGTATAATGGAATTAGATAGGTATAAATTGAGGAGTTGGAAATTAAATCAAAATATAAGTCATCGCTAATGAACTGCAAATGGAATTTGTAAATGAAGTTAAGTTTTGGAAATGGAATTTGCAACATTTGTTACAACCGAGAAGTTGAACTATTTGATTAATAAACTAAAGATATTTTTAAAGGATCATTATATGATTCTTAGACAACAAATAAGTTGTTGGGAATAAAGTGACAGCATTTGATAAATTGAAGTAAAACGATTTGGAAATATAATCTGTAACGTTTGATACAGAAGTTAACTTATTTTGATTATTAAAATAGAAGATTATAAAAGATCGCAAATTAAGATTTGGAAAGTGTCCATGTAAGATTTTGAAGATATTTATATAAGGTTTATAAAGAACTTTATATATACAACTTTAATCAATAAATAGTGTTCATTGCGAATGTTGGTAAAATATTTTTGAAGAGGTATTAAAGGAATTTATAAAGGATCCAAATCAAGATTCGTGTATTATATTTTAAAGGATTTCTGTGAAATAAAGAGAATTATAAATAAGAGTTTACTTAATCAATTAAGTAAACGTATGGAGATTTTAAATAGAGTTTTAAAAGGAAACAGAGGTGTTAATAAATTTCTATCTATTCTGAAGATATGAATGCTAATGGTCAAGGTCTGAGAGTAAATAGAATATTCAACTTGACTTCATGATTATCCAAGGATGGTATTAGTTTATAAACGAGAGGAGTTAAGGGAAATATTAGTTATAATTTCCATGAATGATTTTATATACTATGTTAGAAAAGTCTATAAGTTGAATGAATAAGTTTAAGAATATTCTTATTCAAGAATAAGAAGTAAATGTAATAATCCAAACAATGGAATATTAATAAGAATTTAATTAACAAACGGATAATTAAAGAGGCTAAATAATGTAGGATACTAAATCAGTGAATTCATTTTATTTTTATGGATGAATGGTTGTTTATTTAATTTTATTTGATAGTTAAATAACCGACAATCAAATCTGGCCTATACGCTTGTTGGTACGGAAAGACCGTGATCGAATTTATATTCGAAAATCATTCCGACCAACATATATGTGGAAGATGCTAATTGAAGATGGAGCAATTTAAGACCATTGATCTTCATGAGCGGAAAAGTTACTTGTTGAATTTCCCTGGTCTGGTCCACCAGAGTTATAATGACTGGTGATTCTGTCGTAATTGTAATCTTCGGGTTACAAGGACTTCTCGCTACTGATCCATGGGGTGATTCCTATATTGAATGTAGTAGGAGAGTGCCTTCGGTTCGCCCCGTTCCTGGATGACTTATATGGACAAGTGCCTGACAGAGTATTTCCAAAGGAATAACATACATTGATTTCTTCAAACGTACCAAGTTGATGGAGGAGAAGTGCACATTCTCTTATCAGTCTGAGTATTTGTGTGGACATCAATTAGTGATATCTAGCGGATCTGACGATGTGGCATTCAAAGTTGATGGAGATGTGCTATTCTGAAGGATAAGCTTGACCTCTAGCCTCATCAACCGGGAAATGACACAAAATCGGGTAGGTCGCATGGCTATGTGGGCCGCACCCATCAAAAGGGTATATCATTACCTAATCTGGTAAAATCAAATGCCTTCGGCTGTCCCTTTTTATTTCTGTATGTATGCTATCGGTTCGGTTGGCTGTCCCCCAACCGTGGTAATGATATATTCGGTGCTCTCAAAGTATAGTGAGGGACCGGTCATGTTTAGCCTGGGTTGCAAGATGTTCTTGTTGAACCCCAATGTATCCATCTTCAGAGGTACATTGTCGGGAAGGTGGTCCCATACCTTGCTAGGAAATCCATTCTCCAATAAGCGCCCGCGGTTTTGATTGTATACTATATATGTAGAGCGTGAGATGCAAGCATTCTGCTAGATTGATATTTATTTGTATTTAGACACTATCGTAATATCAGAATAATATTGTTTTCAAAAATGTTTTGGGTTATCATAAGGTAAAACCCATCTGTATTAATGTGTGGATTTGGGCTTACGATTATTCTTTTCTTTCGAAAAGATTTTGACGTTAAAATTAAGTTGTGTGATACCTTTAAACTTATTGTGTTTTTCTCACTCTGGTTTACCAGA
The DNA here is from genome assembly GCA_030737875.1 of Allium sativum. Classification (NCBI taxonomy): domain Eukaryota; kingdom Viridiplantae; phylum Streptophyta; class Magnoliopsida; order Asparagales; family Amaryllidaceae; genus Allium; species Allium sativum. Next base: position 143,886,025 of record CM060919.1, read on the forward strand.
CTGATCCGACATTTGTAAAATCTCGGGTTACACCGAGTTGTACAGGTTCAGGTTATCAGTATCTATGAAGAGATGAGCAGGAAGAGTTCTGACGTATGATATTATTTATTCTGCTATGTGTTTGTATATGAGGACAGATTACTATAACTGTCCAAATATGTGATGTACTATAATGATTGTAAATTTTTATTTCAAGCTCTTAGTAAAGAATTATTTCTATATTATATTTTATTCCGTTGTGATGTGAGACTCTGTATTGTTGTTGGTTCTTCTTCTTCTTCTAATCTAATATTTCTTTCTTTCTTATCACACCTTCTAATATTATTTCTAATAACTATCTGGTGAGAGTTCGACACTGGGGTTTTGTAACAGCCCGAAAATCCGTACCAATTGAGCTGATAAATGTCCTACACATTCAACTCAAAGTGCACGAAAATTCAGATCATTAATAGAAAAAAATTAGAGGATGAGATAGAAAAGATAGAACTAGTAGAATAGAAGAAGAACACAGTTGAGCAGAATCAGAGTAAACATGAATCTCACAGCGGAACGAATAAAATGTATTATATAACATAACCTTGAAATACAAAACTGTATTGTATATACATACCATTATCAGAGTATAATGCATCATATCACAGCGGAAATAATCTCTAAATACTAACGGTGAAGCCTTCTGCTTTTAGCTCCTCTAAGTGTATTTGTAAAAGCCTGAAACGCTTGACTGCCCGTACAAATTTGGGCACCCAAGAGTTTAGGGAAAAACAAATAAAATAAACTCTGGGTCAGTCATGGGACTGGTGTGAGTAAATTCCAACCATATATTTTAACTTTGAAAATCCCTTTGAAACCAAAAAGATAATAGTAAGACCAGCCCACACATAAATATGGACGGTTTTTACCTTACTATAACCCAAAACACTTTGATATCAAATCCAGTGATATTATAATAATGTCTAATCAAATAAATAACCAACTAGCCGAACGCTTGCATCTCAAGCTCTACATAGTATAAAATCAAAAACCGCAGGGCACTTATTGGAGATTGGATTCCAACTATGACAAGGTATGGGACCACCTGCCGATAGTGTATCTCTAGTGGCGAATACACTGAGTTCAACAAGAACATCTTGCAACTTAGCCCACACATGACCGACCACTCACTTCGCTTGAGTGTATCGAATGTATATCACCAACGGTTGGGCTCAAACCATCGTTTCCCGCCAAGGGACAGCATCGAAATAGATTAAAGAAGTAAAAGGAATTTCTCTAGATAGGTGACTATACACCCTAATGGGAGCAACCCACATAGCCATGCTGCCTGCCCGATTTTTGTCATTTCCCGGTTGTGAAGCTTGAGGCTACGTCTATCTTTTAGAACATCTGGCCACCATACACTCTGAATGCCACAACGTCAAACCCATCAAATCACTAGCTGATCTTCCCAAAAATATTACGGGTATAAAAGCTAAGAGAAACAAATTTCTCCGCCACCAGACGTAATACCTTGAAAGGATTGTCTTATATGACCGTTAGGAATACTTTGTCAGACATTCGTCCATATAAGTTGTCCTGGGACTGGACAAACAGGAAACACCATTCTGGGACAGGACGACCCTTGCATTTCACTCCGTCTTCAATTGCCTTTCGCTATGCTTATGCCTATACGGAGTGGTTTCAGATAATATATCCAACCAGTTTCTCCGTATTGGCAACGATGGTCAAAACACTTTGATAGTTGGTTATTTAACTATCAAAGTAAAAACAAACATTCATTCAAACATTCAACTAACATCACACAACCATGGGCACTTTTTATTTACCATTCGTCATCGTCGAATTATAGTTCCATTTCTAATAGTATTATTTAACTCTAATCATATTTCAAACATCGAGATGATGTCATCGTTTTTCTGAAATGATTCTCCACTACTCGTTCTTATATTTCTTTGGACAATCATCGTTACTTATTACTTTAGAATAAGTGGGTTTCAAAACAAACTATTTACATTCCCTAGTGAGCAGTGTTATATACATAAAAATCACGCTTAAGCTTGGTTAACAGCGCTAATTTATCGTTGTAGTTCAAGTACTTGCAATACGCTGCTATATTCCACTTTATACTAATCTTGACATCTCTTTCCGTTATAAAAATCTTGACATCTCTTTCCATTACAAAAATCTTGACGTCTCTTTCCGTTACAAAAATCTTGACATCTCTTTTCGTTACAAAAATCTTGACATCTCTTTCCGTTACAAAAATCTTGACATCTCTTTCCGTTACAAAAAATCTTATTAACTTTGATTAATTTAATACATTAGATTAATTGAAGATCAATTAATCTAATAATCATTTCTTTCCAAATAAACATTGATTTAATCAACTTCATTACATCAGTTAATTCGTTAACTAATTTTAATTATTTCTTACCATTAGATTAATATAATTAATTTGATAATAATTCTTAGCTTTTTGCTTTAAATTAATTATCCAAATTATTCACTCGTAGGATAGTTACAACTTAATAACTTATTTTAACTGACAAATAATCGTTTACATTACTTTTATAAAATGAACTATAAAACACTAGTTTACAATAGAACTTCTATTATAATTTTAACTTCGCCTTTAATTATAAAAATATAATTTTTATAATTTAACTTTGTTGATTTGCCTGACGGCCAATCAACTTCTTACAAAACAATGTGTTAATGGTCGACTGTTGCCACTTTCTAAATCGATATCGTTTATTTATTAAATCAAGACAAATGTTAAATTTTCATTCAACATCAATATCCACACACGGTTTAAATAACATTTGGGTTCAAACAGTGCATATAAAACAAACAATACATATAAATATTGAGGAATCTGTTTGGATTCGTCCAACTGGTTTCCTACATCCACAAATGTTAGTCAAATCAGTGTCCAACCAATGATGTGTATGTATGCATCAATATATCTCTATTTTATCCAATTTAACTGCAATTTACCTAAACGACCATCACACAGCATTCAACAAATATTAAAATAAAATTTTAATATTTTAAAATAGATCAGAGTTAGTGAATTTACTCACCTTTGCGCGTTAACCGTTACATAACGATTTGCGTCAATGGATTATACCAGGCGTTCAATTCTGCCATAAACGGTTTTCAAATGGTTCCAGACTAGTTCTATTGTGCAGCTTGCGTCCCCATGATTTCATTTGTGACAAACGACTTGTGAAACCCTTATCGTCGGCTTACACAAGTTGATATTTACCGTTGATCCGCTTTTACAGATTTGTCCTCCTCCACGATATTATTTCTCAACGCGGCAACCCTTTAAAACGCAAGGCCATGCCAAAACCACTTCTTCCCATTCCTTCATTTCAATTCATGTTCCTGTTATATATTTGTTTTTCCTTTATCGGCCCATTAACAAAAAATGGCCCATGCCCATTCTTAAAATCCCATATGCCAACTCCATCTTCCCGATTGGAAAACATAAAGAGCAGCTCATCAGTATGGCCATTTCGCACCTTAGCACCAACCTTTCTCCACCGTACAATCCTCTCTCTACCTACCCAAAAACAGTGCTCTTGTATATAAACCGCAACTACATCTTCTTATGTTCCATTGTCTGATACTTCCCTTATTAAATGAAACGCCACCTGCTTCTATTTACTAATGCCATTTCTCTAACGAACCATGTAACCCCCTCAACACTGAACTGCTTCCACACTTCCTCCTATACTTCACTGCAAATTCCCTCCTTGGTTAACGCAACACACATCTCCACTGTGCTTCATCACTGCAAAACCCACTTCGGACTTTACTTCACCAAACACGTCCTCTCATCGAATCATAGTTCCACACTACACACGCCATGCTAATTCCCATTGAACCGCCCTCCCTCTTTTCTTGCTACTATGCACGCGTAACACAAATACACCATTTACATGCTCAAACATCTCACGGCCACCTCTTGATCCTTTACAGTATACTTGAACGCCATTTCATGGCCATAGCAGGTAACACCCGCCTCACGCTTCCAATATTGTTTCCACTTTCCAGTAAAACTTCCTGTTTTGATTTTATTTACAAAGATTTTCAGTTTGGAGTTGTGAAGATAAATACTGAATTTGCCTGTGTATTTATAGCTTTAAATTCCTTGGTTGCCAAGGAATTGCGCAAGTAGGATGTACGTCCCTAAAACAAGGCTTGCAGCTTTGCTTTGATAAGTCTTGACACAGTCGTAGTTGGATGTTGAAAACACATTCTGTTTGAAAGGGATGGTTTATAGATTAGGGTAGTTTTTATTTTCAAAATATAGGCTTTTGAAGTTTTCGGTAGGAGTTTTCATTTCATATTTCACGTTGGATTTGAAAACACAGGTGGGTTCTGTTTTGTTCAGGTACTTGGGGAAGAAAAAGAAAGATTAGGAGAAGAACATGGGTCTACAGTGTATGGATATAGGGCAGTAGCGTTATGAAGGGATGCGTACGATCCTTGGCCATCAAGTATCACAAAACACTTAGGCGTAGTTGTTTAGGGAAGACTTTAGACAAGTAGATATACAGTGTACCTTTGTTGTAGATAGATCTTAGGCATGTGCCTGTAGAGTTTTATTTCTTTAGTAGCTGTGTATTATTCCTTTTCCAAGCTGTGTTATGATGCACGATTACACATTGCAACATGAGTTGATCATTCATGGCAGGTAGGACTTTAGTTTTTGCAGAGTATTTTCTAATTTGCACATACACTGCTCCCTTTGGCCTGAAGTAAACTTCCAGTTGGGTAGGTCAGCTGTAGTGATGGTGATCCTTCGAGGTGGCCACAGTGTGGTGAAGTAGGTTAGGATACAGGAGATAGGTTTGATACATTTTTATTTTCCTTTATATAATATATCTTAGTACCCCTGTTTCCTCGTTATAGGGGTAGAGGCTTCAGACAAAGCATGTGCTAACGTGTAGTGAAACATAGGAATAAGGTTTTGATCAGAACAAAGGCATGTGATGTTATTCAATTTTCTGCTCCGAATTGTGTAATCATATTAATGGACAATGTACGGCTTAGGTATTTGTTTTCAACGTTGCATTGATACCATCCGTTCATTTTCTTTTGTTTTATTGTCTCTATTATATATATAATCTCATTTGCATTACGGACCGCTATGGATGAATATAAAAATACGGCATGTCCAGTGAGGTGCCACGATTCTAGAAATATAATAATACTGGTAGTTTAACTTATATTGTGAAATCCCAAAATGTTGATACAGTGTGCAAAATACTTCAAATAAAAAGTTGCATATTTAATTATTTAAAAATTACAGTAAAATTCTAAAAATTAAATTATCACTACATCCCATAAGAACCTTGTCTAAATTCGAAACCGATATGCAGTTATTTCAAATAAACTGTTACGGTCGATGAACGATTCTATAACGACTATTTGAAAATTTGATTTGGATCTAATTCACAATCTATAATGCAAAATCTTGATTTTTCACTCCTGTTAGAAAGATACAGATCAACGGATTCCAACGTTTCTTGTTTCTGAGAAATCCGACTTATAACGGGTCCTGTACCCTCAGTTGAAGTTCAGAACGTTAGATTACGAATTACAGCGTTGTTATGAGCTCGATTATATTTAATATATATTTCTATACGTTCAAATTCGATTTAATTAATATATAAATCCACTTATATTATGAATTCAATATGTAAACTGATTTAAATATTCGAATACAAACCGATAAAAATGCGGGACGTTACATTCCTTCCCCCTTAAAATAATTTCGTCCTCGAAATTGCTAAGAAGTGGAGATGCTCTAATTCTAACTCCTCACAACCTGCTTGGTTGAAATTTCATACTTCACATTCCCATAACTCAATCCTTGCATCGAATCTTTTATCCTTATATCAATAATTCTCTTATACTCAAGCCCTATTTCATTTCAACTTCTAGTTCCATCTCACTTCCAAATTCTTGGTCAACAATCCAATTCCATAACCAAACTCGGTTCCAATCCAATATCTCATTTCACAAATTCACTTACTTTACCAAGTTTAATTCTATTCTCATTTTATTCAACTTCGTTAAATTTCTATTTATTTATTTCATAAGTAAATTGTAAATTTCAAAATTCAAATTCCTGAGGTTTTTATTTCAAATCAGTTTGAAATAATATATATATATATATATATATTCATAACATAGCAATTCAAAATATTTGAATTTTCGAACAACTTATTTCAAACAAAATCTTTGGTAGTAATCCCTCACTTAGAAACTCGAAAATGAACACTGATAATGCCGCGGTTCATCATCAGAATTATTTTCCAGCCATCAATGTGAGTTCAATACTATATTACTTTTCAAACTCATTTGTAAACACTTCCATTTCAAATATCTTTCAGAATGCTTGAAAAACAATCTCCAAACTCCCTAGGATTTAAATTTCTATATATATTTAATCCTTTTCCAAGTTTCCAGGTTTTATTTCAATTCTGGATCTAAATTTCGATTTAATCCATTAAATTTCACAAATTACATTATACATGTTCTAATGGGTTATTTACGTACCCATTTTAACCACAATGTTATTCGATTATAATAATAACAAACATATCCAATATATTGAATAATTCTAATAATATATATTTTCTTTATATCAAAATATATTTTTGGGTAAAATATTTCTTTTACCCAGCCTTTATAAACAATATTGTGTGGAATAACTCTGTTCAAGAGTTTAGAAACACCTATCGATACAGTTTGCAATCCAGTATCGACCAGAATTCATAAATCACTCGCCAAACCAATCGACACAATATAAAACAATTTTTATATAAATTTACAAATACGCGCTCATATATATACACTCAAACTCAATCTAGAGTATTACTAACTCCATCTCTATTGAGTTATGCCATAGAGCCAAGGTAATCACTTAACCTTCAGCTCTGATACCAACTATAACGACCCGAAAATCCGTACCAATTGAGCTGATAAATATCCTACACATTCAACTCAAAGTGCACGAAAATTCAGATCATTAATAGAAATAAATTAGAGGATGAGATAGAAAAGATAGAACTAGTAGAATAGAAGAAGAAGAAGAAGAACACAGTTGAGCAGAATCAGAGTAAACACGAATCTCACAGCGGAACGAATAAAATGTATTATATAACATAACCTTGAAATACAAAACTGTATTGTATATACATACCATTATCAGAGTATAATACATCATATCACAGCGGAAATAATCTCTAAATACTAACGGTGAAGCCTTCTGCTTTTAGCTCCTCCAAGTGTATCTGTAAAAGCCTGAAACGCTTGACTGCCCGTACAAATTTGGGCACCCAAGGGTTTAGGGAAAAACAAATAAAATAAACTCTGGGTCAGTCATGGGACTGGTGTGAGTAAATTCCAACCATATATTTTAACTTTGAAAATCCCTTTGAAACCAAAAAGATAATAGTAAGACCAGCCCACACATAAACATGGACGGTTTTTACCTTACTATAACCCAAAACACTTTGATATCAAATCCAGTGATATTATAATAATGTCTAATCAAATAAATAACCAAATAGCAGAACGCTTGCATCTCACGCTTTACATAGTATAAAATCAAAAACCACAGGGCGCTTATTGGAGATTAGATTCCAACTATGACAAGGTATGGGACCACCTGCCGATAGTGTACCTCTAGAGGCAAATACACTGGGTTCAACAAGAACGTCTTGCAACCCGGCCCACACATGACCGACCACTCATTTCGCTTGAGTGTATCGAAAGTATATCACCAACGGTTGGGCTCAAACCACCGTTCCCGCCAAGGGACAGCATCAAAATAGATTAAAGAAGTAAAAGGAATTTCTCTAGATAGGTGATTATACACCCTAATGGGAGCGACCCACATAGCCATGCTGCCTGCCCGATTTTTGTCATTTCCCGGTTGTGAAGCTTGAGGCTACGTCTATCTTTTAGAACATCTGGCCACCATACACTTTGAATGCCACATCGTCAAACCCATCAAATCTCTAGTTGATCTTCCTAAAATATTACGGGTATAAAAGTTAAGAGAAAAGAATTTCTCTGCCATCAGACGTATTACCTTAAATGGATCGTCTTATGTGACCGTTAGGAATACTTTGTCAGACATTCTTCCATATAAGTTATCCTGGGACTGGACAAACAGGAAACATCATTCTGGGACAGGATGACCCTTGCATTTCACTCCGTCTTCAATTGCCTTTAGCATAATCAAATTCGCAACGCTTATGCCTATACGGAGTGGTTTCAGATAATATATCCAACCAGTCTCTCCGTATTGACAACGATGGTCAAAACACTTTGATAGTTGGTTATTTAACAATCAAAGTGAAAACAACCATTCATTCAAACGTTCAACTAACATCACACAACCATGGGCACTTTTTATTTACCATTCGTCATCGTCGAATTATAGTACCATTTCTAATAGTATTATTTAACTCTAATCATATTTCAAACATCGAGATGATGTCATCGTTTTTCTGAAATGATTCTCCACTACTTGTTCTTATATTTCTTTGGACAATCATCGTTACTTATTACTTTGGAATAAGTGGGTTTCAAAACAAACTGTTTACATTCCCTAGGGAGTAGTGCTATATACATAAAAATCACACTTAAGCTTGGTTAACAGCGCTAATTTATCGTTGTTGTTCAAATATTTGCAATACGCTGCTATATTCCACTTTATACTAATCTTGACATCTCTTTCCGCTACAAAAATCTTGACATCTCTTTCTGTTACAAAAATCTTGACATCTCTTTCCGTTACAGATTCTTGACATCTCTTTTTGTTACAAAAATCTTGACATCTCTTTCTGTTACAAAAATCTTGACATCTCTTTCCGTTACAAAAATCTCGACATCTCTTTCCGTTACAAAAATCTTGACATCTCTTTCCGTTACAAAAAATCTTATTAATTTTGATTAATTTAATACATTAGATTAATTGAAGATTAATTATTCTAATAATCATTTATTTCCAAATAAACATTGATTTAATCAACTTCATTACATCAGTTAATTCGTTAACTGATTTTTATTACTTCTTACCATTAGATTAGTATAATTAATCTAATAATAATTCTTAACTGTTTGCTTTAAATTAATTATCCAAATTATTCACTCGCAGGATAATTACAACTTAATAACTTATTTTAAATGACAAATACTCGTTTATATTACTTTTATAAAATGAACTATAAAACACCAGTTTATAATAGAACTTCTATTATAATTTTGACTTCGCTTTTAATTATAAAATTATAATTTTTATAATTTAACTACGTTGATTTGCCTGACGGCCAATCAACTTCTTACAAAAAACTATGTGTTTATGGTCGACTATTGCCACTTTCTAAATCGATATCGTTTATTTACTAAATCAAAACAAATGTTAAATTTTCATTCAACATCAATATCCACACACGGTTTATATAACATTTGGGTTCAAACAATGCATATAAAACAAACAGTATATATAAATATTGAGGGATCCGGTTGGATTCCTCCAACTGGTTTCCTACATCCATAGATGTTAGTCAAATCAATGTCCAACCAATGATGTGTACGTATGCGTCAATATATCTCTATTTTAACCAATTTAACTGTAATTTACCTAAATGACAATCACACAACATTCAACAAATATTAAAATAAAATTTTAATATTTTAAAATAGATCAGAGTTAGTGAATTTACTCACCTTTGCGCGTTAACCGTTAGATAACGATTTGCGTCAGTGGATTATACCAGGCGTTCAATTCTTCCATAAACAGTTTTCAAATGGTTCCAGACTAGTTCTATTATGCAGCTAAAATCCCCATGATTTCATTTGTGATAGACGACTTGTGAAACCCTTAACGTCGGCTTACCCAAGTTAGTATTTACCGCCGATCCGCTTCTACAGATTTATCCTCCTCCACGATATTATTTCTCAACGCAGGAGCCCTTTAAAACGCAAGGCCATGCCAAAACCACTTCTTCCCGTTCCTTCATTTCGATTCATGTTCCTGTTATACATTTGTTTTTCCTTTATCGGCCCAATAACCAAAAATGGCCCATGCCCATTCTTAATATCCCATATGCCAACTCCATCTTCCCGATTGGAAAACATAAACAACAGCTCCTCGGTATGGCCATTTCGCACCTTAGCACCAACCTTTCTCCACCGTACAATCCTCTCTCTATCTACCCAAAAACAGTGCTCCTGTATGTAAACCGCAACTACATCTTCTTATGTTCCATTGTCTGATGCTTCCCTTATTAAATGAAACGCCACCTGCTTCTATTTACTAATGCCATTTCTCCAACGAACCATGTAACCCCCTCAACACTGAACTGCTTCCACACTTCCTCCTATACTTCACTGCAAATTCCCTCCTTGGTTAATGCAACACACATCTCCACTGTGCTTCATCACTGCAAAACACACTTCGGACTTTACTTCACCAAACACGTCCTCCCATCGACTCATAGTTCCACACTGCACACGCCATGCTAATTCCCATTGAACCGCCCTCCCTCTTTTCTTGCTACTGTGCACGCATAACAAAAATACACCATTTACATGCTCAAACATCTCACGACCATCTTTTGATCCCTTACAGTATACTTGAACGCCATTTCATGGCCATAGCAGGTAACACCCGCCTCACGCTTCCAATATTGTTTCCACTTTCCAGTAAAACTTCCTGTTTTGATTTTATTTACAAAGCTTTTCAGTTTGGAGTTGTGAAGATAATTACTGAATTTGCCTGTGTATTTATAGCTTTAAATTCCTTGGTTGCCAAGGAATTGCACAAGTAGGATGTACGTCCCTAAAACAAGGCTTGCAGCTTTGCTTTAATAAGTCTTGACACGGTCGTAGTTGGATGTTGAAAACACGGTTTGTTTGAAAGAGATGGTTTATAGATTAGGGTAGTTTTAATTTTCAAAATATAGGCTTTTGAAGTTTTCGGCAGGAGTTTTCATTTCATATTTCATGTTGGATTTGAAAACACAGGTGGGTTCTATCTTGTTCATGATTTTGGGGAAGAAAAAGAAAGATTAGGAGAAGAACATGGGTCTACAGTGTATGGATATAGGGCAGTAGCGTTATGAAGGGATGCGTACGATCCTTGGCCATCAAGTATAACAAAATACTGTCTCCATTATATATATAATCTCATTTGCATTACGGACCGCTATGGACGAATATAAAAATACGGTCGTGTCCAGTGAGGTGCCACGATTCTAGAAATATAATAATACTAGTAGTTTAACTTATATTGTGAAATCCCAAAATGTTGATACAGGGTGCAAAATACTTCAAATAAAAGGTTGTGTATTTAATTATTTAAAAATTACAGTAAAATTCTAAAAATTAAATTATCACTACGTCCCAAAAGAACCTTGTCTAAATTCGGAACCAATATGCAGTTATTTCAAATAAACCGTTACGGTCGATGAACGATTATATATCGACAATTTGAAAATTTGATTTGGATCTAATTCACAATCTATAACGCAAAATCTTGATTTTTCACTCCTGTTAGAAAGATACAGATCAACGGATTCCAACGTTTCTTGTTTCGAAGAAATCCAACATATAACGGGTCCTATACCCTCAGCTGAAGTTCAGAACGTTAAATTACGAATTATTGCGTCGTTATGAGCTCGATTATATTTAATATATATTTCTATATGTTCAACTTCGTTTTAAATAATATATAAATCCACTTATATTACGAATTCAATATGTAAACTGATTTAAATATTCGAATACAAACCAATAAAAATGCGAGACGTTACATGTTTTGACAAGGAATACGAGTTATTGTATTATTGTCAGAATTCGGGCGTCGAATCTTTTTACCGGGTCATTATAGTGGTATCAGAGCTATTGGTTTAGTAATAACCTTGGCTTTGTGGTATAACTCAATAGAGATTGGGTTAGTAACGCCCTAGATTGAGTTGGGTGTATATATATGAGAGAGCGTATTTGTATATTTTATATAAATGTTTTATATTGTGTTATTTGACCATTTCAAGTGTTGAGAAGCATTGAACTGACATTGGATACAATATTGTTTTGTAAAGAGGGTAAATGAAATAATTTTACCCAAAATATATTTTTGTATAGAAAAGAAAATAATATTTATCAAATTTTTGAGATTTTATGTGTTTGATTGATTGGAATTGTAACACCCCACCTCCGCCAGGGTCACTCGCAAAGGAATGCACTAGCTTCGGAGGGGCATTATTGGTAAACATGCATAATGATATAGCAAGGCAGGACATGACATATATATATATATATATAAATAAACAGAGTAAGTAAATAAAACAGCGGAAGATTTATAAACCATTTCAAAACTCAAGTCTGGTACATCAAAATGTCACTTTCCCAAAATTACAAGTCTAGATAAATACATCATCTGATAAACTGAAAATACATAAGTACTATCCCCAAATAAGAGTGATTTACCATAGCGGCTCAAGTCCAAAGCATACTTGAGCTATCCAAGGAAGCAGCTAAAATCCAAGCTAGGCTCCAGTATTCCCTCCCTGAGAACCTGGGGGGGGAAAACGGAAGAAAAGAGGCGAAAGAAAACAGGTCAGTCAAAAAGACTGAGTAAGCCCTGCTACGATCAGTCTATAAACTAATAAAGTTAACATCATGATAGAAACTGAGATGATCATAAATAACAACATACTGGCATGATAAATCAACTACAAGATAGATAGAGGTGTCATCGCATAAAACAAGGTTAAGTTTTGCACCACGGTGTACTAGTAACCCAACATAACATATATTGATCCCTTGGCCCAAGCTTTGGCCCAATAACATGAAGTGACCTTAATATAAGGTCCAGCCCACGGTCTAGTCGATCGGCTCCTTATAAACCTAACACGTCAAGTGTTGGTGTCCATATGGCCCACATATGGTTGTAGTTAGTCTGTGCTGGGTCCACCTTTGGGTGTATCAAGCCCTCGGGTGTCTACCCCGGACACTTAAGCAATAATGCACAGCCCTAAACTACTGGTACCCGTGCCTCGAGTTTGTCCAACATCGGACTACGTGCACGTCCGTAGCCCGCCGGACCCGCACCGCTGTACCACTCGGCCATCGCCCTTTGGTCGCTTACATCAGTCCAGTAATCGTGCCCCGCCCTAGCCTAGCCTCTAGGGTTGTGAATGATACCAAACTGGGATTACTGCTGGAACAGACCACGTTGCTAGGGTTTCTACGAGGGTTAAGTGTGATTTAACCCCTCACTAATCATGGATTAAATTAGTTAAGTGTAATCAACGGTTCACCACTTAACCCCATCCAATCCCTTGTATTCCCAAATTGATTAAATTGGTTAAGTGTAACTTAACCCCATTCTCATCCCTTGAATCCCCAAATTGGTTAAGTATTAGTGGACCCTGACTTAACCCTAACCATGAGGCATTAATTAATTTAATGCACCTCAACCTCTCACATTAGACCTTGTTGTGGTTACTAGTTAGGCCGGGCGGGTCCGGGTAGCTTTACACCACAACTTGGTCTAACCTCGGGTCTTGGCACCCCATGACCAACTTCTCACATTGGGTCCTATTGTTTGTAGCCACTAGTTAAGCCGGTCGGTTCCGGGTAGAATTACGCTACAAACTCAACCCAACCTCGAGTTGGCCACACTTATGTTTTCTAAGTGTCATGTCCACTTTATTTCAAAACATAATTACAAGTCAACAATTACTTGGGTAGACCTAACTTAATAGGTAAATTCCCAAGGGGTAGACCTAACTTAATAGGTAAATTCCCAATCTTATATTTTCATGTATTTTAAGTTTACCCCAAAACCCCCAACGTCATTCTATCGCTTACATATTCGTAGTAACGCGTAAAGGATAGGAAGAGGGAACTTGGCACAACATACATGATAAACTTGCACAACAATCATGCATAACATGTTAGACTTGCACAACTTAGCATAGTGATCTTGCATATTACCATAAACATGCATAACATGTTAAACTTGCATAACTTAGCATGGTGAACTTGCATATTACCTTAATCATGCATAACTTGTCAAACATGCACAACCTGCCATTTTAAACTTGCATAAGCATGCACAACTTGTCAAAACATGCACAACTTGTCAAAACATGCACAACTTGTCAAAACATGCACAACTTGTATGCACAACTTGTCAAAACATGCACAACTTGTCAAAACATGCACAACTTGTCATTTTAAACTTGCATAAGTATGCATAACTCAATAAACATACAAATCATGGCTTAGCAAACTTGCATAAACATGCATAACTCAATAAACATACAAATCATGGCTTAGCAAACTTGCATAAACATGCATAACTCAATAAACATACAAATCATGGCTTAGCAAACTTGCATAAACATGCATAATTTATCAATCTTGCAAATCGTGGCTTAGTATACATGCATAACTCAATAGATTTGCAAATCATGGCTTAGTACCCTTGCATAAACATGCACAACTCAATAAACATACATAAACCCCAATTTTCATCACACACTAACTTTAGAGTTTCTAAAATGAAGGTAAGAGGGCTTACAATGCTTATGCGGACTCAAATGAGTATAACAAATGCAAGAAACCCCTTATGCAACTAATTAAGACCCCCAAATGCAAGCAAACTTGACCAAGACTCCTCCTTTATGATGCCAATAGCAAAACAAGCCTTTAATGCAAGCTAAGGAGGATCATACAAGCCTAAATACCCTTGTATGCATGGAAATCTCTTAGGGATTTGTTTAGGAATTGTATGAAGAGGGTGGAGGCCATGAGAGTTTTGATTTTGGCATAGTTTAGTTACAAGAGTGAATAATGAATGATTTAGGGTAGGTTAGGGCCTTATTTATAGATTAGGGTAGTGTTTTTAGGCCATAGGATTAACCCTAGATCCAATTAGGTCCATCAGATCCCGGAACTCTCTAGAAACAAGCCCCCCAATCAAGCCAAGATCAAAATGGTGCGCCCGGCCAGTTAGCCCGGCCACACCCTGTCGACAGGGCTGTCGACAGGGCAGTCGACTCCCTGGGGACCCTGTCGACAGGCCTGTCGACATGGGGCCCCTGGCGGGATTTTTCCCGCCTTGGCCCAGCTGGCCCAAATCCTTGTTTTTAATTTATATTTAAATCTGTTTTAATTATGGAAATTTCCGAAAACTTCCATGGGCCTTAACTGGGTCATACGGACTCCGATTTTCGAAAACTCGGACTCTATTTCGCGTATTTTTCCGAGACGAACGCAATGGCATAGCCCGTTTCCCTTGATTCAGATTTTAGAATTAAATTCTGCCTCAATTTACATTATTACAGGTTATTGAAAATACGGGTTGTTACATTCTCCCCTCCTTAAAGGATTTCGTCCCCGAAATCTTCAAGTTAGGAAGAACGTATCCTACCATCCAATCATCCATCTACTCAAAGCATCATCCACGAGCAATCATTGTCCTTACAAGATTCTAAATGCTGGATGAACATATGCAAAAGTGTGTGTGTATGTACTTACCTAATGCAAAAATCAGGCGGTTACTGATACAGTAAACCTCCTTAATGCATATGTATGTAAATCAGGCGGTTACTGATACAGTAAACCTCCTTAATGCATATGTATGTCAGTGAAATGAATCCATATGTATGCAAATTCCTAACATAATGTATAATATCTACATGCGTGCTCAATCATACATCCATATGCAACATCCATGTGATAGCATACGAATTTCATCCAAGAATAAGCATAAACACTCATGCACATGCAATATGAGGAGTGTGTGAGCCGATCTAGTGCCTAATCGTGTATAATGCATCCACGAGCAACCACTTGCAAACACTTGCAACCACTTGCAACCATCAAGCATAACATGTTTCAAACACATGTTTCAACCAAAGGGTTTCTACCTAAGGTTCTCATGACAAGATAGACACGATAAACTAGATAAACTCCTTCTTGGATTTTCAAGAAATCCATTCCCACTTTGACATACCGTGCTAACCGATGAGTCTTAACCCCCTTATGGAGTTTACAACAGAAATAGGATCGAGAATGGGACCGAGAGGATATATGCAAAAGACAACTTGCAAGCAAGCTCCACAGGAAAACGAGGATCAAGGATGCACTCTTAAAAAGAGATATGATGCGCATATCTAGTCTTCACTCTTCTTAGTTACGTTTCCTTGAGCTTAACTCCACTGTGCTTTGACTATCTTTCCCTTCATGATTCCTTGGCTTCCTAACTCCTATTTCCCAAATTCGAGTTGGAGGTCATTTCATTATCGCCTCTCGTCTTTCTTTTCCACTTATTCTTCCTTCTGTATACCTGGCTTAAACATACTATAAACTCATGATTTCATGCAGCTGAACTTTCTCTTGAAAATACCAATCCACGTTGCCAGTTGCCCTATAACGTGATTTTCTATAACTCATGCTTAATCGAAATGAACCATCCGCCTATGAGTGATAGGCCATACCTAGATTCAACTGCCTACCCATGGCTTCCTGTAGGCTATTTCAAAATTGGCCAACTTCTTACGGATAAACCGTTGCTAACCATGATGCAGTCTTCTTGCTCTGAAATGAGCACTCTTCGTGAGTCTACCTATTATGGCCCACCTACCCGTATTCCCTTTCTTTGATCTAGGTAATCTATCCACATAATCTATCGAGATGTTTTCACACTTCCCTTGCGGAACCCCCAATAGAGGTAATGGCCCACTGGGCTTCTATGACTTGGCCTTAACTTGGTGGCACAACATGCATTCCTAGACCAACTCGGCCACCTCCTCGAGTGATGCGCATCTGTAAAAACCTTCTTTACCAAGTCTTCCACTCGAGGAACACATAATCTCTCATCGTGCCTCAGTCATCCCTTGTCATCTATAATATATCTAGTGAGGTGACTTAACATCTCGCCTCGAACTGATTGGTCCATGTTCTTGACCAACTGCGGGTCTTCTTTCCGCGAAACCCCCTTCTTGATCCAGAAGAGTAAGTCTAAGCTCCGGGAATGCTAGCTAACTAGCCAAACGGAGGAGGCTTCTCACTTCATTTGCCCTCCTCAGAGTTTTCCGGTCTTAAATCGCAATCACTTTAGCGGAACCCACCACTAAGCCTTTCTTAGGAACTATGTGCCCAAGAAATCCAATTTCTTTCCTCCAAAGTGGCATTTGGAGAACTTGACCTTCCACTGGTGGCTCTAAGCGTATCCATCTCCTCCTTGAGATGTATAGCATGCTCTTCCTCGTTCTTTTGAGGAGATCAAAATATCGTTTATGACGACCATGACAAACTTGTTCAAGGACTCCCTAAACACCCTACCCAACCAGTTTACGTAATATGTGGGTGCGTTAGTCAAGCCAAATAGCATGACTAGCCATTCTAAAAATCCATCTAGAGTCCTAAACGCAGTCTTGTCAATTCCATCCTCAGCCATCCTAAGCTGATGGAATCCGGTAGCTAGATCAGAAGAAAACAGATGCTCCTACAAGCTGATCAAACAAATCATTGATCCTTGGTAACGGTTATCTTACGATAATCAACACACAAGCGAAACAAACTGTCCACATCAGTAACGAATACTACTGGAGCACCCTACTCGAAAATGCTTCGTCTCAGGAAGTTCTTCTCAAGCAACTCCTTGACTTGCTTTCTTAACTCTCATTTCGTGAGGTCATGTGCCTAACCGGCCACGAAACTGGCTTGGCATTACCAACCAGATAATACGGAAATCTATCCCCAGATATCAGGATATTCTCGGATCACCCTCACAGATTGCAAACTGTCGATAGACGAGTTGAGGGATTCAAGATAACATAACATGACGGGACCCCTAGGGTTGCTAGAAATTTCTAAGGGTACGGCTGAGGCGAGTCATGAGCCTCACAACCCTATATACAAAAACCCAGAATGGCTCCAAATAGGACAACCATTCCATGCCCAAAGCCACCCCATATTCCCCCGAAACCGAGAATATAAACATCCCACGAGAATTCTATTCTCAAGACAGAAATTTTCAAATCCACTCAGACCACAGACAGGCGGGTAGAACCCCCAATTGGATTTGAAACACAGACGGGATCCTCAACTAGGCTAGTACTTAGGTGCAAACTTTCAACTAGATCAGATGAAATAAAATTATGCGATGTGCCAGAATCAAACAAAGTTCGAACAGGAAAAATCAGAAAATACAAACAAGATTTTCGACAGAAACACTACCTCTATCATAAGCTGGAAGAACGGTGTTGAGGGGATGAACTCGCCCTCCAGATAGTCCTGCACACTGAGTCTGACCTTGCCCTTGTTTCCTCGGGCAATCCTTGCTGAAATGTCCAAACTCACCACAATCAAAGCATTCGCCCCGCTTTCTCTTCTCCTTCTTCCTACATTCCCTGGCTATATGTCCAATTTCACCACAGAAGCTACATTTTATATTCTTGCCCCGTTTCCCGGAATTTACTCTCTTGCCTTGAGACTCATTCGCCTTGACCTCTTTCTTGTCATTGCTACCTTCTTCTTGAAGTAGGGCCAAATTCACTAAACTCTCGAAGGTCGCCCCCAAGGGTATATGAGACAGGGCCAAATCACGTAATGGCTCGTTTAATCCTAGAGCAAAGTGTAGGGCCTTCTTCTGAGCTGTATTAACCAAGTCTAAATCGTCCTGAGCCAGTTGATTAAACTTATCTATGTATTCCCTAATAGTCATGTCCCCTTGCTTCAGTGATAAGAATCTCAGTCCAAACCTTCCTCTAAAGTCATCCCAAGTCTCAATTGGCCTGGTCGCGGTGGTGACTACCCACCAACGTGCAGCTTCTTCCTTTAGCAACCATACTGCCAGTAAAACCTTCCTGCGGTCACCTATATCAAAGGTGGCTAAAAGATCTTCAGTCTCTTTCAACCAATTCCTTGCCTCTACAAAAGTCTCGGCTCCAAAGAAATTCTTGCAACCCATCGCCTTAAAATCTCGGCAAATCTCGGCGAAGTCAATTTGAGGATGCTGAGGGGAAGGAGGAAGAGGAACATCAACTACGGGAGGAGGAGGAACAGCGGCCTCGACCGGGGAGACAACATTAGGGACACCCGGGACCGGTGCCGTGACTTCCAAGTACCGACGAAACCAATCGGGTATTGTTACTCCTTCGGGCAAGATGAGATTATCAGACATGCTGGAAACGAAAAGAAAAGAGTTCAAACGAGGAGTCAAAGGATAGTGCTAATGGCTTTTGGGGAATAGCCTTTAAAACAACTAGACTTTTCTTTGGAAAATACTTTATACTTGGTTTTGAAAATAGTTTTTCAAAGAGTTTTAAAACCTTTTTATCCCTTCTCGTAAACCATAAGCTCTGATACCAAATGTAACACCCCACCTCCGCCAGGGTCACTCGCAAAGGAATGCACTAGCTTCGGAGGGGCATTATTGGTAAACATGCATAATGATATAGCAAGGCAGGACATGACATATATATATATATAAATAAACAGAGTAAGTAAATAAAACAGCGGAAGATTTATAAACCATTTCAAAACTCAAGTCTGGTACATCAAAATGTCACTTTCCCAAAATTACAAGTCTAGATAAATACATCATCTGATAAACTGAAAATACATAAGTACTATCCCCAAATAAGAGTGATTTACCATAGCGGCTCAAGTCCAAAGCATACTTGAGCTATCCAAGGAAGCAGCTAAAATCCAAGCTAGGCTCCAGTATTCCCTCCCTGAGAACCTGGGGGGGGAAAACGGAAGAAAAGAGGCGAAAGAAAACAGGTCAATCAAAAAGACTGAGTAAGCCCTGCTACGATCAGTCTATAAACTAATAAAGTTAACATCATGATAGAAACTGAGATGATCATAAATAACAACATACTGGCATGATAAATCAACTACAAGATAGATAGAGGTGTCATCGCATAAAACAAGGTTAAGTTTTGCACCACGGTGTACTAGTAACCCAACATAACATATATTGATCCCTTGGCCCAAGCTTTGGCCCAATAACATGAAGTGACCTTAATATAAGGTCCAGCCCACGGTCTAGTCGATCGGCTCCTTATAAACCTAACACGTCAAGTGTTGGTGTCCATATGGCCCACATATGGTTGTAGTTAGTCTGTGCTGGGTCCACCTTTGGGTGTATCAAGCCCTCGGGTGTCTACCCCGGACACTTAAGCAATAATGCACAGCCCTAAACTACTGGTACCCGTGCCTCGAGTTTGTCCAACATCGGACTACGTGCACGTCCGTAGCCCGCCGGACCCGCACCGCTGTACCACTCGGCCATCGCCCTTTGGTCGCTTACATCAGTCCAGTAATCGTGCCCCGCCCTAGCCTAGCCTCTAGGGTTGTGAATGATACCAAACTGGGATTACTGCTGGAACAGACCACGTTGCTAGGGTTTCTACGAGGGTTAAGTGTGATTTAACCCCTCACTAATCATGGATTAAATTAGTTAAGTGTAATCAACGGTTCACCACTTAACCCCATCCAATCCCTTGTATTCCCAAATTGATTAAATTGGTTAAGTGTAACTTAACCCCATTCTCATCCCTTGAATCCCCAAATTGGTTAAGTATTAGTGGACCCTGACTTAACCCTAACCATGAGGCATTAATTAATTTAATGCACCTCAACCTCTCACATTAGACCTTGTTGTGGTTACTAGTTAGGCCGGGCGGGTCCGGGTAGCTTTACACCACAACTTGGTCTAACCTCGGGTCTTGGCACCCCATGACCAACTTCTCACATTGGGTCCTATTGTTTGTAGCCACTAGTTAAGCCGGTCGGTTCCGGGTAGAATTACGCTACAAACTCAACCCAACCTCGAGTTGGCCACACTTATGTTTTCTAAGTGTCATGTCCACTTTATTTCAAAACATAATTACAAGTCAACAATTACTTGGGTAGACCTAACTTAATAGGTAAATTCCCAAGGGGTAGACCTAACTTAATAGGTAAATTCCCAATCTTATATTTTCATGTATTTTAAGTTTACCCCAAAACCCCCAACGTCATTCTATCGCTTACATATTCGTAGTAACGCGTAAAGGATAGGAAGAGGGAACTTGGCACAACATACATGATAAACTTGCACAACAATCATGCATAACATGTTAGACTTGCACAACTTAGCATAGTGATCTTGCATATTACCATAAACATGCATAACATGTTAAACTTGCATAACTTAGCATGGTGAACTTGCATATTACCTTAATCATGCATAACTTGTCAAACATGCACAACCTGCCATTTTAAACTTGCATAAGCATGCACAACTTGTCAAAACATGCACAACTTGTCAAAACATGCACAACTTGTCAAAACATGCACAACTTGTATGCACAACTTGTCAAAACATGCACAACTTGTCAAAACATGCACAACTTGTCATTTTAAACTTGCATAAGTATGCATAACTCAATAAACATACAAATCATGGCTTAGCAAACTTGCATAAACATGCATAACTCAATAAACATACAAATCATGGCTTAGCAAACTTGCATAAACATGCATAACTCAATAAACATACAAATCATGGCTTAGCAAACTTGCATAAACATGCATAATTTATCAATCTTGCAAATCGTGGCTTAGTATACATGCATAACTCAATAGATTTGCAAATCATGGCTTAGTACCCTTGCATAAACATGCACAACTCAATAAACATACATAAACCCCAATTTTCATCACACACTAACTTTAGAGTTTCTAAAATGAAGGTAAGAGGGCTTACAATGCTTATGCGGACTCAAATGAGTATAACAAATGCAAGAAACCCCTTATGCAACTAATTAAGACCCCCAAATGCAAGCAAACTTGACCAAGACTCCTCCTTTATGATGCCAATAGCAAAACAAGCCTTTAATGCAAGCTAAGGAGGATCATACAAGCCTAAATACCCTTGTATGCATGGAAATCTCTTAGGGATTTGTTTAGGAATTGTATGAAGAGGGTGGAGGCCATGAGAGTTTTGATTTTGGCATAGTTTAGTTACAAGAGTGAATAATGAATGATTTAGGGTAGGTTAGGGCCTTATTTATAGATTAGGGTAGTGTTTTTAGGCCATAGGATTAACCCTAGATCCAATTAGGTCCATCAGATCCCGGAACTCTCTAGAAACAAGCCCCCCAATCAAGCCAAGATCAAAATGGTGCGCCCGGCCAGTTAGCCCGGCCACACCCTGTCGACAGGGCTGTCGACAGGGCAGTCGACTCCCTGGGGACCCTGTCGACAGGCCTGTCGACATGGGGCCCCTGGCGGGATTTTTCCCGCCTTGGCCCAGCTGGCCCAAATCCTTGTTTTTAATTTATATTTAAATCTGTTTTAATTATGGAAATTTCCGAAAACTTCCATGGGCCTTAACTGGGTCATACGGACTCCGATTTTCGAAAACTCGGACTCTATTTCGCGTATTTTTCCGAGACGAACGCAATGGCATAGCCCGTTTCCCTTGATTCAGATTTTAGAATTAAATTCTGCCTCAATTTACATTATTACAGGTTATTGAAAATACGGGTTGTTACATTCTCCCCTCCTTAAAGGATTTCGTCCCCGAAATCTTCAAGTTAGGAAGAACGTATCCTACCATCCAATCATCCATCTACTCAAAGCATCATCCACGAGCAATCATTGTCCTTACAAGATTCTAAATGCTGGATGAACATATGCAAAAGTGTGTGTGTATGTACTTACCTAATGCAAAAATCAGGCGGTTACTGATACAGTAAACCTCCTTAATGCATATGTATGTAAATCAGGCGGTTACTGATACAGTAAACCTCCTTAATGCATATGTATGTCAGTGAAATGAATCCATATGTATGCAAATTCCTAACATAATGTATAATATCTACATGCGTGCTCAATCATACATCCATATGCAACATCCATGTGATAGCATACGAATTTCATCCAAGAATAAGCATAAACACTCATGCACATGCAATATGAGGAGTGTGTGAGCCGATCTAGTGCCTAATCGTGTATAATGCATCCACGAGCAACCACTTGCAAACACTTGCAACCACTTGCAACCATCAAGCATAACATGTTTCAAACACATGTTTCAACCAAAGGGTTTCTACCTAAGGTTCTCATGACAAGATAGACACGATAAACTAGATAAACTCCTTCTTGGATTTTCAAGAAATCCATTCCCACTTTGACATACCGTGCTAACCGATGAGTCTTAACCCCCTTATGGAGTTTACAACAGAAATAGGATCGAGAATGGGACCGAGAGGATATATGCAAAAGACAACTTGCAAGCAAGCTCCACAGGAAAACGAGGATCAAGGATGCACTCTTAAAAAGAGATATGATGCGCATATCTAGTCTTCACTCTTCTTAGTTACGTTTCCTTGAGCTTAACTCCACTGTGCTTTGACTATCTTTCCCTTCATGATTCCTTGGCTTCCTAACTCCTATTTCCCAAATTCGAGTTGGAGGTCATTTCATTATCGCCTCTCGTCTTTCTTTTCCACTTATTCTTCCTTCTGTATACCTGGCTTAAACATACTATAAACTCATGATTTCATGCAGCTGAACTTTCTCTTGAAAATACCAATCCACGTTGCCAGTTGCCCTATAACGTGATTTTCTATAACTCATGCTTAATCGAAATGAACCATCCGCCTATGAGTGATAGGCCATACCTAGATTCAACTGCCTACCCATGGCTTCCTGTAGGCTATTTCAAAATTGGCCAACTTCTTACGGATAAACCGTTGCTAACCATGATGCAGTCTTCTTGCTCTGAAATGAGCACTCTTCGTGAGTCTACCTATTATGGCCCACCTACCCGTATTCCCTTTCTTTGATCTAGGTAATCTATCCACATAATCTATCGAGATGTTTTCACACTTCCCTTGCGGAACCCCCAATAGAGGTAATGGCCCACTGGGCTTCTATGACTTGGCCTTAACTTGGTGGCACAACATGCATTCCTAGACCAACTCGGCCACCTCCTCGAGTGATGCGCATCTGTAAAAACCTTCTTTACCAAGTCTTCCACTCGAGGAACACATAATCTCTCATCGTGCCTCAGTCATCCCTTGTCATCTATAATATATCTAGTGAGGTGACTTAACATCTCGCCTCGAACTGATTGGTCCATGTTCTTGACCAACTGCGGGTCTTCTTTCCGCGAAACCCCCTTCTTGATCCAGAAGAGTAAGTCTAAGCTCCGGGAATGCTAGCTAACTAGCCAAACGGAGGAGGCTTCTCACTTCATTTGCCCTCCTCAGAGTTTTCCGGTCTTAAATCGCAATCACTTTAGCGGAACCCACCACTAAGCCTTTCTTAGGAACTATGTGCCCAAGAAATCCAATTTCTTTCCTCCAAAGTGGCATTTGGAGAACTTGACCTTCCACTGGTGGCTCTAAGCGTATCCATCTCCTCCTTGAGATGTATAGCATGCTCATCCTCGTTCTTTTGAGGAGATCAAAATATCGTTTATGACGACCATGACAAACTTGTTCAAGGACTCCCTAAACACCCTACCCAACCAGTTTACGTAATATGTGGGTGCGTTAGTCAAGCCAAATAGCATGACTAGCCATTCTAAAAATCCATCTAGAGTCCTAAACGCAGTCTTGTCAATTCCATCCTCAGCCATCCTAAGCTGATGGAATCCGGTAGCTAGATCAGAAGAAAACAGATGCTCCTACAAGCTGATCAAACAAATCATTGATCCTTGGTAACGGTTATCTTACGATAATCAACACACAAGCGAAACAAACTGTCCACATCAGTAACGAATACTACTGGAGCACCCTACTCGAAAATGCTTCGTCTCAGGAAGTTCTTCTCAAGCAACTCCTTGACTTGCTTTCTTAACTCTCATTTCGTGAGGTCATGTGCCTAACCGGCCACGAAACTGGCTTGGCATTACCAACCAGATAATACGGAAATCTATCCCCAGATATCAGGATATTCTCGGATCACCCTCACAGATTGCAAACTGTCGATAGACGAGTTGAGGGATTCAAGATAACATAACATGACGGGACCCCTAGGGTTGCTAGAAATTTCTAAGGGTACGGCTGAGGCGAGTCATGAGCCTCACAACCCTATATACAAAAACCCAGAATGGCTCCAAATAGGACAACCATTCCATGCCCAAAGCCACCCCATATTCCCCCGAAACCGAGAATATAAACATCCCACGAGAATTCTATTCTCAAGACAGAAATTTTCAAATCCACTCAGACCACAGACAGGCGGGTAGAACCCCCAATTGGATTTGAAACACAGACGGGATCCTCAACTAGGCTAGTACTTAGGTGCAAACTTTCAACTAGATCAGATGAAATAAAATTATGCGATGTGCCAGAATCAAACAAAGTTCGAACAGGAAAAATCAGAAAATACAAACAAGATTTTCGACAGAAACACTACCTCTATCATAAGCTGGAAGAACGGTGTTGAGGGGATGAACTCGCCCTCCAGATAGTCCTGCACACTGAGTCTGACCTTGCCCTTGTTTCCTCGGGCAATCCTTGCTGAAATGTCCAAACTCACCACAATCAAAGCATTCGCCCCGCTTTCTCTTCTCCTTCTTCCTACATTCCCTGGCTATATGTCCAATTTCACCACAGAAGCTACATTTTATATTCTTGCCCCGTTTCCCGGAATTTACTCTCTTGCCTTGAGACTCATTCGCCTTGACCTCTTTCTTGTCATTGCTACCTTCTTCTTGAAGTAGGGCCAAATTCACTAAACTCTCGAAGGTCGCCCCCAAGGGTATATGAGACAGGGCCAAATCACGTAATGGCTCGTTTAATCCTAGAGCAAAGTGTAGGGCCTTCTTCTGAGCTGTATTAACCAAGTCTAAATCGTCCTGAGCCAGTTGATTAAACTTATCTATGTATTCCCTAATAGTCATGTCCCCTTGCTTCAGTGATAAGAATCTCAGTCCAAACCTTCCTCTAAAGTCATCCCAAGTCTCAATTGGCCTGGTCGCGGTGGTGACTACCCACCAACGTGCAGCTTCTTCCTTTAGCAACCATACTGCCAGTAAAACCTTCCTGCGGTCACCTATATCAAAGGTGGCTAAAAGATCTTCAGTCTCTTTCAACCAATTCCTTGCCTCTACAAAAGTCTCGGCTCCAAAGAAATTCTTGCAACCCATCGCCTTAAAATCTCGGCAAATCTCGGCGAAGTCAATTTGAGGATGCTGAGGGGAAGGAGGAAGAGGAACATCAACTACGGGAGGAGGAGGAACAGCGGCCTCGACCGGGGAGACAACATTAGGGACACCCGGGACCGGTGCCGTGACTTCCAAGTACCGACGAAACCAATCGGGTATTGTTACTCCTTCGGGCAAGATGAGATTATCAGACATGCTGGAAACGAAAAGAAAAGAGTTCAAACGAGGAGTCAAAGGATAGTGCTAATGGCTTTTGGGGAATAGCCTTTAAAACAACTAGACTTTTCTTTGGAAAATACTTTATACTTGGTTTTGAAAATAGTTTTTCAAAGAGTTTTAAAACCTTTTTATCCCTTCTCGTAAACCATAAGCTCTGATACCAAATGTAACACCCCACCTCCGCCAGGGTCACTCGCAAAGGAATGCACTAGCTTCGGAGGGGCATTATTGGTAAACATGCATAATGATATAGCAAGGCAGGACATGACATATATATATATATAAATAAACAGAGTAAGTAAATAAAACAGCGGAAGATTTATAAACCATTTCAAAACTCAAGTCTGGTACATCAAAATGTCACTTTCCCAAAATTACAAGTCTAGATAAATACATCATCTGATAAACTGAAAATACATAAGTACTATCCCCAAATAAGAGTGATTTACCATAGCGGCTCAAGTCCAAAGCATACTTGAGCTATCCAAGGAAGCAGCTAAAATCCAAGCTAGGCTCCAGTATTCCCTCCCTGAGAACCTGGGGGGGGGAAAACGGAAGAAAAGAGGCGAAAGAAAACAGGTCAGTCAAAAAGACTGAGTAAGCCCTGCTACGATCAGTCTATAAACTAATAAAGTTAACATCATGATAGAAACTGAGATGATCATAAATAACAACATACTGGCATGATAAATCAACTACAAGATAGATAGAGGTGTCATCGCATAAAACAAGGTTAAGTTTTGCACCACGGTGTACTAGTAACCCAACATAACATATATTGATCCCTTGGCCCAAGCTTTGGCCCAATAACATGAAGTGACCTTAATATAAGGTCCAGCCCACGGTCTAGTCGATCGGCTCCTTATAAACCTAACACGTCAAGTGTTGGTGTCCATATGGCCCACATATGGTTGTAGTTAGTCTGTGCTGGGTCCACCTTTGGGTGTATCAAGCCCTCGGGTGTCTACCCCGGACACTTAAGCAATAATGCACAGCCCTAAACTACTGGTACCCGTGCCTCGAGTTTGTCCAACATCGGACTACGTGCACGTCCGTAGCCCGCCGGACCCGCACCGCTGTACCACTCGGCCATCGCCCTTTGGTCGCTTACATCAGTCCAGTAATCGTGCCCCGCCCTAGCCTAGCCTCTAGGGTTGTGAATGATACCAAACTGGGATTACTGCTGGAACAGACCACGTTGCTAGGGTTTCTACGAGGGTTAAGTGTGATTTAACCCCTCACTAATCATGGATTAAATTAGTTAAGTGTAATCAACGGTTCACCACTTAACCCCATCCAATCCCTTGTATTCCCAAATTGATTAAATTGGTTAAGTGTAACTTAACCCCATTCTCATCCCTTGAATCCCCAAATTGGTTAAGTATTAGTGGACCCTGACTTAACCCTAACCATGAGGCATTAATTAATTTAATGCACCTCAACCTCTCACATTAGACCTTGTTGTGGTTACTAGTTAGGCCGGGCGGGTCCGGGTAGCTTTACACCACAACTTGGTCTAACCTCGGGTCTTGGCACCCCATGACCAACTTCTCACATTGGGTCCTATTGTTTGTAGCCACTAGTTAAGCCGGTCGGTTCCGGGTAGAATTACGCTACAAACTCAACCCAACCTCGAGTTGGCCACACTTATGTTTTCTAAGTGTCATGTCCACTTTATTTCAAAACATAATTACAAGTCAACAATTACTTGGGTAGACCTAACTTAATAGGTAAATTCCCAAGGGGTAGACCTAACTTAATAGGTAAATTCCCAATCTTATATTTTCATGTATTTTAAGTTTACCCCAAAACCCCCAACGTCATTCTATCGCTTACATATTCGTAGTAACGCGTAAAGGATAGGAAGAGGGAACTTGGCACAACATACATGATAAACTTGCACAACAATCATGCATAACATGTTAGACTTGCACAACTTAGCATAGTGATCTTGCATATTACCATAAACATGCATAACATGTTAAACTTGCATAACTTAGCATGGTGAACTTGCATATTACCTTAATCATGCATAACTTGTCAAACATGCACAACTTGCCATTTTAAACTTGCATAAGCATGCACAACTTGTCAAAACATGCACAACTTGTCAAAACATGCACAACTTGTATGCACAACTTGTCAAAACATGCACAACTTGTCAAAACATGCACAACTTGTCATTTTAAACTTGCATAAGTATGCATAACTCAATAAACATACAAATCATGGCTTAGCAAACTTGCATAAACATGCATAACTCAATAAACATACAAATCATGGCTTAGCAAACTTGCATAAACATGCATAACTCAATAAACATACAAATCATGGCTTAGCAAACTTGCATAAACATGCATAATTTATCAATCTTGCAAATCGTGGCTTAGTATACATGCATAACTCAATAGATTTGCAAATCATGGCTTAGTACCCTTGCATAAACATGCACAACTCAATAAACATACATAAACCCCAATTTTCATCACACACTAACTTTAGAGTTTCTAAAATGAAGGTAAGAGGGCTTACAATGCTTATGCGGACTCAAATGAGTATAACAAATGCAAGAAACCCCTTATGCAACTAATTAAGACCCCCAAATGCAAGCAAACTTGACCAAGACTCCTCCTTTATGATGCCAATAGCAAAACAAGCCTTTAATGCAAGCTAAGGAGGATCATACAAGCCTAAATACCCTTGTATGCATGGAAATCTCTTAGGGATTTGTTTAGGAATTGTATGAAGAGGGTGGAGGCCATGAGAGTTTTGATTTTGGCATAGTTTAGTTACAAGAGTGAATAATGAATGATTTAGGGTAGGTTAGGGCCTTATTTATAGATTAGGGTAGTGTTTTTAGGCCATAGGATTAACCCTAGATCCAATTAGGTCCATCAGATCCCAGAACTCTCTAGAAACAAGCCCCCCAATCAAGCCAAGATCAAAATGGTGCGCCCGGCCACACCCTGTCGACAGGGCTGTCGACAGGGCAGTCGACTCCCTGGGGACCCTGTCGACAGGCCTGTCGACATGGGGCCCCTGGCGGGATTTTTCCCGCCTTGGCCCAGCTGGCCCAAATCCTTGTTTTTAATTTATATTTAAATCTGTTTTAATTATGGAAATTTCCGAAAACTTCCATGGGCCTTAACTGGGTCATACGGACTCCGATTTTCGAAAACTCGGACTCTATTTCGCGTATTTTTCCGAGACGAACGCAATGGCATAGCCCGTTTCCCTTGATTCAGATTTTAGAATTAAATTCTGCCTCAATTTACATTATTATAGGTTATTGAAAATACGGGTTGTTACAGGAATGATATTCAAATTGAATTTAAAATTTGAGTTTGAAACATAACTTGGCTAAGTAAAATTAAATTAAGAATGATATTTAAATTATGAAATAAATTTGAAATTTGGAATTTGAATGAATATTAATTAAAGTGAAATCAATTGGAGATTAATCGATTGATATTCAAATATGTTAAAATAAAGTAAATATTAATACTGAATACATTCAATTGATTCAGTTAAATTTGTTGTGCATTGATTGTTTGTTTGTTTGTTAGATTGATTGAATCTAATTGATCAATGGGTTAAAAAGAGGCGGAATGAACTGAAAACTAATTTTCAGTGTTATAAATTGGAATGGAACGACATATGAATTAAGTTGGATGATTATAACCTGTATTTGCACATACCTATCTAAATGAGTGATGCTTTGGGAATCTATATAGTTATACATGATAATCAATGAAGTATTATTTAAATATTTCATGTAATTGTGCTTACATGTTAAATTGAGTTAAGTACAGATAGCTGAAGGCCTGAGGACTGATTTTGTTGCGTACATCGAAATAAATTGAGAAAATATGTTCAATAGCACTCGTAAATGGTACGTATGCACAAAAATATAAATTTTGGGTTTTGAATTTTTTTCCCGATCATGTGAGTCGATGTATATATATTATTTGTTCCTGCGATATCGCAGATGTCACTCCATACAGGGGAGACTCTGCCGAATTTTTCCAGGAATTTAAAGCGTTGATTTTTTTTCGATATTTTTGAAATATAGATGATAATGAATTGGTTTTGATTAATAATAAATTGGATTTTTAAATAAATGGGTTTATAGCATTTCTCTCATCTTAGTAATTTCAAGGACAAAATTCTATTAAGGGGGGAAGATTGTAATGTCCCATATTTTTGGTAGCCAAATATTTAATTTAATTTATTATTTTAAACATTTTATTTGGAATATTAATGGATTTTTAATATTTAAATTCGTTATTAAAACGAAGTTAGAACGTTAAATTCATATTTAATTTAAAATGAGCTCGAAATTGCGATTGAGTTTTGAACTTTAACTGAATATACAGAATTTGTTTTAAGTCGGATTTCTGTGAAACAAGATATGTTGGAACATTATTAATTTTAATTTTCATATAGAAGAGAAATATCCTGATTTCGTGTTATAGATTGTTAGTTATGTCGAATTCAAATTTTAAAATAGTCGCTATGGAAAATCGTATTAAAATATAGCGTTTAAAAAGGGTTTTAATGTAATTTGGATACCATTTTAACTCGAATTGACAATACTAATTTGTATAATTTATATTTGAAGCTGTATATATTACTCTACTTGGATATTTTTAATAATAATAATTTATTATTATTTAATTGAATTAATTTGGAATTTAATTAATATTTTATCGATACTTTTATAGCGTTAAAAATAGCCATTTTTCAAATGGTCTCCGTTTTCGATGAAATTAGTTTCATTGGAACCGTATCATTGAATTATTATAAGAAAACCAATTTTCGTGGAAAACAGATGTCATATGTGACTTTGGTGGCCAAAAACGTCTTTATTTCTATTTAATTATTTATGTTATTTAGTACAGGGGTAACTTTAAATGAATAAACGACTTGCCTAACGAACTCTATTTTTAATGAAATAAATTTCATTGGATCCGTAAGGAAGAGGTAACAGATGTCGTAAGATTCCGTGAAGACAAAGAAGAACGAAGATGCTTGATAAAAACTTTCTGGCTTGGGTGCATGCGAGTTCAAGCTGATAGCATGGAGTATGTGCGTGATCAAGTAACGAAGGAAGCAGGAGCATCATTGTTCCCTGATGCGTAGTTCAGACAAAGAGGAAGACGACCAAATAAAGTAATTAATGTAGGTTATTATTCACATTAATGATTATACAAGCTAAAACATGGAATTTACTTAGGGACATGAAGCTATGGTGGAACAAATATAACGTAACAGAAACAGACAAAGAAGGAAGCATGCAATACAGGAAGAAATGAAATTAGATCAGCCGCTGTTCTAAAATGTAATGAATATCAGTCGTTTATTTTAATAAAATAATTAGTTAATTAAATAGTTCACTAGTTTATTAATCAATGATTATTATTATTAACAAAACTCATTATATATATACTATATGATGCAGGTGAACTATCTGGGGCTGCAGTGAACAAATGCGCGAAATAGAAGTAGTATCAGATCAACCATGTATAAGTAAATTGTGTAATTAGTTTAAGTAGTTGGATAGATTAATTAAAATCGGTTATACTAAAATTTAATAAATTCTTATTGCGTGATACCACGTTTTGGAAACTAAGAAGCCGCTTGTATTGTTAGTTCGGATAAGAACACAGACGATGTAACCAAGTTGATAGGCCTGTGTGCAAAGTGTAACAAAGTAAACAAACTAACTAAATTTATAATTAAGGAATAGTGATTTTAATTTTAATCATATTATTTAAAATTTATATGACATATGCATATGCTAATAGAACCAAACCACACGAGCTACACTAGAACCTATTGCCGAGATCTATATTCTGGAAATAGTTTAAACAATGAGGGAAGCTGCTGGAAATTTTAATCAAATTAAACATTTGTTTAATTTAATTAAATCGAATCACTTTGGCAACATATCAAATCAAGGTGAGTTAAACTCACTCAGTTCTTCCCACTTATATTTTATATAAGCCGGGTCTATTTGTTTGTGTGTTATAGATTTTTTTTATTGAAGGATTGTTGAATTATATATTCATATATTGACTGAGTAGTTAAGTTAAACGTTCGTTTAACTTAATTAAAATAAAATCGTTAATTATAACGATTGAATCGAATTGAGGTAACTTACCACAGTGGTTATGTTTATAATAATATAAACGTTATAAATAAATAATTGGCTGCTTGAATTGTTGTTATTAGCCTATTATTTATCATTGCAGTCCATTATTGACTGTTATTATTAAATTGTTTATCTCATCTTTGTAGATGAAAAATGAATATTAATTAGCTATATGGAACTGAATGATTCAAATTGGAGTACCCCATTGTTTTGCAGGGATTGAAAGGATGGAGGGATCCAACAGGAATCCTCACTGGTTCTGATAATATTTATCAATATGATTTGTTGTGTTCATTTGGGTATGAAATGGATTTATATTGCATGTTTTGGTAATATGGTAGACATTTGCCTCTTTAGTACCGTCGGTAAATGAAAAGATTTTTATCGATATTAAATCGATTGTTAAACATTTTCAAAGTTATACTTATATATCGGGGTTTTAAATACAGTTTTATTATAGATATAAATATCAATGTTTAATTTACTAGTTTTACAATTATTTAATTTATATAATGGTGGCGGCTCCTTATTCTGATCTGTGATCTTGTTTAAACAATCCTGGCGTTATCCCTTCGATTATATCTTCTCCTTCGATTGATTTTAGGGGAGGATTTCTGAGATCTTACGCGGAGGTGACCCAGCAATATAATCGAAGTTCTATATTTGCTGCTTTTCAGATTTCTCCCTTTTATAAGAGCTCTGTTGGAAAGAATTTATCAAGAAATCGATTTTGCTTCAGATGTGGTGATTCAGGTCATTTAGCGAGAGATTGCAGAAATGTTGTTCGTTGCTTTAGATGTAGAGGTTTGGGGCGTCGGAAGAACAGGTGTTTAGAGCTTTTTAAAGGCAAATCAGTCTTTGACTTAATGCGATTCAACTATTTGAAGTTATGCTAGAAAATGAGTGCCCTTTTGGATCTTTTCGCTTTGGATTATTCCATGAAGGAGAACGATGGGTTATATATTACTGTTGTTGGGTTGGCATTTGGAGGGACTTGTTGATGCGTTATTGTGGCGTAAGTTGAATCTTAATGTCTCGAGCTCTGATTTGTTTCCTCCTTTGCCACGACCACTGGAGAGGAAGAAGCATGCCTTCTTTTTCAATTTAAATCTCCTAAAATTGCGGAGGTTATTTTCTGATTCGTTCTTGTTAAACAAGAAGAAGGCTTTACTGTTGTTGGACGAAACTCTATTACACTTTGATACAATCAATACCGTTGTTAACTGTGATTGCAGTGTTACTGAGTATCAGTGTTATCCTTTGGGTGATGAGGCCATTGTATTGGAGTCTGAGGGTCTTTCTAACTCTATGGATGTGAAAGGGAGGACGGGGTTGGATGGTAACATTGAGTCTGAATCGGTTTTTATGCTTTACAAAGGACTGGTGTTTCATGAGGAAGACAAGAAGGGTCTGTCTGGATGGTTTTGGAATGTTCAACGGCTCGATTCTATAATGCTTAATCCATCTGTTATGGAATATCTAGGTGTGTATGATGACTCTTGTTCTGATGTTGATTTGGGTGACAAGTTTTTGAGAAACCGTAAGAGTAAGGAAGTGATGACTGGTTTCGATTGGATAGACATGCAGGCTTGTGCATCTGATAGTCATTTAGAGGGTGCTCCTATTAGTGATAAGAATTTTTCATGCAATAAGGATGGTCTGGATTGGTTTGTTGCTGATGGTATTGGTTTGAGAAACAGTTTTGACTCGCTGAGGAAGTTTGATGACGATGAAGATTCTTGTAAGGAAGGGCTTTGTTGCGGTTCTATTGATATTCAAGGAATATTTGAGAAGGTTGCTCCTATGAAGAGGAGGTGTTTTAAGGTGGGTAGGCGCAAAGTCAGGTTGGCTGTCAGTTTTCAGCGTGGTAGGGATGTTACTGTTGATTGGATGAAGTGCAAGGTCAGTTCCAGTTCTGGTGTTTGAAGGCATGGTAAGAATTTGGATTTGAGTTCTGTGTTTTCGAGCATGGGAGGAGACTTTGATAAGAGTTAATGTAGTGTTTTTGCTGGCGTTAGGGTAATTTGTTTATTCCCTAATGATTGCGGTGAAATTTTTTTTGCCAGAGGGGGTTTGGTGGGTGGTTTTTTGGGCAACGTTGATGCTTCTGATGGTTGTGGGTGTGTGTTGGAGGGTGGTGCTTGTGCGGAGCTGATAGCTTTGTTTGATGGGCGGTTATGTTTGGATGAGATGGGAGTTTTTTTGATAGACGAGGTGGGTGATATTGTATTTTCGGGAATGGAGGGTGCAAGATTATTTTCCTTATTTGTGAAGCCTTGTTTCGGTGTACCTCTTATGGGGTGTGAGTTGTCTTGTTCGTTGGTGGATTCTTTTGATCATTCCAGTGTATCGGATAGAGGTGTTTTGCATGAGGTTAGTAGTGGGGTTTCTCCGATCAGAGACAGGTCCACTTCCTTGTCTAGGAGGGGGAGGCGTAAGAAGTAACTCCCAATACTAGATTGGTCCATCGCAGCCCGAGGATTAGATATATCTTCTCTTCATCTCATGGTAGGTTCCCGAACTCGAGTGCTAGTAGTAGCAATTTAAGTTTAGGCTTAGGTATTACCCCTGTTTATGGTAGCAACTATATGCCGTTTGCTTTGGGTAGTCTTTCTATTAGTCAGTCAGCTTGCCAATGATACTGCTTTTACTTTTACTGATGTTGAGTTAGATGCGGATTACATTAGGAGTAGGGAACTAGAGAGAGTTAATTCTTTTCGATGTCGAGAGTTGTTATTTTGAACATTAGGGGTCTTAACAAGCCTAAAAAACGTGATAAGTTTAGGGCTTTTTTTTTAAAGATTTCCATATTGATATTGTTTTGCTTCAGGAATCTAAAATTGAGAATCCCAATCTTAGTTTTTATATGAGGTTAGGGGGATCTCACTTTAGAAATTGGGATTGTCTTCCGGCCATTGGTAGTGCTAGGGGACTTATGATTGGTTGGAAGGATAATCAATTTAGACTCATTCAAACAAATTCTAAATTGTATTCCTTGCACATTATTTTTGCTTCTCTTATTGTTAATTCTATTTTGGGTATTTCAAATATGTATGGTCCTCATACCAAAATAGAAAGGAGACTTTTGTTGGTCGAATATTCTGAGTATAGGAATCTTGTTCCCAATCAGTGGATTGTGGGGGAGGGGATTTCAATGTCATTAGGCTTTTAGAGGAGAGATCACCTCGAGAAGGTGATTTCTCTGATATGGAGTAATTCAATGATTTCAATTTAGATAACAATTTGATTGAGCTTCCTCTCAACAATAGATCGTTTACTTGGTCTAATGACATAGATTGTCCTTCTTTTGCTTTATTAGATAGATTTTTTTATTAGTACCGAGGTAGATGATATATTTTCTATTTGTAGAGTTAAGGGTTTGCCTTTTTAATATTCAGATCATTGTCCCATCATCCTTTCATGTGATTCGAATATTTCTATTAGTAACAGTTTCAAATTTGAGAAGATGTGGTTGTTAGATTCTAGTTTTATTAATCTTGTTTCTGTTAAGTGGAACTCGTCGTTTTATTTTAATAATTTGTATAGGGGTAATTCTGCGAAGATTTTTGTTGCGAAGCTAGGTAAGTTAAGATTTTTTTCTCAAGCGTTGGAATAAGTATATTTTTGGTAGTGTTAGAATTATGAAAGATAATATTATGTGTGATATGTTAGATTTAGATAAGATTAGTGAGTCCAGGATCCTTAATTCCAATGAGAGGGATAGACTTTCCAACCTCAGGAATGATCTCAAGCTGATTTTAGAAAAAGAAGAGATCATGTGGAAGCAAAGGGACCAGTTCATTGGATTAAGGAGGGGGATAATAACACGAAGTTCTTTCATAGTGTGGTTAATAAGAGGAGGCGTGATAATTTGATTCATTCAATTTTTATTAATGATGTGGAGGTGACCCTTCAGAAGGAATTAAATAAGGCTTTTACTAGGTATTATAATTAGATTTTTGGAGCTAGGACTAAGAGAAGGATTAATGTTAGACGGAATGACATTTTTCCGCCTGGCGCTAAGGTTGAGTTAGACAGACCTTTTTCTGAATGAGAGATCTGGAAGGCTATCTGTGATATGCCTAGTGACAAAGCTCCTGGGCCTGATGGTTTTTCTGTTCTTTTTTATAAGCAATTTTGGGAGGTCCTGAAATTTGATATTCTTAATCTTTTTAATGATTTTTATAGTGGTGATTTATGTTTAGGTAGTTTTAACTTTGCTAATGTTATCCTTATTCATAAGAGAGAGGGTGCTAATTCTCTAAAGGATTTCAGGGCCTATATTCTTAATTAATTGTTCGGTCAAGATTATTCTGAAAGTCCTAGCTAACATGCTTAGTATTAAGATGAACGATCTTATTAATTGTTCCCAAACAGCCTTTATCAAGGGCAGAAACATAGTGGACGGAGTGGCCGCTATGCAGGAGTATATTAATGTCTATTGTAAAAAAAACATTTCTTGTGCAATTTTGAAGTTAGATTTTGAGAAGGCGTTTGATTCTGTTGATTGGAATTTTATTTGTTAGTTATATCTTGCTAGGGGTTTAAGTGTTTGATGGATTAACTAGATCATGCTTTTGCTTAGGTCTGGTTGCTTTAGTATTGTTGTTAATGGGGTTGTGGGTAAGAAGATTCAATCTAAGAGAGGTCTTAGACAAGGTGATCCCCTATCACCTCTTCTCTTTAATTTAGCAGCCGATGTTTTCACTAGAAGTATTAAGAGAGCTGTTAGATTAGGTGTTTTAGGTCGTATTGCTAATGAGGAATTTAACAATGTTATATCTATTCTCCAATTTGAAGATGATACTTTATTATTTTCCTCTCACTTTACCAAGCACATTATTGCTCTGAAGTTTATTCTTTATTGTTTTGAGATGTTATCTGGTCTCAGAATCAATTTTGATAAGAGTGCTTTAATGGTTCTTAATGATTGTGATAATATTGAGTCTCTACTTGCTGGTATCTTAAACTATTCCGTCATGAAATTTCCTTTTGATTATTTGGGTTTTAAGATTAGGCCTTCGAAACTTAAGTAGGACGATTGGTTAGTTATCATTGGTAAGATCAATAATAGATTATCGAGTTGGAATAACAGATCTCTATCTAGAGCTGGTAGAATAGTTCTTGTTAATTCGGTGTTGTCTGCTATTCCTACTTATTGGATGGTCGTTCATCGATTTCCTCAATGGGTTATTGAGAAAATTGATAGAATCAGGCGTAATTATCTTTGGAGTGGTTTTCCAATTTGTAGAGGCTATAAATGTTTAGTTAATTAGGAGGTTTGTTGTAAACCCAAGAAGGATGGGGGTCTGGGGATCATCAATTTGTAATTTTAAGTCTTCCTTGTTAGCCAAATGGTTATGGAGATTTAGGTGCCCAGAAGTGTCGGCTACCTGGAAGATTATTGTTTCTATATTTTATTATTCTGGGGGTTTTATTGTTGGTTCTGGATTTAGCTGGATTAATAGATTATCTTATTTTTGGAAGTCTGTTTTGTATTGTTTTGATTTTTTTTTAAAATTTAGATTGTAAGTTGACTATTCATTCGGGGAACCTTATTTCTTTTGGCATGATGCTTGGATTTCTCGTTTGCCTCTTAAATTTTAATTTAGTGAGCTTTTTAATAATAACTGCTTTAAGAATGCTTTGATTATAGATGTTTATAGAAGGGATTTAGATCCCCCGTGAGAGTTTTCCTTTAATAATATTTTAGAAGGGGGTATGTTAAGGCAATTAGCCTTACTAAAAGCTAAGTTAGCTTTGTATCATTCAGATGAGAATGGAGATTGTATTAGTTGGGGTTTTAATAAGAGTTTAGTGTACTCTGTCAAGTCTATGTAAAATTTCATTAATTTTTTTGATGTTTCCTTGCACCCTTTTAAGTTTCTTTGGAAATCTAATTCTCCTCCTAAAGCTAAGTTTCTTATGTGGTTGATTATTCA
This sequence comes from Allium sativum, assembly GCA_030737875.1. NCBI lineage: Eukaryota > Viridiplantae > Streptophyta > Magnoliopsida > Asparagales > Amaryllidaceae > Allium > Allium sativum. Next base: position 143,924,561 of record CM060919.1, read on the forward strand.
TAATAAGCTTAATACAGTTGAGCTTTTAAAGAAGAAGAATATTATTTTTGATGTTAAGTGTTGTTTTTGTAGTATTTTTGATGAAGATGTTGATCATTTATTTTTCTCTTGCAATATTACCAATTATATTTTAAATATGGTTTTAAGCGTTTTTGTTTTTGGTGGTTTTAATTCTTTTAGTAGCTGTGTTGATTATTGGGATTGTAGAAGATTTGTTTTTAATTCTAGACAGAGATATGTGTTGGATACTTTAGTTTCTATCTTTAGTTGGTACATATGGTTGGAGAGGAATCAGAGATTTTTTTTCATTCTATTTCTGTTTCTTCTGACTTTAATCATTTGTTAATTACTGCTTGGATTGAATGTCAAACTCGCACTATAAGTTTTTTGGTGAATCGAGTTTTGGGAGTTTTTTATCTAAGGTTAGATTTAATAGGAGTTTATTTATTAGAATCAGTAGTTATTTTAGATGTAATAGATCTCACATTTGCTGTTAATTTCTGTCTTTTGGTTTTGAGTTTTTGTCTCTTTCCTTTTTTATTTTTTCTTCTTCACATATATGTATGGGTATATTTTTACATACATATACATACATATATATATATTCATAAATGTATATATATACACATATACTCATATATATATGTATATATATATATGTGATGGTTTCTTATGGTTTGCCTAGTTCCTTTCAGTTTTTAGGTTGTTGATTGTAGCTGAGGAGCTTTCAGGAAAGTTGTCTGGATTGGTGGTGTTATTTTCTTTGGAGCTTTTTTGTGTCACAGGTAGTGGATTATAGCTGAGGAGCTTGTTGGGATGCTGTTTTGGTTGGTTGATGATATATGCTATGGAGCTGTCAAGAGTGCAGACTTGGCGAGCTTTCGTGTTGTTCTGTTCTCATGTATTTGTTATTTTTTGTATGGGTGTCTAGTTTATTGTATAGGAGTAGATATACTTCACTATCGGGTGGTGGCCTTGTCGGAATTCGATATTGAAGTATGATGGGCGGTGGTTTATCCGGAGCTCATCTATCTACCATCCTTTACATACTTGTGGTCATATCATGAGTTGCTTTTTGGTTTCTTTTTATTCTGGAGACTGTATTTATAGACTTGTATTTGTAGACTTTATTTTTATATTATTTTTTTGTGTGCTCTCTTCTTTTTAGAAGATCACACATTTTTGCTTTCAAAAAATATATGTTTAATTTATAACTAATGGAGATATAAGATATTATTAAATGAACAGTTAAATGATATAAACTTATCGTATTTGTTATTAAAATGTGTAAAATGGTATGTAAAGGCCTTAACGGCCGCAAAGGAAATTTAAATTGATTTCATAATACTAAAATGGAATAACTGAATCGTGGATTTACGAGAATAGATAAAAGAGAACGAGGAGTGGTATTTTCGAAATAAATGGTTGTTTTAAACAAACATTGGTTTAGATATACGAAATGTGATTGAATAACATTGCGTGAATGCGATTAATGAATTAATGAAATTTGAAATGAGTATTGATTTAGGAAATGGGATTTCTGGTTTTTAAATGAAATAGGAATTGAAATATGAATATGGATTTATAAATAATATTTGGTTTAAAATGACAAATAAGGATTTATAATTGAATTTAAACCCAATAATTGGAATAGATTGTTAACTCAAGATTTCCCAAAATATAGTATAACTGAATATACGAATAAGAGTTGATCTATATGTGAAAGAGTGGTAAAAATGAATTCCAAGTATAACAGAATTGGATAAGTAAAAATTGAGGAGTTGGAAATGAAATCAAATTATAAGTCATCGCTAATGAATTGCAAATGGAATTTGTAAATGAAGTTAAGTTTTGGAAATGGAATTTGTAACATTTGTTACAAACGAGAAGTTGGATTATTTGATTAATAAACTGAAGATCTTTTTAAAGGATCATTATATGATTTTTAGACAACAAATAATTTGTTGGGAATAAAGTGACAGCGTTTGATAAATTGAAGTAAAACGATTTGGAAATATAATTTGTAACATTTGATACAGAAGTTAACTTATTTTGATTATTAAAACAGAAGATTATAAAAGATCGCAAATTAAGATTTGGAAAGTGTCCATGTAAGATTCTGAAGATATTTATATAAGGTTTGTAAAGAATGTTATATATACAACTTTAATCAATAAATATTGATCATTGCGAATGTTGGTAGAATATTTTTAAAGAGGTATTAAAGGAATTTATAAAGGATACGAATCAAGACTCGTGTATTATATTTTAAAGGATTTCTAATGAATAAAGCGAATTATAAATAAGAGTTTACTTAATCAATTAAGTAAACGTGTGGAGATTTTAAATAGATTTTAAAAGGAAACAAAGGTGTTAATAAATTTCTATCTATTCTGAAGATATGAATGTTGCTGGTCAAGGTCTGAGAGGTAAATAGAATACCCCAACTTGAACGACTTCTTGATTATCCAAGGATGGTATTAGTTTATAAACGAGAGAAGTTAAGGGAAATATTAGTTATAATTTCCATGAATGATTTTATATACTATGTTAGAAAAGTTTATAAGTTGAATGAATAAGTTTAAGAATATTCTTATACAATAATAAGAAGTAAATGTAATCATCCAAATATTGGAAGATTTATAAGAATTTAATTAACAGATGGTTAATTAGAGAGGTTAAATGATGCTGGGATGGTTAATTAGAGAGGTTAAATGATGCTGGGTACTAAATCAGTGAATTCATTTTATTTTTATGGGTGAATGGTTGTTTATTTAAATTTATTTGATAGTTAAATAACCAACTATCAAATCTGGCCTATACGCTTGTTGGTACGGAAAGTCCGGGATCGAATTTATATTTGAAAACCATTCCAACCAACATATATGTGGAAGATGCTAATTGAAGATGGAGCAATTGAAGACCGTTGATCCTCATGAGCGGAAGTGTTCCTGGTCTAGTCCACCAGAGTTTTAACGACTGGTGATTCTGTTGTAATTGGATTCGGGTTTCAAAGACTTCTCGCTACTGATCCATGGGGTGATTCCTATATTGGATGTGGTAGGAGAGTGCCTTCGGTTCATCATGTTCTGAATGACTTGTATGGACGAGTGTCTGACAGAGTATTTCCAAAGGAATCACGTACGTTGATTTCTTCAAACGTACCAAGTTGATGGCAGAGAAGTGCACATTCACTTATCAGTCTGAGTATTTTTGTGGACATCAATTAGTGATATCTAGCAGATTTGATGATGTGGCATTCAAAGTGGATGGAGATGTGCTATTCTGAAGGATAAGCTTAACCTCTAGTCTCATCAACCGGGAAATGGCACAAAATCGGGTAGGTCGCATGGCTATGTGGGTCGCACCCATTAAAAGGGTATATCATTACCTGATCTGGTGAAATCAAATGTCTTCGTCTGTCCCATTTTATTTCTGTATGTATGCTATTAGCTCGGTTGGCTGTCCCTTAACCTGGTAATGATATAATCGGTACTCTCAAAGTATAGTGAGGGGCCGGTTATGTTTAGCTTGGGTTGCAAGATGTTCTTATTGAACCCCAATGTATTCATCTCCATAGGTAGGAAGGTGGTCCCATACCTTGCCAGGAAATCCATTCTCCAATAAGCGCCCGCGGTTTTGATTGTATACTATATAAGTAGAGCGTGAGATACAAGCGTTCTGCTAGATTGATATTTATTTGTATTTAGACACTATCATAATGATATTGTTGTCAAAAATGTTTTGGGTTATCGTAAGGTAAAACCCGTCTGTACTTATATGTGGATTTGGGCTTACGATTATCCTTTTTTTTCGAAAAGATTTTGACGTTAAAATCAAGTTGTGTGATACCTTTAAACTTAGTGTGTTTCTCTCACTCTGGTTCTCCAGACTGATCCGACGTTTGTACGAGTTAGACCGAGTTGTACAAGTTCAGGTTATCAGATTCTGTGAAGAGACGAGCGGGAAGAGTTCCGACATATGATATTATATATTCTGCTATGTGTTTGTGTATGAGGACAGATTATTATAACTGTCCAGATATGTGATGTACTATGATGATTGTAAGTTTTTATTTCAAGCTCTCAGTAAAGAATTATTTCTATTTTTTTTTTCCGCTGCGATGTGAGACTCTGCGTTTTTGTTGGTTCTTCTTCTTCTTCTAATCTAATATTTCTTTCTTTCTTATCTCACCCACTAATATTCTTTTTAATAACGATCTGGTGCGAGTTCGACACTTGGGTTTTGACAAGGAATACAAGTTATTGTATTATTATCAGAATTCGGGCATCGAATATTTTTACCGAGTCGTTACAATTCTCTTTCTTCTCCTCATTATCAGTAGCATAAATTTGAATCTCCATAGCCATTTTGAAGGTCATAACTGCTACTGTTAAATATTTGACCTTTGCTATTAGCTTTTCTATTTTTTGAATCAAGGAAAGTTTTATCAAAAATGATCTTTATATTGGAATGCATAAAATTTGATGCACTCTAAAAAGGGTTACCCCATCGTTTGGTTAGATATCGCACTATCACAAACTTGCTTCTTCGAAATCATTCACCAATAACGACTTCATTTGAACTTTTTGGGGGATTCCGAGTAAAGTAAATATATCACTCCCAAATAAATTAGTGAGACTCGGTAAACTAGAATCACCCCTACTTGTAAATAGTTTAGAGATCAGATGGTGGCGTGTTTCCTCAGTAACTCGCTTATAGGTTGTTAATCTTTTGATTAAGAGAGGAGACTTCAGAGTTAGTTACTGCTCCTTTAAGTTGAGGTTCCAGGATATTACTATAGAGAATTTTTTTAATATTTGTATCTTTGGCATCAATTTTTACCTTCATGTCCTCAACTATATCTTTTGACTTACATATGACAATCTTTTGAGCATGGTTAAAATCATACTACCTTTAAGCTTTAGGATTATCTGAGAAATGAGGACCGATAGTCTGTCTCTTTTTATAACTTAAGAGAGCTCATCCAAGATCTTTTTTAGTTGACCAGTTATGTTAGGGCCAACATCTGACAGAGTAAGAGTTGATTCCAGGTAAGATGAGATAAAAAAATGAGACTATCGGAACAAAGAACACAATTTTTCATTCGATCGTAATGGTTTATAATTTTAACAAATTATAAACTTTCAAAATTATGGTGAACATATGTTCACATTTTTCTATCATTTGATAAATCAATTTTGTTACATAATAAGGTGACTTGATAATTCCTAGCTGCATCAAGCCATTCCTATGTTTTGACCCCTAAAAAGCCAAACCTAAACTAGACGACTAAGGATATATTAGTTGTAGTGTTCTAGGAAGTCGTTTCTAGTTAATGAAGAACATCAAAAGTTGAGCTTTTTTCTTTAGACTCTCATTGTAAAATCATATATTATTTAAAAGCTCCACCAGAATAGGACTGCTTGCAGGTAGTATGGTTTACATATCATACATAAAGTAAACCAAGAAAAAACAGGAAAGACAGTTTTGTCTATTAAAATTTTGAACTAAAACAGTATGTTGCAAAAGTTATTCTTCATTAGGATCATACAAAACAAACCTCTAATAAACTTCTATGATGAACTTCTTCCTATTATATATAAGATTCTTTAGAGGGAGTGGGAAATCCAATAGATGAACAAGATGGACTCTTAGCTTATTTGCAACGAAGGCCAATATGAGGATCACATCATCATTGATCTAAGTATCCTCTTTGGAAATTCCTTAATAGCCCTGGGAACTTGGATCCCCAAAATAAAAAACCCACCATTGTACTTCTACAATATTTCTAGTATAGGATTTCCATAATAACCTCCTTATCTTCAACTAACATCTTGAAAAGTGTAATTAGTTCAACGTTTTCTTCTAGTAGTTAACCCCATGAAAACATTTTTTCTTTTAGAAGGGCAACTTTCTAGTCTTTATATTTTCTCAAGACAGAGGACCTTCGATCGAGCCAATGATAATATTATGATAGTTTGATTTATGCTCCCATTAACTTACTTATCTACGTCTTTGGTCATTTTATCTCTTCATCTTTCTTTTCGAGTATAGACTCAAATCAACATTTTAAGTTAATTTGTGTCTAAAATTATGAAAGTTAACTAGTAAATATAAAATGAGTTTACAAGTATGAGAAAAATGTAACATACCCAACAAAATCGATTTGGGGATTTGTGAGCCTATCATCTCCTTTCCCCTTTCCTTTTCCAGAGGTCTCTTTTGGCGGTGAATCGAAATCTCAATGTGATCATTTTTGCCTCTTCTCCACCCTAAGTTTAGGAAGGGCCTTCACTAGTTTTGTCTCCTTTCGTACTTGCAAATTTTCCACTTGGGTCATTACCACCATGCTTGCCATTGTCATCATTCCTATCATGATCATCGTCATCTCCACCATCCTCGTCATGTCCAGGGCCTTAAAAGATATCCCTTTATTCAAATCTGATTTAATTACCTTTTCAATATAGGGATCTTCTATAGTTAACTGTTCTGCGACATTCACGTCCTTTCCTTGATCGGTTCCTCCCGTCATGGCCTTGAATTCGCTCTTCAATGGTTTGTTGTAGAGGTAAATGGGAAAGTCCATATTTTCAAACTTTTCCAACTTGTCTAGATAAATTGAATATGGCCTTCTCGAACAACTTCTTAAGAGTGTCACGTGATCAAATGCTTCTTCTTAGCATTCATAATTATCGAAATTGACTTAGACAAAAGGTCTATTGTGCTCTTTAACTTATTCTTAAGATTGTTATTATTGAGCGTTAACTTGGTAACCATATAGTTTGAATCAGACAACATGTTAGATATAAATTTTACTTGTTCATCCGAAGCTAGCCCTTCTTTTATTCTCAGCCTCAAGTGAAGTTTGGAGATTATGAATAGTATCAAGAGTCTATTTTATCTCATCTTTTCGTTTAACTATCTCCTTTTCAGGATTTGCTTTAGCAGCCACAAAGCCAACAAGCTAAGCATTTACCATGGTCATATCTCCCTTGATCCTGTTATTCTCAGTAAATATTCTAAAATATCAACACTAGACTAAAAATTTGTTTATAAGCTTGTAGAAAATTATAAATAACAACTCATATTGGGTAAAACATTTAAAAAAGGAAGGACTAAGAAGCTAAAATTTATCATAAGGAAATGTTTCAAGACAACAAATCGATCGTTCGGAGTTCTAAGATTAGCACGAGGTGGTTAAATGACAGAAAAAGAAGATATTTCCATGATGATATGGGTGGGGTCCTTAAATGTGTTAGTAGGAATGAGGTTCAGACATATAGAAGGAGAAGGATCAGGAGAAAAGTTAGAAGCTCCAGTTCAATCCAAATTTTCAAATGGACTGAGTAAAGATGCTTTAGGAAGATACTTTGACCTTGTTCAATAATAGAAACATGCAGTGGAGAAATCACGATGTCGAGGTTTTAGGATGAAGGAATAGAAGTAAGTTTAATCTCCACTTAAGAGACTGATGGCCTTTGTTCATAAACTTTGTTCTTCTTTAGAAGGGAAGGAGCATCACTCGAACCTATATTAACCACATTACCCAAATCAAAACAACTAAATTATGCTTCGTTCAAAGCAAAGCCATCAGCCTCAATGCAAATAAGCTTAAAAAAGAATACCTTTAGAATATGCAAATAAAACAGTGATTCGCGTTTGCCTACTTAACAGAGAGCAAAGTAGAATAATGCAACATTGTTTGATGATTGAATTAAGACAAAATATAGGGTATCGGTTCTAATATTGAAAAGTATGAGTGATTCATCCCTCATGGGCTTCGCCACTTGATTTAATTTACAAAATCAAGTTGAAAAGAGGAGGGGGATACCAATATGTCATTCAAACTTTTCAAATCAAAGTGAGGTGCCTCGAAACGAATGGTTAGTCCTTTATTTTAAAATAAGTGTTTTTGCATAGTTCGAAGCGAAGGAATCAATCCGCCTACCCTTGTTCACTCTCCACCTTACACAAAACCATTCCATATCATTTGAGCCAATATCCTATATTATTACCTAGGTCAAAGCAAAGCACATGGAGCTAAGCGAAGCCAAAGTTCGCTTATGGTAGAACTGATGCATAGAAAAAAACTGATTTCTTACTGAATAAAGTTGTCTCTTTTCTCCAACTTCACATGTGTGTCAAAATCTAATTGATAGATCTCAAAATTTAAACATTCTTTTTATAGATTATGTAAATTATGCCTCATATCGGAAGGTTAATTATAAGGAAATGAATTAATAACCTTACTTCTTAAGCTTTTCAAGACAACTTTTTTATAAATTCATTTTTTAATTAAGAAAAGTCCCTAAAAATCAAAGAGATTCGAGATTATCCTTCTCTTTATTACGTAAAAATTTCAATTAAATTTTTTTATTTAATTATTTAGTTAATTAATTGCTAAATTTAAGCATATTTACTTCTTAGAAAATTTACAAGATATTCATAATTGCTTAGAGAATTATGAAAATTATTCTAAAGATATGTTCAGCACGTCATATTAAATTTATGACACCATGGAAAATTTATGAATAATAATAATAATAAATTAAAGTAATAAGATAAATTTAAATGTAAATGTTCACAAACATTTGAAATTGGCTGTTATCACTTCGTCATCGTGTCTGCAATTTTCTACACAAATTTCATGTATAATTCATCGTGCTCCAAGCCTATGTGGGAGAGATACTAGGATGGAAAATTTTAAGAATTTTTTACATGAATGGTCATTCGGTCAAAGAGGCAATCACCATCTCCCGTAGGTAGATGACCCTAAAAGTGTATTTGGATGACTTTTTGAGTGTGTGTGTGATGAAAGTGGATGGTAATTTGGCAAAAAACCAAGTGAAGCTAATCACGATTTTGTGATGAGAGGAACGAGGTGTCTGGATGGTGATATCTTCTCCATGACACGTTTAAACGGTCAAATAACTGTTGTGACATAAGCATACAAGTGTTTTTTTATAGACATTAAGATCTATGGTTAAGAAGAGAGGAATGACTTGTTTATTCCAAATTTAATATAGTCTTAATCCAACGGCTATAAGAACCTTCTAGTTAACACTACAAATAGACCCTAGATCTGAACCTTAAACATTTATTATATGTTCCTTCTTTATTTCTCCTTCTTATTCTTCTTTCTCAAAACCCATTTTCAAAAAATAAGATAGAAATAAATTAAGGATATTACAAATAGGAGGGATATGATAGCCTGTAACTTCCCCGGTAAGGAAAGCCCGGATTATCTTGAGAACACGACAAAATAGAACGCAAACAGAAGAACATTTCATTGTATATTACAATAATTCCATCAGAATACAAGAATATACAGAGTATGAATAAATATTACACATTCGACAAATATCAGAGATTACAATAAATTACATAGCAGCGGAAAAACAATACAAAACACAACTGAAAGTAATACACGGATACAGAGCTTTCCGAGCATCGTTCCAGTTGTAAATCAGGATCCTGTGAATATAAATCTGCAAAACCAAAACTACTAGCTGCCCGTGTCGAAAATAGGGGCACCCATAGTTTAGGGTTAAAACAATAAACTCCAGGTCAGTCATGTGACTGGTGTGAGAACTAAAACAGTTATTAATCTTTATTTTAAAGTTCGGTAAATCAAGGGACCACGCCGTATAACACGGAACGGGTTTCCTCCCAAGAATACTAGTGCATAAAACAAACAACGCAATGCTAAATAAAGAAAAATGAAGCTATTATAAGACCCGGGTCCCATCACACAATAAAACGCAAGCCGTAGGATAGGGTTTTTACCTTATAATAGCCAAAGCATGCTTGATACGTTAAAAACACATTATTTGATACTATAATAAATGTATAGTGTCAAAACAATTTCAATCATAAATATCAATCATAGACGGCATTAATGACCCATACCACTATGTCGCCAAACTAGGTTCTACAAATAAAACCGCAATATCACGTATTGGAAATTGGATTTCCGTCATGAGTCGAGGCAAGGGGCAAGCTCCTCTCCGATTCAAGACACTCTAGCAAATGTCTTAGGACCCCACTATGATCCTTTGGAACCTCCAAGGCTAGTCCTCTCTTACTTTTGAGGATTAATTATTCCTGAACACACGTTTCCTGGTCCTTACAGACCTATAACCGAGGCGCCTCGCATTCCAACAACCACACAGATGAAAAGTATATAAATGTCAGTCAGTTTAAGCACTGACACCACCACTAGCTAGAAAAAAACGTCGTGCACTCCTTGGGTCCTTATCCCGTTTTTGACTCATACCGAGGTGTGAGGCTCACGAATTCACGCTATACACAAAGCTGCGCCACACTGGCCGTGCTTTGATCATCAACCACAAGATTTTGCTTTTCAACAGAAGCCTTGATCATTTGCCACTTAGGCGTGCCACATAGGCAACTCATGCCATGCGACTGATGTCTATCAATATACAACCTCTGAGCTCGTACGTCTCAGAGAAGGGCGTTAAGCAAGAGAATAAATTCTCTGCCGCCAAACAGATGTATATTTAATAGAGATCAATCAACACTGAATAAAATCCAATGTCAGACACACAGTCCATTTACAAGTTCGTTCTGGGTCTAAACGAAACCGGGGGCACTTTCCTTGCATATCCATCGATCTTCAGGTACGTCTGGACGATCACCAACTGATTCCCTCATCTTGGGTGTACAACCTAATTAAGATCATCAGTAATCACCCAAATGATGTGAAGACTTCCGGTATTCCACCACCGTCTTCATCTTTGACATATCGTCTAATCGGTTATTCAGAATGGGTATAAACCCGGCCTTTCCGAATAACCCGCGTATATAATAAACAAATGTTACACAAACACAACATACGCCTCATTCCAATTTAGAATATTCTTTTATTCAGAAAATCACATTCTTAGGGAAAGGTTCCCATTAATTTTATCAAAGATAAATTCTTCTAAATTTATTCTTTAATCTTCCTTTGGATATCATTTCAAACCATATTATGGTTTTTCAACCTAGTCGGGATTAGCGAACCACACCGAAGTAATTATTTATTTTATTTCCCAATCCCAACCTGTATATCCCATGGAGTAAAACTGGTCATTCTCCTAACACCACGGTGTTATCGGTAAATATTAATTACCATTTCACGTTCAAATCTAATTAAAGATTTAACCATCGCTTTGGAGCAAAACTGGTGATGCTCCATTCTCGATCATTTCAATCTAATTAAAGATTCATTAAAACTCCACTTAGTTTTAATCTTCTCAAAAATCAATATCCTGTCTTTAACTGGGTTAAAGAACCAACGTCATCTAAAACACGGTCCACGATAAACCCAAAATCACTTTCTGTTGTTAATCGGGTTAAAGAACAGGTGTTATTCAAAACACCACTCACGATAAACCCAAAACCAATTTAAATTCAATTCCAAATAATATTATTTAACTGGTACACTTCATTAAATCTAAATAGAAAGATTTAATCTTTTTCTCAACTGGGTTTAATAACAGTGTTATTGAAGACACCATTCACGACAAACCCAAATCACATTTGATATTGAATACAAGGCTCTGAATAGAAAATATATCGGTTTATATTCAATATCAAATTCTACGACCAACAAATATCGTATTGGAAATAACGATATAAATATATCTTTCAAATTCTCATAACAATATCTGTATATTCACGAAATTCAACATCGAAATATTCCAAAGACAATTTCGATTCAAATCCATTTCCAATTCGTATATTGGAAATTCTGATTATTTTGAAAACCACTTCAAATTCAATTTATTTATGTCAAAAATAAATTGATTTTAATTCTAGTTCATAACTAGTTCATTTCGATAAAAATCTATTTTTATCCTTTCAAATGTGTAATTTTTCATCCCAGTTCTTCACAAACCATTTCTTATGATTTCACACAAATTATTAATATTTTTAATAATTTTATCAAAGCCCGTACAGTCGATTTCCATCAACGGCCATCGAACTGCACTTACAGCGACCTTTTCGAAATTTTATTTGGACAAAATTCCAAATCCAACTGTTAGATTTCAAATTTATAATATTCATTGGAAATCTCTTTTCGGTACGAACCCAACGGTTCCGGTTTCAAGAGAATCCGACGGTCGGATCTCCCGCAACGTCAATTCAAAGTCAATGGTCGAAATTCACGAACTGCCGTAGCGCGGCGCGTTCAATTCAGGCCATTATATATAAAATATATATATTATATATATTTCGTCGATTTCCTTTTAAAACGTATTTTATAAATCGTTTTAAATTCATTTTCAAAACCATTTCAACTCTATATTCAATTTCAAATCAAAATTGAATATTTCATAACATTACTATATAAATGATAATATTTTCAAAACGTTATATTTTGAAATCACTACCTTTTCTATACTCATTATAAAAATGAATATAATCGATATAAATATCGTTCACGTCAAAATAGCGCAACTCTAATCAACATGGCTTTATATGTTTCAATAAATTCATTATTCTAGTCAACAAATGAATATATATTCTATTCAACACATGAACCTATATTTCTTTCAACACATGACTAATCTCAACACATGAGTACTGTCAACACATGACTATTTTTGTTACGTAATATATTTATAAAATTATGGTATCTATCATTTGATTTTTAATCAGACTCCAACCGTAAAGTAGTTTCTAATCTTAAATATGATAAAGATGTAAATTTTATTGTTAAAATATTTTACTCAACACATGATAAATTTCAACACATGAATATTCTCAACACATGAGCATCGTCAACACATGACTATTTATATTTTATAATATTCTTTATTTTCCCCAATTGGAATGAGGCCCAATCAATTACCATATAATGTTAATTATATGGTTTCCACACAACATATATATATAATAGCAACAATAAACAATAAACAATCATCCAAAGTGCACTACTCTGTATAAGCATCAAATATAGATATCTAACGCTTATAACAGCCTGTCAATCAATCGATCGACATACAACTAATTATTGGAATTAGTGTATACCGTATTTTATCCCGATACCCATGTGGGGTTTCAAATCAACAAACACAGATTTTTTTTTGTGCAATTGGGCGATGTGTAAAATTTATCGTCCCAATAAGTATCAGTCAAATCAGTGTATATAAACGAATCGGCCGATTTGTTTATAAACATTTATTTATTCACATTCACGTTAAAAATTATATTCTTAACGATAATTAATTTATTTCAACACATGAATATTTGTTTTTCAATCATTCCACAACACAATCAATTTTCACAGCACATCAATCAAGCAAACAAGCCGTCCATGGTCTATGGACGACGGGTGTCGGGTGCTACTAAGCACCGTCTGCATCCTAATATATATTTTAACTAGAAAAAGAAAATTTAAAGTGAGAAGTTCTCACCGACTAGCTAAACCAAACGCCACAACTCTTCTTGTCTAGAAATCTTCGTCGTACGCGCCTTTTGTCAATTTCATCGTCTGTAGCCACTACATATGTAAAAATCATATTTTTATAATCACTATATATGGATAAAAATTCTATTTTTACAACGCTACTATATAGATAAAAATTCTATTTTTACAACGCTACTACATAGATAAAAATTCTATTTTTACAACGCTACTACATAGATAAAAATTCTATTTTTATACTCCACATCATATAAAAATTATATTTTTAATCTTTCTATATTATTAAAATTATATTTTTATCCTACTGCTTATATAAAAATTATATATATTTTTCTATGCTTAAAGATCGTACCTTTCTATGATTAAAAGTCGCATCTTTCTCTATATAAAGATCTCATCTTTATTTGTTGTTCATGCAGATAAAAATCAAATCTTTTTCAGTTTTCAAAAATTTACTCTTTACACGCTATTATATATACATCGAATTACTTTTAAATAGATAAATAAAAATAAATAAAAAGAAAAAGGGGGGGGGGGTAATGGAGAAAGGGGAGTTGATGATTTTTTTATTTAATTTATTATTTTAATGTTCAAAAAGTCACTTTTTATTTCGATCTCAAAACGAGACCCACCGCCTGTCGTCCATAACTAATTACCCCCATTACGAACACAATGAGTTATGTATGGTAAGCTGATTCGATCGTTTCGATTAGTTTTCATCAAGATCAAAATATAACTCTATATATTGAATTTGAACGCGCATTTCAATTTGCTGGAGTCACATACGGCCTCTAAAAATTCCCGAAAAATATTTTCTAGCTTCGTATTGACGATACGGTCCTAAAAAAACTAATTTCATCGAATTCTGAGACTGTTTGAAAAATGGCCAATTTTCAGTCGATGAAAATCAACTAAAACTAGTCAAACGCGTTTTCTTTTTCCACGCTCACATATTGATTCGAAAAATTACAAAATTTGGAATCTAGCAATAACTTGACATCACGGATCCAACAAATTTGGTTTCATCGAAAACCGAGGTCGTTTGCAAAATGGCTATTTTCTAAGGGCCGAAATTCCATAGCGACTATTCTGAGTTTTCATTTGGACATAACTTTTGATTTCCGCTATGAAATTTTGATTTCTCGGATTTGTTGGAATATCTTTCTCAATTAGATTCTAATATTTTTGATTTTGCCAAAATCCGGTTTAATTTGCACCCGGTACATTCAATTGAAGTTTGAAATCGAATTATCGAACTACCGCGCCATTTTCAATTCCTTTTATATTTTAAAATAAATATATATATTCTAATGACGATTTATATAATTTACACGTTCGAATTCTATTCAAAATAAATTTTCGTCGTTATTATTTAAAATAATTCATTTTAAATATTCAAAATTCGCCAAAATTTCCAAAATAAAATTTTTAAATTGGCTCAGATTTTTTGGGTTGTTACAAGGGAGATGATTCATAAAGGAGAAAGCTAAAGGAAATCCATGATGGTAGAGCTTAGGCTTTTTTAGCAAAAAAAAAAGATAAGGTAAAGGAGTATGAAAGATGACAACACTCCGGAATACCGTTTAGGGTCGAAAGGCCCCTTTCGGTCTTAATTAAAAGGCGTCAACTTCAAACCAGATTGACCTTATGGGAAGGAACAAAGAAAGTGCGGAGAACCATGGAACAAGCAAATCGATAGTAGATATAGGTTTTAGATGGTATCCAAGAAGATTTCATCTCCTAAAGACAAAAACATTTCCTAAAGCATGCGGCATGCTTAAGAGGAAAATGAGGTTCACCGAAAGGATCAAATTGCATGGAAAGGGGACTTCGGACCTAACCATACTCTAAAGGGCATTAACTCAAGGACAGCTACTACTGTAAGCCGAGAGCCTTCATACACTTATGTCTCTTATAATTACTTAAGTCGTAACCAAAGGAGATAACCTTAAATAATACTATGAGGAAAGAAAGCCTCCTAAACTGGTTCCTTCGTACAATCTTTGGAAAGCCTTCCGAAGCGGTGACTAGCCGAAACCACTGAAGATGAAAGAAGGAAAATCTGTTCCTGTAAATAGGATCCTAGAAGACCAAGCGAGGGGACTTTTCTGAATTTTACTAATTTGTAAACCAAAAATGCAGATTAAATTCCCCAATTCCAAAATCTATGTGAGGGAGTACACTTGTAATCCTAGACGTGTTCAATTAAAAGGATTTAAGGAATCTATAAGGTATTTATAGATATTTCAATTGATTATCTATATACTATGCTAACATTTTAGGTATCTACCTGAATTCCAAGGAAAATTCAGTAATCTACCCAAGTAACCCTAATCAGTTGATCAGAAATTTTAAGAAAACCCGGAGAATATTATGCCACCCAACTGAAAAAATAGATTGAAAGCGCATACCAATTCCCTCACGAATGATGAAAAACCCCTTAGAACATGTATGCGATGAAATCTCATGCCTACTTAACATTATAGAATTTAATGGTGATTGACCTAAACTTCATCATTCATAATTTAAATCCCATCCTGATTCATGATCATGATTGTAAGATCCCCTAAGACTTGTAGAAGATTTCCAAAGATACCAAAATAATTAATAGAAACCTCTTGATTTTCGCCAGTGATTCCACTAACCTAGAACCGAGTGATTTCGCCTCTACGTTACGCAGATCAATGTTCACGAGCCAAGAAGATACACTTTATTTGGGAAAGAACCTCTTCTCCTAAGACGAGGAAACTTGCCATAAGTATTATATTCTATCGGAAGTCGCTTTCAATATCTTGAAGGATACTTCCAACGAAAATACTAATTGGTAGGTGTTTGCACCAAAAATGGTCTAAACACCCAAGGTACTAAACTGTACTTCACCAATTAGGTAAGAAATAAATGGAAACGTGTCTAATCAGCAATTGAAAACGAAAAATGTGAGTAAAAGGTAAAGTAGAGACGAGATTTGTAGTGGTTCAGCCGTTATTTAGGCCTACGTCCACTATGAAGGTGATTTTCAATCTTATAACGAGGATTACAAAATACATCAATTCTCTCTTTTCATACATCTCTATATTACTCAATATAGCCTCATTTATATATTTCAGTCTTGGAATTATACAAGAGAATGGTGGAATTTGAGGAGAAGAAGGATGGATGAATGGTTGAGAAGGAGGATGTCTTTGTCTTCCATGATCACAAGACTGTTCTTGACACCATCGCCGAATCAGTGGTTGAGGATAGAATTTAGCAGCACTTCAACGTTTCCCTCCTTGGACCCCCTTTATATTGGTAGCCATGGTGTATTTATAGGAGAGCTTCCCCTGGGAAATGATCTGAAATCCGTTTATGCAGGCTATAGACCGTTCATTCTATTAATTACAATCATGCCATCGGCTAGCTGTAGTCAGCCGTCCAGATCTGTATTTGGTTGTCATGTGCGAGTGACTCAATGGAGCGAGCGCCTTAAGTAGTTGAGCGGGTCCATAGGAGTAGGCGTCCCTGTAAGAGTGAATGCTTTGGGAAACTTGGAAACTCTTATAAGAGCGGAACGCGGGACTCGACCTGACTCTCCCCTATTCCTTGTGCGACCGACCTTCTTAATTCAAGGGCGCTCGTCCTTTTGCTGCTTTTACATGGCGCTATTTGTCCTTACGGCTATGCTATGAGGTCGCTTCCGCCTATGTTGAGTGGATGACTTGCTTTGCTCCTGTGTTTGAGTAGCTTTGTCCTAATATGAATGACCGACCATGGCTTTCGCACCTGAATCACGATTCGTGTCTAACTTTGGTTGCAGACGTAGTCACATAAGATGTTGCAAGCGCTCATATTGCAGCTCCATTTTAGGCTTGGTCTTTTGACAGGAAACCAGTGAGCGACTTTATAGGATATACGTTCTCTATCCTTTTTGGGCCGCACTTCCCATTGCATATCACGCCATCATCCTCAGTCGTACTAGTTGACTTGACTCGTCTTGGGTTTGATATTTGGCTGTTTAAGTGCCTCAGATAACATTGCGCATGATCAGCCCTGATGAGGTCCGTTCCGTATCCTTTACTCAATGTGCGTATGGATTTTTTAGGGATTAACACTTGCCCCTCGAAGTCCGTGATTTCTTTTAGTAAGGAATTACTGGCCTCGACATATTTGTTCGCGCATTGTTTGGTAGATTTATCCTGACTTGTCGAAGGGTCGTTCGTGCAAAGGATTAAGATTGCTTCATTGTAGCTGATTGGTATTGTCTCTCTCTTGTCAGCGAAAGGCTTGATGCATCCTTTTGGTTACTGTGCGAACAGTTGAATTTCGGGATGCCAGCTGGAGCTTGATGGGACATTTTTGTGTAATCGGGCACTAAGCTGATGTGGTGAGAATTCTCTGGATGGATGCCTTTTAATCTTCCTTATTTACTTTTAACCTGCTTCATTCCACTTTTATCTTTTCCGAGAAATTCTTTGGTCGTAGCCGCGCTTCCTCGAGAGTTTTACCAGGTAATCCATGTTTGATATTTCCGCTTTGATTTTTCTTCAAAAGGTTTTGGCTACCTCATTCTATCATTTTCCCAGTGCTTGCGGCAACACCTGCTTTTCTTGGGCGATTTTCTCTCGGCTCCGAGGTACCATGATCTTCCTAGGTGATTTTTTCCATTATTATTTTTTGTTTGAGTACTCATGCGTTTCCAAGTTAGGATGCTCCAAACATGAGTTGATCGAGTTGTGTATGAATTCGGGATTTGGGCAACAACTAGGTTTTGTGTAGCGTAGATACCATTTCTGTAATCATCTTTGAAGAATATAAATCATCTGGTGGTTTTTTCTAAAACCCTCGATGCTTGGTATTTGTTTATAATTTGCTTGATGAAATGCCCCAGGGTTCTCTAGTTGAAATGTTTCTGTTTATGCCTGAGCCTGGCTAGGATGTTTCCCTTTCTATGGTTGTTGTTTGAATCCACACCGATCTCTTTTGAAACAGGTCGTCTGAGGATGGAATTCTTCATGTCTAGGAGGCATAAGAAAAAATAGTCAAGGAGGGCTGGTAGCAAAAAGATGCCCCAAGGCAAGGAGATCCAGGGTGTGACTGATACTCAAAGTCATTGTTTGTTGAATGAACTTCCTGATTCAGATATTCAAACTGCTCTTGGTTGTAAGGATACTTCGTCCATCACTTTGGATCCTACAACTATCCCGGAGCCTCTTTCTGTTCCCGACCCTTGCCATCCTGAGCTTGGTGAGGAGTTTGTAGCTCAGCGTCCAACTAGCTCTCGTTCTGGTGTGTATATCGACCCATCTGATAGATGGATTATTGCGGGTAAGATGGACGCCATGAAGGATTGCATATTGGATGAGTTCAATCAGTTGGAAGCACGTCCGCATCTGGTTGAAGGCCTTATCACAACTGTTGGAGATTACATTGTGGAGCAGATGGGTGCCTGACATTCTCTTTGTCGAAGATCTTCAGTGGTCAAATAAAGAAAACTTTGAACGCCTTTATGCCTTGGAAAAAGATAGGCTCAAACTCGTCGAGGCCTTTGAGTCTAGGGAGAGGATCATCGCTTACCTTATCTGAACACTGAGGCTTGCTAATGCTTTACATGTTTTGTTATTTCGGTTTTGTTTTAGAATGGTACTTTTAGTCTGGCTTGTGTATGTGGGAGCCAACCTCGCTTATTCTCGTACGCTTAGGTTTATGACTTTTATGGTTTGTTTTAGGCCTCAACGCACTGCAGTTCTTATTATGTGATTCGTTTATTTTCACGCGGGTGCGTCGCATGCTGCACCTTTACTTTCTGATTTACATATTTGGCCGAGCGCTTTATTAATCGTTCAGTTGTGCCTGATTTTCTATTATTATTATTATTATTATTATTGGGATTTAGTTAGCATTTGAAGTTCATCGCTTATCGAAGGTTATTACGCATTTGTATTATTGTAAGCGTGTTTGGTATCTTTTATTTAGTAGTATTCAACCCCGCGCCTGACTGACTGGTAATCTGAGCCCTTCGAAGGTTGGTTTTGAATACGTGCCCCATGGGGAGGTCTTGAGTTAAAGTTTTTCGACCCATTCTAGACCCTATTGGATTGTTTTAGTTATTCAAAAAGGTTCTAGAATGGATACCCCCTTTCGGCTAGGATTTCTGACACCCCCTTTCGACTAGGATTTTTGTTTTGCATTTGTCCTTTCAGCATGTTTAATCCTTCCCCATTTTTATGCTTCATCCAGAGGAGCAGACACTAATTCATCTCATCGAGCTTTGACTCAGAAGAGATAAAATTCGTGTCCTTCACCTAACAAGGTGCCCCTCGTTTCTTTTGGATTGGCAATTTTTCCGTTTCGGGACATGTCGGTTTTCCCGACTGTGCCTTGCCCTAGGAAACAGACACTGGTTCACCTCATTTAGTTTTTTTTCAAGTTGGAGAATCCGTGTCCAACACCTAAGAAGGTGTTTCTTTGGTGGGCTCGACGATTTTATCTGTGGGACTTTTAACCGTGGGACTTTTTGAGGTGCTTCTGCTCCGGCATTAACTCCTATAAAGCGGACACCAATCCTTGCTACCGAATTTAACTCTGGTTCTGAGGAATTCGTGTCCTGCATCTGAGAAGACGCCTCTTTAGGATTAGCAATTTTATCCGAGGGACAGATTTGGTAGTGTTCCTGTACTTTCAACAAAGCCTGGCGGCCGTCCTTTTCTTGGGTGTTTACTAAGCATTCAACATATTCCATAATCAGAGGTGCAGCCTTTCAACTTGTTGTCTGTCTTAGAATAGCTCATCTTTTTCAAGGTGAGGTGTCTATTCATCTTATTTGATCCTGCTTGATGTTCGCGATTCCCAAGCTTCTTTGTTTAATGTGTGCCTCGAGATTCTTGTCACGGTCCTGCTGTGTGTGGCAGATTGCTTTTACCATGCCTACATTTCAAAAGATTGTTTTTCTTTTAGCATGGATCAAGAAGTATGTTACTCAGGTAGACATATAATTAATTTCGATGCACAAAGTTTTTGCAAGTAAACCATTACTTAATACGATCATAGCGAATAATAAAGTCAGGTGAAACAATCTTAATAACAAGATAAAACCAGGGGAGTGAAGCAAAATAATGAGAGCACTAGTTTAATGTTCCATTATTGAGACATTAGTGACTAGTCCTCTTGATGAGCGTCCTCTTTGGATTGGTTTAAGCCCTTCTTCTTTTCAAGGCGTATTGCCTTTTGTTTCGGAGAGACGGGATAACTTTTATGATCCTTTACATACTATTGCAAATGGTTTTTCCTGATTAACCCCTCGATCACTTACTTCAAGTGCCTACATTCATCGGTATCGTGTCCTGGCTGTTTGTGGAATTGACAGAATCTTCCTGACTTTATAGCGATATCTTTAACCTGTCTTTGTTTCAAAACCGGATATCTCTTGGTGTTTTTAGTTGCCATGAAGATATTTCCCACGGTATCGTTAAGGGGAGTGAACTCAGAGTTCTTGAAAAAACGCAGCTTCTTTTTTGCCCGACTGTCTTCTCCTTCATTGCTCCTTTTTTTGACTATCAAGGCTGCTTTGTGCATTTCCATTCTTCTCTATCTGTGCATTTTCTCCTTCAATACTTGCATATTTTTCGGCTTTTTTGAGTAGTTGTTCGAGTGTACTTGGTTTCTTTTTCCTGATCCACCATCCCAACTTGGTTTCTTTACATATGCCCCCCCTTAAGAGCCATTAAGATCAGGCCGGGTTCGAGATTCTTTACTTTAGCCGCTGCCATATCAAAGCGAGTGAGAAAAGCTTTGATGGGCTCTCCTAGTCTTTGTTGCAGTCCATTAAGCTTCGTAATTTCCCGAGCGTTGAGTGCCTGGGATTTGAACTGCTTGTTGAATAGTTTAGCCAGGGTCACGAAATTGTCCACAGACTGAGGCGGCAGCTTTGTGAACCATAGATAAGCCACCCCTTCTAGATAAGTTGGGAAATATAAGCATTTTATTTCATCAGTAGCGCATACCCCATTCATATACTGGTCATATTTACACAAAAATATATTAGGGTCGCTTGTCCCATCATAGGACTGTAATGATGGAGGCTAAATCTTTGTAGGTATACAGTTTTCTTAACCCTTTTAGTAAGTGGGGTTTTAGTTGGGAAGAACTCACATTCTATTCGATCATCCTTCTTCTTTAGGCTTTCATTCACAATTGCCCGCGCCATTCCTAAGACGTATTTCCGTTCCTTGCTTGGATCCATGGATTGGTCGCCTTCTTTGTTATCGAACTCTGATCTATATGTGTCTTCATGAACTAGGGTCAAGGAATTTAGGCATCCCTTTGGAAGGGGCACCCTCATAGTAGTGGGACTGTCTCTTTGTTTCGCGATTGTGCCGTCAAAATGACCGTGCACAAATGCTTTGTTCCCTTCGTAATTCAGATTAGTGTGATGCATGACCCCCTGAATGGAATCCTGTTTCCTTGGGCTTGAAGCCGAGAATTCTGCTTCTAGCTCTCGATCTGTTCGGGCTAGCGAGAAACATGTAGCATTTAATGTGGCTTTTGCGGTGGCGGCTTGAATGGCGAGTATCAACTCGAGCTTCTTCATCATTACATTGTTTGCAATAGTTATTTGACTCGTTAATCCTGTCATCGCCTCTTCCAGTTCCTTCCTGGTTACAGTTTCTTTAATTTCAGGCAACCCCTCTGCCCCGGAGTTGGTGGCTGACGGCGTGATGGCGTTGATGCTGTTGTTGGGGCTGTTGACTTTGTCGGTGATTCTCCTCAGCGTATTCATATTTTCAGATATAGTTTTCTCTGAGAGAACCTTATCAGATCTGAATGGGAGAAGAAGCTAACCCGGCCCCACAGTGGGTGCCAAAATGTTTACACCAAAAATGGTCTAAACACCTAAGGTACTAAATTGTACTTCACCAATTAGGTAAGAAATAAATGGAACCGTGTTTAATCAGCAATTGAAAACGAAAAATGCAAGAAAAAGGTAAAGTAGATACGAGATTTATGGTGGTTCAACCATTATTTAGGCCTACATCCACTGTGAAGGTGATTTTCAATCTTATAATGAGGATACAAAATACATCAATTCTCTCTTTTCATACATCTCTATATTCACTCAATATACCCTCATTTATTTATTTCATATTTGGAATTATACAAGAGAATGGTGAAATTTGAGGAGAAGAAGGCCGGGATAGATGAATGGTTGAGAAGGAAGATGTCTTCGTCTTCCATGATCATAAGACTGTTCTTGACACCATGGCCGAATCAGTGGTTAAGGATAGAATTTAGTAGTACTTCGTCGTTTTCCCCCATTGGATCCCCTTTATGTTGGCAGCCATGGTGTATCTATAGGTGAGATTCCCTTGGGAAATGATCTGAAATCCGTTTATGCAAGCTATGGACCATTCATACTATTAATTACAATCATGCCATCGGCTAGCTGTAGCCAACCGTCCAGATCTGTATTTGGTTGTCATGCGCGAGTGACTCAATGGAGCGAGCGCCTTAAGTAGTTGAGCGGGTCCATAGGAGCAGGCGTCCCTGTAAGAGTGAATGCTTTGGGAAACTTGGAAACTCTTATAACAGCGGAACGCGGGGCTAGACCTGACTCTCCCTTGTTCCTTGCACGACCGACCTTCTTAGTTCAAGGGCGCTCGTCCTTTTGCCGCTTTTACATGGCGCTGTTTGTCCTTACAGTTATGCTATTAGGTCGCTTCCGCCTATGTTGAATGGACGACTTGCTTTTCTCCTGTGTTTGAGAAACTTTGTCTCAATATGAACGACTGACCTTGGCTTCCGCTCCTGAATCATGATTCGTGTCTAACTTTGGTTGGAGACGTAGTCACATAAGATGTTGCAAGCGCTTGTATTGCAGCTCCATTTCAGGCTTGGTCTTTTGACGGGAAATCAGCGAGCGACTTTACATGATATATGATCTCTATCCTTTTTGGGTCGCACTTCCCATTACATATCGCGCCATCATCCTCGGTTGTACTAGTTGATTTGACTCGTCTTTGGTTTGATATTTGGTCGTTTAAGCGCCTCAAATAACATTGCGCACGATCGACCCTGATGATGTCCGTTCCGTATCCTTTACTCAATGTGCATATGATTTTTAGGGATTAACAGTAGGATCCCTCTTGTTTAAGGGTGTTAATTAGAAATTTTGCTAACATTTTGGCACTAGAAGGAGGGCTTGAACCTCCATCTCCTTTGAAATCTCCTTGGTCTTCCTAGAATCCCTACTTAAGGTTCTTATAAGAAGGACACCATTAAGTCTAGAAAAGGAACTTTTGGCCCAAATGTATATTTTCGAAAAGATCGGTAGAAATTCGAAGGCAATTGGTACTCCACAGCCTAATAAGATAAGTAAGGACCCTTCGGATGGTAGGGACAGCTTGAACCATTTCTTTGGGAAAAAGAAGGAAATAATTGACCCGATACAAGGCTAGACCTACATTTGGAATGAATATATCATCCCCTTGAGCTTGAAAATCTCTTACGAAGGACTCGGTTTAGAAATGAAGGCACTAAAAGTAACATAATGAGCATGGAATAAAGCTTATGACCCAAATAATTGGAGTATAAATCCCTTTCATGTTGGATTAAAACCCCTTTTCACCCATTAAAGGATTTTAGCAAAGGATAATTATTTTTTTACCAAAATAAAAAATGAGATTCGAAGTAGTAAGCTAATATGTCCTGACATTTTTTCAGTGAAACTTAAAAGGAGTGTACCATAAATATTTGATAAAGGGGATCCTGTCGATAACTCAAAAACTTGCAACACCCTCAAAAGAAAGGCAAATTCACTTAAAGGAAAGGGAGTCCTTTCAAGTATCAAGTGAATAAAAACTATGACTTCTAAAGGAAGGTTCAAAATCCAAGCGGTGAAAGAACTAAAACTTGCTATTCCTATCAAAGTGATTTATGAATCCTCCAAGGATACGTTGAGTTACTGGTTCCCTAACAAGATGCTTACAAAAGTTGAAAACCCTAAGGGAAAAGCCTTTTCCTCAACCATCAAGTTAATGGACATGGAATAAATCAGTGTGGAGAATTGGAAAAGTGATCATTGGATTTATAGGGAAAGGAAAACTTAAAGAATATGTAAAGGGAAGTTAAGTAAATGTAATGACACTTTGTCTCAAGACAAGATTTCCCGCATGAATAGAATTTCAAAATAATAATTTCTACTTGGTCAGGGAAAGAGTCCCTTTCTTATTAGTTAGAAATTCTTGAGTATATCCGGGGACCTTCCCCGAAAGGGGAAGGGGATAAGACCTGGAAATTGCGCGCCTGGCTCAAAGTCCAGGGTATATGCTTGGCGCCTCTTAGAGGGACTGTCATCCGCTCCCAAGGGCCACGGTGATGCACCGAATCCCTTAATCACGTCCAAGGACATGGTTAAGGCGCCCTCTAGAGGAGGGACAAGTAAGCTCGTGGAGATGCACCCGACTCCAATGGAAGCAGGCTCCGCCTCTTATCATTACATGATCAAGCCCTACTCTGCTTCGACATAAGCATGCACTGCCTTTGTTTATGTCCTATCCTAAAGAAGGGATGAAAATATCAGAAGAAGCACTAAAGCACGCTGAATCCTCTACTTTAGAGAAATACTTAATAACCAAAATAAATTAAAACCGAAAAACCTTTCGTAACTAATCGAAAAGGGACATTCCGAATTCTCCTTAACATGCCTAAGATGGTTCCATCAAAACCGGAAGAGGACATTCTGAATTTTCTATAAAAATAAAAAAAAGGCTTTGTCTATCTCCAAAAAAGTAATTTCTGGTTTTTTACTCTGTTACCCGAATATGGGTTTCTTAAGCCGAAAGAGGTTTCGTTTCTGTTATTACCCGAATCTGGGTTTCTTAAGCTGAAAGAGGCTTCGCTTTCGTTATTACCCAAATTTGGGTTTCTTAAGCCGGAAGAGGCTTCATTTCTATTATTACCCGAATTTGAGTTTCTTAAGCCGAAAGAGGCTTCATTTCTATTGTTACCCAAATCTAGGTTCTTTAAGTCACAAATAAAGACTTCGTTCCTCTAATGTCACCCAAATCTAGGTTTCCTAAACCAGAAAAAGTTTCGTTTATTCTTGGAAGATAGTCACCGAACGTTCGCCAAATTATGGCCTGAGTTTGGGCCCTGTGTTAAGAAAGATAAAATAGGCCATGTCCATTTCTAGGGGATAATACCTCAACTCTTGACGATTCAATTGACCAAACTTGGGACCCAAATCTTTCACGTTAAAGTTTCACCTGAATGATAAACCAAAGGTAAATTCAGATTGATTATGCTTCCGGACAAAGACAATCTGGGACTCCATTATCAACTACCCAGGTAAATCATATTGACTCATTAATTCAAGATTATGGATAAATTATAAACCTATATGGTACATGAACTCGTTATTTATTTCAAGTTTATCATAGGAACTTAGAATAATCCTATACATGTAAATTATTCTAATGGTTATTTAACTTACAGTATTCTTGCCCAAACATTCCAAAACTAATCCACATAAGTTATAACGTTCAATAAAAGGAATCACACAAGATAACATTACATCCTCTGGATCTTCTCCAACAAAATTTGAGAAGATATTATATCAAAGATAAGCTGAAGGATAAATAATAATACCTCTTTAAACTTCTTATCCTTTTGACGAATGACCTCGGTGTCATAAAAAAGTTCTATATGAAGCCGAAGAGAATGCTCTTAAAATTTGTTGACATCCGAAAGAAGCTTGTAGCCTATTCATATTTAGCATCATGCTTCTTATAAGAAAGGAGTTGGCGTTGAAGCTCTTTAATTTTGCCTATACAATGGTTTTAAACACAGTGAATAACTACCTTTTGTTTTTCCTTAAAATAGGACTTTAATTCCAATTTTACGACATTGACCCATTCTTTGACGACCCCATTGCTTAATCTGTTCGAGGGATCAACCAAATAGAGGAATCTAGCCTGAGGCAACAACGATTCGGAAGAAGATTGAATGGCCAAGTTGTTAGGGATTGCGGAATGGATCGTTAAGGCAAAACAAACACTAAAGGGGGTGAATAGTGTTTTTTAGAATTTAATCAAAATCTAAAACTTATGTGAACTACTATATGAATCAAACACCACAAACAGAATTATAGACACAGATTCGAACATAGACACAAAAATAAACATAAACAAAAGTAGAAACGGAAAGAACACACCTAATTTTATACTGGTTCGGAATTGCTCCTACGTCCAGTCCCATGCAACGCTGGATTGCACAGAGTTTTATTACTATATCAATATCCAATTATAACACTCCTTGATTTTACGGCTACAAGGGATACCACCGTTTCCACCCACACACTTGATCAAGTATACCTTCCTTGATTTCACGGCTACAAGGGATACCACCGATTACCCGTCCTTGATTTCACGGCTACATGGGACACCACTGATTCCTTTACACAACCCAAACTATTACGAACATCCTTATAACACTACTACAAAACAAATCTGTTGCTTCACATCATTTGCTTCGGTTGTTCTTATAACAGAAGCAAATAGTATCATTTGCTTCTGTTCTGTTAATAACATAAGCAAATGCAGCGAAGCAAATGGTATTAATTGCTTCGGTTATGCCAACAACAAGAGCAAATAGTATAATTTGCTTCTGTTGTACACAAAACCGAAGCAAATGCACTGATGCAAATTGTGTTATTTGCATCAGTTGCTTATAGACTAAAGCAAACGCACTGAAGAAAATAATGTATTTGCATCAGTTCCGTAAGAACAGAAGCAACTGCACCAAAGCAAATAATGTATTTGCATCAGTTCCATAAGAACAGAAGCAACTGCACCAAAGAAACAACGAATTAATTTAGCAAAGCAAATTCACATATCGATGATCATATACAACTTTACATATGTCATTATTTATAATTTATTACAACGAATGATTATTAAAAAATAATTTATAGTTACAGATTATTATAAATAATCAATAATTATATTTTATATTTAATAATTTATTATAGTTAATTACTAATATTTAGTAGATTGTAGTTAACATTTATTAATTTCATTTAATAACTAACAAATGAATTAATAAGTAATAATACTAAATAATTAAAAATAATATTTAATATTGAATATTTAACATTTATCATTAAATTAATTAGTATTAATTTAATAAGTAATTAAGAAGTAATATCTAATAATTAATTTTTGATAATTATTATTTAATAATTACTATTAAATAAATAATTATTAATAATTATATATAATTAAGACTAATTAATATTTAGTAATTAATGTTATAATTTAATATTTAGCAATCAATGTTAGTTATATATATAATTAAGACTATTAAATAACTAACATTTAATAATTATAATTTGATAACCAATATTTAATAATTAGTTATATATAATATTTACTGAGTAAAACTAATTACTAAACATGTAACACCCCACCTCCGCCAGGGTGGCTGTTGCAAGCACTCTGACTTTGGAGGGGTGTTTGAATCAGGTAAACATGCATAATGATATATCAAGGCAGAACAAGAACATATGTATATATTTAAACAGAGTAAATAAGATAAGTAAAACAGCGGAAGATTTCAAACCATTTCAAAACAAGTCTGGTACAACATAATGTCAACTTTCCAAATACACAAGTCTAGATAAAAACAACATTAACTGAAAAACTGAAATACATAAGTACTATCCCCAAAATAAGTGATAATCATAGCTAGCTTCATGTCAAGACCGTACATGAGCTAAAATCCCACAAGCAAGCGATCAGAAATCCAAGCTAAGCTCCAATATTCCCACCCTGAGAACCTGGGGGGGGGGGGGAACGGAAGAAAAGAGGCGAAAGGAAAACAGGTCAGTCAAAAAGACTGAGTAAGCCCTACTACAATCAATGTAAACTGATAAAGTTAACTAGCATGAGAAGCAGGGATGAACATAAGGATAACAACATACTAGCATGATGATTAACTAACAAGGTAGATAAAGGTGTCATCGCATAATCAGGATTAAGGTTTTTGCACCACAGGTGTACTAGCAAGCTAACATGACTTGAATAAACAAGTATTGATCCCTTGGCCCAAGCTTTGGCCCAATAACATGAAGTGACCCTAATACGCGGTCCAACCAAACGGTCTAGTCGATCGGCTCCCTATAAGCCTAACTCGTCACGTGTTGGTGTCAATACGGCCCAAACATAATTGTAGTCAGACTGTGCAAGGTCTCCCGTCGGGTGTATCAAGCCCTAGGGTGTCAACCCCTGGACACCATAAACATGAGTGCACAGTCTCGATCTACTGGTACCCGTGCATGTTTTCCCCGGCTTCGGACTCTGTGCACGACCATAGTCCGCCCGGAACTACACCGGCGTACCATTCTACCGTCGTTTTTGGTCACTTACCTCAAGTCCAGTAATCGTGCCCCCTCCCTAGCCTAGTTCCTAGGGTCTTAATGATACAAACTTGGGATTACTACTGGAGTGGACCCCCATTGCTAGGATTTTCTAGTGGGTTAAGTACGGTTTAACCCTCTTGCTAATTATGGATTAACTTGGTTAAGTGTAACGATGAGTTCACGACTTAACCCTGATTAATCTACCAAGCCCAAATTGGTTAAGTATTAAGTGGACCATGACTTAACCCTAATCACGAGGCATTAATTAATTAATGCGCCTTAACCTCTCACATTAGACTTTGTTGTGGTTACTAGTTAAGCCGGGCGGGTCCGGGTAGCTTTACACCACAACTTGGTCTAACCTCGGGTTCAAGGTACAACATGACCAACTTCTCACATTGGGTCCTATTGTTTGTAGCAACTAGTTAAGCCGGTCGGTTCCGGGTAGGTTTACGCTACAAACTCAACCCAACCTCGAGTTGGTCACACTTATATTTTCTAAGTGTCATGTCCATTATGTTTCCAAAACATATTACAAGTTTTCAAGCATTTGGGTAGACCTAACTTAATAGGTAAATTCCCAATGGGTAAACCTAACTTAATAGGTAAATTCCCAATCTTATGTTTTTATGTCTTTTAAGTTTACCCAACCCCAAACGCAATCCCATCGCTTACATATCGCAATAGCGCATAAAGGATAGAAAGAGGGAACTTGGCATAATCATGACATAAAGGTGTTGAAGCCACAAGTTTAACATGGTGGCATGTGAAATGTACATATGTTCATATACTTGCATATTACATTTTTAGGCCTCAAAAGCATGCATAAAACCAAACTTAGCATATTGGTGATACATGGTGATAAATGACATGTAGAAATGGCCATAAGTTCGCATTTAGCCTCACATGCAAGTTATCATAAGAGATATGATAACTTACATGTTGCCAAAATGCAACCTTTAGCATAAAGCTTGAAGCTTTATGTTCATATACCCAAGATAAGCTTGCATAACATGATAACATGAACCAAATGATCATCCCAAACTTGCATAACATACTTGCATATCATATGACGAACTTGCATATCAAACTTGCATAACATAACATGATAAACTTGCATATCATAACATGGCATACTTGCATAACATAACATGATAAACTTACATATCATAACATGGCAAACTTGCATAGCATAACATGGTAAACTTGCATATCATAACATGACATACTTGCATAACATAACATGATAAACTTGCATATCATAACATATCAAACTTGCATAGCATAACATAGTAAACTTGCATATCATGGCAAACTTGCATATCATACATTTAACTTTAGAGTTTAAGTATGAAAGTAGAATAGGGCTTACAATGCTTATGAAGACACAAAAATATGACAAAACCCTTATGCAATCAAATAGACCCAAAATGCAAGCTCTAATAGAAAAACCCTTGAGCCAAAATGATCAAAACCCTTGCTTTATGATGTAAATATGGAAACTTGACTTGAATGCAAGCTAATGATGCTCATACAAGCTTGAAAACACTTGTATGCATTGAAAATCTCTCATAGAAATGACTTAGGAATTTTATGAAGAGAGTGGAGGCCATGAGAGGAATGATTTTGCCATAGTTTAGTTGTATGAATGAATAATGATGATTTAGGGTTAGGTTAGGGTCTTATTTATAGAGATTAGGATTAGTTTCAACCTTAGGATTAAACCCTAGTTCCAATCTCAGCCCTCAAAACCGAATCTGGCCCAAAACCTAACCAAAACCCCAAAATGGTGCACCAGGCAAAACTGCCCGGCTGGACCAAGTCGACAGCCAAGTCGACAGGGCTGTCGACTTGGGTCCAACCAAGTCGACTCCCAAGTCGACAGGGCTGTCGACTTGGGTACTCTGGCGGGAATTTTCCCGCCTGTGCCCAACTGCCCTAATTTCCAAATTCAAACTTGAATTTGAAATCTGTTTTTACTTTGAATTTTTCTGAAAACTTCGTTGGGCCTTAATCAGGTCATACGGACTCCGATTTTCGAAAACTCGGACTCTATTTCGCGTATTTTTCCAAGACGAACGCAATGGCATAACCCCTTTCCCTTGATTCAGATTTATAAATTAAATTCTGCCTCGATTTACATTATAACAAGTTATTGAAAATACGGGTTGTTACATTCCCCCCTCCTTAAAGGATTTCGTCCCCGAAATCTTCAAGTTAGGAAGAACGTATCCTACCATCCAATCATCCATCTACTCAAAACATCATCCACGAGCAATCATTGTCCTTACAAGATTCTAAATGTTGTATGAACATATGCAAAGGTGTGTGTATATGTACTTATCTAATGCAAATATCATCAATGCAAATTATGTTAGTGAAATGAATCCATATGTATGCAATTCCTAACATTATGTATAACATCTATATGTGTGCACATAACATACATCCATATGCAACATCCATGTGATAACACAAAAATTTTCATCCATGAATAAGCATAAACACTCATGCATATGCAATATGAGGAGTGTGTGAGCCGATCTAGTGCCTAATGTGTATAATGAATCCACGAGTAACCACTTGCAAACACTTACAACCACTTGCAAACATCAAGCATAACATGTTTCAAACACATGTTTCATCCAAAGGGTTTCTACCTAAGGTTCTCATGACAAGATTAACATGATAAACTAGATAATCAAGACAAACATGGATAGCAAAAGATATGCTACAAAGAGATCGGGAAGATAAGCAGGATATACTCCTTTCGGATTACAAGAAATCCCTTCCTAACCCAACCCATATTCTATAAAAGCCCAAAAGGTTTAGTCAACCTAACGGACCCCTTCAAACCCTGACATGTATTACTAGCCAATAAGTCGTACCTCCCGACAGAAATAGGACCGAGAATGGGACCGAGAGGATATACGTAACAAGATAACATGCAAGTAAGTTCCACAGGAAAGCAAGGATCAAGGATATACTCATAAAAAGAGATATGATGCGCGTTTCTAGCTTTCAGTCTTCTAAGTCACGTTTCCTTGAGCTTAACTCCACTATGCTTTGACCGTCTTTTACTTCATGATTCCTGGACTTCTTAACTCTTATTTCCAAATATGAGTTGGAACCCATTTCATTATCGCCTCTCGTCTTCCTTTTTCACTTACTCTTCTATCATTCTTGGCTTAAACATAACTATGACCTCATGGTTTCATGCAAGCTCTCCAAAATTCACTGGTGAATCCTGGATCTCGTTTACTTACTATAAAGTATTCCACGCAGCAGAACTTTTCTTGAAAATACCAATCCACGTTGCCAATTGCTCTTACTAACGTGATTTTCTATAACTCATGCTTGAACGAAATGAACCATCCGCCTGTGAAGGATAGGTCGTGCTTAGATTCAGTTGCTCGCCCATGACTTCCCGTAGACTATCCCAAAACTGGCTAGTGAAGATTGAGTCATGGTTACTAACTATACTTTAGGGAACCCCGTGCAACCGCTTTATTTCTTGAAAGTAAACTGTCGCTAGTTATGATGTAGTCTTTTCGCTCTTTACCGGAGTGAAATGAGCACTCTTCGTGAGTCTACCTACTATGACCCACATGCTCGTATTCCCTTTCCTTGATCTAGGTAGTCCATCCACGAAATCCTTCGTGACGCTTTACTACTTCCATTGCGGGGACCTCCAATGGATGTAATAGCCCACCGGGCTTTTTATGACTCGGCCTTAATCTGTTGGCACAACATGCACCTTGGGACAAACTCGGCCACCTCCTCGAGTGATGTGCATCTTCAAGAGCCTTCTTTCTCTCATTGCGTCTTAGCCATCCCTTGTCATCTATAGCGAGGTGACTTACCATCTCGCCTCGAATCAACTTGTCCATGATCTCGGCTAACTACGGGTCTTCCTTCTGTGAAGTCCCTACTTGATCCAGAAGGGTAGGTCTAAACTCAAGGGACGCTAACTGACTATTTAAACTGAGAAAGCTTCTTACTTCAATTGTCCTCGTCGGAGCTTTCCGGTCTTGAACCGCGACCACTTTAGCAGGATCCACCACTAAGCCTTGCTTAGAAACTATGTGCCCAAGAAATCTAACTTCTTTTTCTCCAAAATGACATTTGGAGGACTTGGCTTTCAACTAATGCGCTCTAAGCGTATCCATCACCTCCTTGAGATGTCTTGCGTGCTCTTCCTCATCCTTTGAGAAGATCAGAATATCATCTACGAAGACTACCACAAACTCGTTCAGGAACTCCCTAGACACCCTACTTATCAAGTCCACGAAGTAGGCGGGTGCATTAGTCAAACCGAATGGCATGACCATCCATTCTATGAATCCATCTGGAGTTCTGAACGCAGTTTTGTCTATACTATCCTCAGCTACTCTGAGCTGATGGAATCCAGTAGCAAGATCAAGAGAGAACAGATGTTCCTACAAGCTGAACAAATCATCGATCCTTGGTAATGGTTGTCTAATCTTCTTGTTCAACTCACGATAATCAACACATGGGCGAAGCGAACTGTCCACATTAGTAGCGCATACTACTAGAGCACCCTCCTCGGAAATGCTTCATCGTATGAGGTTCTTCTCAAGCAACTCCTTGACTTGCTTTCTTAACTCTCATCTCGCGGGTCCATGTGCCTAACCGGCCACGTAACTGGCTTGGCATTATCAACCAGATAAATGCGGAAATCAATCTCTCGCTTAGGGGTAACCCCCTAACTTCATCGAAAACATCCGGATACTCTCGAACCACTCTCACAGACTGAAAAGTTTCCATTGACGAGTCGAGTGATTCAAGATAGCACAACATGACGGGACCTCTCGGATTACAAGAAATCTCTAGGGTGTTTCCGAGGCGAGTCACGAGCCTTACAACCCTATGCTCACAATCAAGGATGGCTCCATATCTGGACAACCAATCCATGCCCAATATCAATCCGTATCCCCTAAAACCAAGAACATAAGCACTACACAAGAACTCTACACTCAGTATAGAGATCCTCAAATCCCCACATATCATAGACAGATGGGCGGAACCCCCAAAAGGATTTGAGACACACACGGGATCATAAACTAGACTAGTACTTAGGTGCAAACTATCAACGAGATCAGATGAGATACAGCTATGCGATACACCAGAATCAAACAAAGTACGAACTGGAAAATCAGAAATATATACAAGGCTCTCAACAGAAATACTACCTCGATCGGGAACTGGAGCGGCATTGAGAGCATGAACTTGCCCTCCTGAAGGTCCAGCACGCTGATTCTGACCCTGGTCTTGCCCTTGCTTCTTCGGGCAATCCCTAGTGAAGTGTCCCATTTCTCCACAGTTAAAGCAAGTGCCCTTCCTTTTCCTGCAATCCTTGTTTAGACGAGTCGAGCTTCCACAAGTAAAGCACTTCTTTTCCTTCTTATCTTTAGACTTCTCCTCCTTCTTTTTCATTTCCCTTTTGGGCCCCGTTTTCTTGTTTTGAGACTCATTCACCTTGATTTCCTTCTTGTCACCCTTATTCTCTTCATTGAGTAGGGCCATATTCACCAAACTCTCGAAAGTTGCCCCCAAGGGTATATGAGTCATGGCTAAACCATGTAATGGCTCGTTTAATCCTAGAGCAAAGTATAGGGCCTTCTTCTGAGCTGTGTTAACCAAGTCTAAACCGACCCGAGCCAGTTGATTAAACTTATCTATGTATTCCCTAATAGTCATGTCCCCTTGCTTCAGTGATAGGAACCTTAGACCAAACTTTCCCCGAAAGTCATCCCAAGTCTCAATTGGCCTAGTAGCGGTGGTGACCACCCACCAACGTGCAGCTTCTTCCTTTAGCAACCATACTGCTAATAAAACCTTCCTACGATCATCTATATCAAAGAAGGCGAAAAGATCTTCGGTTTCTTTCAACCAATTCCTTGCCTCTACATAAGTCTCGGTTCCAATGAAATTCTTGCAACCCATCGCCTTAAAGTTTTTGCAAATCTCCGCGAAATCCTCTTGTGGATGCTAAGGGGGAGGAGGAAGAGGAACCTCAGCGACAGGAGGAGGAGGAATATTAGCGACAGGAGGAGGAGGAACATTAACTACTGGAGGAGGAGGAGGAACATCTGCGGGGCCGGCTTCGGTCGCCCTAGCCTCCAAAAGTCTCCTATACCAAACAGGTATGTGTACTCCCTCCGGAATAGCAAAGTTATTGGCCATACTGAAAACGAAGAAAAAGATAGATTCAGAATGGAGAAAAACGAAGGAATTTTTGCTAATGGCTTTTTGGGGAATAGCCTTTAAAATAAACTAGACTTTTCTTTGGAAAATACTTTATACTTGGTTTTGAAAATAGTTTTCCAAAAGTTTTCTAAAAACCTTTTTGTTCCTTCTCGTAAACCATATGCTCTGATACCAAATGTAACACCCCACCTCCGCCAGGGTGGCTCTTGCAAGCACTCTGACTTTGGAGGGGTGTTTGAATCAGGTAAACATGCATAATGATATATCAAGGCAGAACAAGAACATATGTATATATGTAAACAGAGTAAATAAGATAAGTAAAACAGCGGAAGATTTCAAACCATTTCAAAACAAGTCTGGTACAACATAATGTCAACTTTCCAAATACACAAGTCTAGATAAAAACAACATTAACTGAAAAACTGAAATACATAAGTACTATCCCAAAATAAGTGATAACCATAGCTAGCTTCATGTCAAGACCGTACATGAGCTAAAATCCCACAAGCAAGCGATCAGAAATCCAAGCTAAGCTCCAATATTCCCACCCTGAGAACCTGGGGGGGAACGGAAGAAAAGAGGCGAAAGGAAAACAGTTCAGTCAAAAAGACTGAGTAAGCCCTACTACAATCAATGTAAACTGATAAAGTTAACTGGCATGAGAAGCAGGGATGAACATAAGGATAACAACATACTAGCATGATGATTAACTAACAAGGTAGATAAAGGTGTCATCGCATAATCAGGATTAAGGTTTTTGCACTACAGGTGTACTAGCAAGCTAACATGACTTGAATAAACAAGTATTGATCTCTTGGCCCAAGCTTTGGCCCAATAACATGAAGTGACCCTAATACGTGGTCCAACCAAACGGTCTAGTCGATCGGCTCCCTATAAGCCTAACTCGTCACGTGTTGGTGTCAATACGGCCCAAACATAATTGTAGTCAGACTGTGCAGGGTCTCACGTCGGGTGTATCAAGCCCTAGGGTGTCAACCCCTGGACACCATAAACATGAGTGCACAGTCTCGATCTACTGGTACCCGTGCATGTTTTCCCCGGCTTCGGACTCTGTGCACGATCATAGTCCGCCCGGAACTACACCGGCGTACCATTCTGCCGTCGTTTTTGGTCACTTACCTCAAGTCCAGTAATCGTGCCCTCTCCCTAGCCTAGTCCCTAGGGTCTTAATGATACAAACTTGGGATTACTACTGGAGTGGACCCCCATTGCTAGGATTTTCTAGTGGGTTAAGTACGGTTTAACCCTCTTGCTAATCATGGATTAACTTGGTTAAGTGTAACGATGAGTTCACGACTTAACCCTGATTAATCTACCAAGCCCAAATTGGTTAAGTATTAAGTGGACCATGACTTAACCCTAATCACAAGGCATTAATTAATTAATGCGCCTTAACCTCTCACATTAGACTTTGTTGTGGTTACTAGTTAAGCCGGGCGGGTCCGGGTAGCTTTACACCACAACTTGGTCTAACCTCGGGTTCAAGGTACAACATGACCAACTTCTCACATTGGGTCCTATTGTTTGTAGCAACTAGTTAAGCCGGTCGGTTCCGGGTAGGTTTACGCTACAAACTCAACCCAACCTCGAGTTGGTCACACTTATATTTTCTAAGTGTCATGTCCATTATGTTTCCAAAACATATTACAAGTTTTCAAGCATTTGGGTAGACCTAACTTAATAGGTAAATTCCCAATGGGTAGACCTAACTTAATAGGTAAATTCCCAATCTTATGTTTTTATGTCTTTTAAGTTTACCCAACCCCAAACGCAATCCCATCGCTTACATATCGCAATAGCGCATAAAGGATAGAAAGAGGGAACTTGACATAATCATGACATAAAGGTGTTGAAGCCACAAGTTTAACATGGTGGCATATGAAATGTACATATGTTCATATACTTGCATATTACATTTTTAGGCCTCAAAAGCATGCATAAAACCAAATTTAGCATATTGGTGATACATGGTGATAAATGACATGTAGAAATGGCCATAAGTTCGCATTTAGCCTCACATGCAAGTTATCATAAGAGATATGATAACTTACATGTTGCCAAAATGCAACCTTTAGCATAAAGCTTGAAGCTTTATGTTCATATACTCAAGATAAGCTTGCATAACATGATAACATGAACCAAATGATCATCCCAAACTTGCATAACATACTTTCATATCATATGACGAACTTGCATATCAAACTTGCATAACATAACATGATAAACTTGCATATCATAACATGGCATACTTGCATAACATAACATGATAAACTTACATATCATAACATGACAAACTTGCATAGCATAACATGGTAAACTTGCATATCATAACATGGCATACTTGCATAACATAACATGATAAACTTGCATATCATAACATATCAAACTTGCATAGCATAACATAGTAAATTTGCATATCATGGCAAACTTGCATATCATACATTTAACTTTAGAGTTTAAGTATGAAAGTAGAATAGGGCATACAATGCTTATGAAGACACAAAAATATGACAAAGCCCTTATGCAATCAAATAGACCCAAAATGCAAGCTCTGATAGAAAAACCCTTGAGCCAAAATGATCAAAACCCTTGCTTTATGATGTAAATATGGAAACTTGACTTGAATGCAAGCTAATGATGCTCATACAAGCTTGAAAACACTTGTATGCATTGAAAATCTCTCATAGAAATGACTTAGGAATTTTATGAAGAGAGTGGAGGCCATGAGAGGAATGATTTTGCCATAGTTTAGTTGTATGAATGAATAATGATGATTTAGGGTTAGGTTAGGGTCTTATTTATAGAGATTATGATTAGTTTCAACCTTAGGATTAAACCCTAGTTCCAATCTCAGCCCTCAAAACCGAATCTGGCCCAAAACCTAACCAAAACCCCAAAATGGTGCACCAGGCAAAACTGTCCGGTTGGACCAAGTCGACAGGGCTGTCGACTTGGGTCCAACCAAGTCGACTCCCAAGTCGACAGGGCTGTCGACTTGGGTACTCTGGCGGGAGTTTTCCCGCCTGTGCCCAACTACCTTAATTTCCAAATTCAAACTTGAATTTGAAATCTGTTTTTACTTTGAATTTTTCTGAAAACTTCGTTGGGCCTTAATCGGGTCATACGGACTCCGATTTTCGAAAACTCGGACTCTATTTCGCGTATTTTTCCGAGACGAACGCAATGGCATAGCCCCTTTCCCTTGATTCAGATTTATAAATTAAATTCTGCCTCGATTTACGTTATAACAAGTTATTGAAAATACGGGTTGTTACAAAACAACTATCATTAAATAATTTTAGTATTTAATATCAATTTTTTATAAATGCTATTAAATAATTAAGTAGTAAAAACTGATAATTAATTAATAAGTAACACTTAAAAAGAAAACAAATATTTAATATTTCCTATTTATTATATAATCGTAAATAAATCTAAAAATATTAATAAAATTTAAAAACGAAAATTTATTTATCATAAATTCGAAAGTTAAAAGTGAAAATTTATGTAAATTTAAAATCTAATATAATATTCATAAAAATAATGGTATATACTTAATATTTGATGATTTACACTTAAAATTATATTAATAATAATTCATAGACAACAGATTTTTAAATTAGTTTTTAGTGTGTGAATGGTTAATAATCAATGATAAACAATAATTTACATTTTGCTACAAATAAGTTGAAAGTAATAATAATAATTGATTAATTGTCAATAATTAAGATAATATCTAATGGGGAAATTCTATTGGAACACAAAATATTGACACAAAATTAAACACACAAGATCTGAACCACTAGATCTCCCCATGATTTGCACCTCTCATGTAAAGACAAAAGAATCCAACGGTCTGGATTTTGTGTTTAAAGTTGTGTGTTTTATTTTATGTCCCAATAGCCGCTCCCTATCTAATGATTCATGATTATTAAGAAATATTTGTAATTGAAAAGTAAAGTTTAACATTTAATAAACGGTTTTTATTAAAAATGTATATGGTATTTTAGGTAGAACTTGCGTTTGAAAGGTTAATCTTTCCAACATACCTTTTTTGTTTCATGCAGCGTTTTCTCTCTTACCTTTTTTCCCAAAATAACGCGGACATTAAATTGCAACAGATTAAGTAGGAAAATGGGTCTCACCCGACCCTGTTCACGCGTTAACAAATGCGATTGGCCTGCTCTCCAAAACCTAACTCTTCATCTAGAAAATGCTTTTCCACCGCCTACATCATTTCCTGTTTTCCAATTTCTCTTCGCAAATTTTCTTTAAAGTTCGATCCGGAAAAGAGGCGATAGCGATTGGGGTTTCTCTCATTCATCAAAATGGCGGATTGCCTTGTCCATGAGGTTAGTACAATCCATGTTCTGGATCTTTTTCGTTTATGCTTTTTTAGCTTTTATTTTTGTTCATTTGCTTTAACTGACCTTCTCTATGATTAAGTCAGTTTTGATTATTGTTTGAAGATCAATAAGAAACATTAGCCTTCTTTGTGATATCTTTTCAATTTGATTATGTCGTCGAATTATTTTTGGTTTTTGTCGACGCCTGAAGTTTGAACGTACAGTTTCGAACACCGAACCTTCTAGTTCTGAGAAAACAATATCGGACTTGTCTCTTCTTGCACTTTTGAACACCCAGTCTATTTAATTTTCAATCTGGACGAATTATTATATCTATGTGTTACCATTTTGGTTTAAAGATGTGATTATTCCTACTGACTTGTTGTATTAAAATTTGTTCTACTTTTAAGTTTCAATAAAAAGATAAATGGATTTTTTCGTTTATATATAAAGCTAAAATTTTCATTTTCGCATATGTTACAACCTTAACAATTAGTATGTTCAAGTAGGACTTTATGATCCTAGTATGGTACTTATTTCTGAGTGCTTGTGCAAATGCACTTGTTGGTGCAGATTATCTCTTCCAATGTGAGTATAGAATTTTACTATAGGTTCAAAAGCTTAGTACTGGTATTCAATATTGCGAAAGTTTGTTCAAAAGAATATGTAATCTTATATTGACTTGCTTTTTTCTTTACATATTCAATCCTTTAAGTTTTGAAATTCTAGATAAAACATTGGAGTTAGAGGCCTAAAATTGTTTGAACTGACATGATGTTTTAACAGACACCATAGTAAAATCCTACATACCTCACAATTCCTGTTAAGGTTTGACCTTTTAACTAATACCGTTTAGAGCATCCACTGCAATATTCCTTTTTAAGAAGTTTGTCTCCTATGTAAGACTGCTCAAGCAGCAAAAGTGGTATGTTACTAATAAGTTAGTTAAGCCCTGTACTACAAAGAAACAACTTTCTGTAATGATACTTTTATTTATTTATTTTTCAAAACTACTTGGAAACCCTACCATAATAGACTACGAAGATACCTACGTGCAATCTTTGAACTTTTTTGCACATGTGAACACCCAGTCCATTTAAACCAAAAAAAACTAGAAATATTTGATGCCAGTTGATTCTTTACAGAAGAAAATTAACGAAGAGAAGGCTTTCTTAAAGAAAGTTATCCAATCTGGACCCATCCCAAATTTGTAAGTTTTTTCTCTTCATCATTTAGAGTTTTGAATCTGCTATAATTTACATTTTGGCTCTAACGCGGGTATATAAACATAAATATAAGAGAACTTATGTCTTTTGACTTTTGAAGAATCTGCATCTGTACACCTTTGTGCAGTTGAGGAGAATTGTTATTTTCAACCATTGCATTCAGTTTGATGCCAAAAAAAAAAAAAAAAAAAAAACCACTCCAAAGTATGTGTTATGGGCACTAGCAAATTTGTAATCAAAGATATGTGTTCAATGTTGTATCACTGTTCATGTTTAACCTTCACAGGCACCTTCATTACTGAAACTTTTTGTTCAAGCACACAGTCATCTAATTGAAGGTTAGTAAGTTTAGATAAGTTATTCATAAAGCC
Organism: Allium sativum; assembly: GCA_030737875.1. Classification (NCBI taxonomy): domain Eukaryota; kingdom Viridiplantae; phylum Streptophyta; class Magnoliopsida; order Asparagales; family Amaryllidaceae; genus Allium; species Allium sativum. Next base: position 143,965,585 of record CM060919.1, read on the forward strand.
TCTTCATTACATTTCTGTGTTACCGTTCCAAATTTAGTTATATCTTAAAGATATTTTGAGTTAAAATTATATAACTTGTAAATCATATGATTTGTACTTCTTTGAATCACTACTCTAGATTCTAATGCAGTTGGTTTTGTTAACTTTTGAAAAATAAGACATAGAAACTAATCTAATGGTTGATTTTAATAATCCTTATAACTACATTATTAATATTTGTTTGATATGTCTTTAAAGGGTGAATACATTTTATCCTCAGTCGGTTGGAATTTGATTTGCTCATCTGTTGTTGGACAAATTTCAATGAATTAAGTGATTGGTTAATCTATGCGCAACTGAAGTGAAAAGTGTCATGTATCTTAGTTTTTTTTTTTTGGTTATTTCTTTTATTCCTGATTAGGAACAAATGAAAGACTCGATTATTTTGACTTTAAAAAAAATATGTATTTCAAAATATTTAGATTTTGGTAGGTTTTATTGAATGTACAAATTGTTGAATCTTCTCACAATTCCAAATTAATATAACATTTACTAGAGTGAACTGAATGTTGCTAAACCAACTAGTGTATACAAAACAATCTAATGTTTATGCCATGCAAATAAATATTATGAAAACAGTGTAATTTTGGATAAAAAATTACTTTATCATTTAGCTTAAAGAGTTGACATTTTAAAAACATGGGAACAATACAATATGAATAACAAATAAGTTTTTTATTTATTTATTTTTTTGCTTTTCCAATCTGTTCCTTTCATTTTGTTAACTTAGAGAAAAAAAACTGAAAGCAAAGTTGACATATCTTTTTTATTTCCACCGAGTGACATTTCCAGTTTTTGTTATGCTTGCTTTATTTTCACGATCGTGAAGTGTCATGTACATGTGATTGAACTAGCTTTTGTTTTTTATTTCTCTAAATATTGAATTAGTCTACTAACATCATTTTCAAGCACAAAGGAAATCATAATGGCACAACAGAATGGTTTGTAACTGTGTTTTGGGCCATGTTGAGGCATTGTGAATTCGTGCCACTAAATATCTTGCTACTTATTAACAAGAGTAAATTTGTGATAAAATAATAATTTATTCTTTTTTATTTTTTATGTTGCAGGCGCATTTGGCTTTGGAATATGCACCAAGTTTGAGTAAGTGTGTTGTCGATACATTTGGTTTTATACCTTGAATTTATTTTCCTATTTTCAGCAAATGACAATGTGATGTGTGTTGTATATTGGCTGAATTTGATACTGCAGTTAGTCTTATTTCACTTTGTTATGCAATTTAGTTTTATTTTGTTGTGTAACATTGACATTTAGTTAGAATTTGATATTATATGTAGATATTGCATTGATATGTAGTTTTATTTCAGTGTTTTATATTGATATTGCAGTCATGTTTAGTGTTATTGTTGTGCATTCTATTCCGATTTTAAATGCAATTTGATGTTGTTTTAGGTTTTAATTAAAGCCTGAAACAGTTTTTTTTTTTTTTGCTTCAGTTGATTTTTTGCTTCAGTTGTTTGGAACAACTGAAGCAACATATTGGCCATTTGCTTCCTCCTAGAACGGAAGCAACAGGTGTATACCTGTTGCGTCTTTTGCACTTGCTTCCATTATTGAACTGAAGCAACAGGGGGTAAATAACCGAAGTAAAAAAAATTATTTGCTTTGATTGTTTGTCCGAAGCAACAAATTTTGGTCTGTTGCATCGTCTGCAGTTGCTTTGGTTCTAGAACCAAAGCAACAGGGGGTAAATAACCGAAGCAACTGACCTATTTTGTAGTAGTGTAACTCTTTAATAACACTTGATTCGGAGAGTAATGAGTAGAGAGTGCAGAGAGAAGAAGATTAGTGAAAACAGAACTGAATTTGGCAGAGTATAGGTGTAGAAATCATAAAAACGATAAGAAATAATGGTGTAATGAAAGAGAGTGAAAGTGGAGGAGTAGTTAAAAATTCGAAATCAGCCTCTTTTTTATTGTGTGTGAAAGGTTGCAACGCTTCAGAACTGTCACAAATAGTGAAAATAATCTTCCTTTCAATTTTGAAAAAATGACAGTTATATGTCGACACAGGGTTATTTGTATGTCGACATACCCTTAGTACAAAATTGATTTTTAAGCATTTTTCAAGTGTTTTGATATAAATATAATTCTAGAAATTCTTGAATCAAAATATAGTGTTATAAATTAATATTATAAAGTAGGAAATCTATGACAACATAAATATAAACATATTTATAAAATTATAGAGTTTGAGACTATATAAATATAAAGTATATAAAATGTAAATATAAAAAACTTATAAAGTCTAAATCTATAAAACTTAAGTTTAAAATCAAATAAAAATAGAAAGTATTATAGAGAAGAAAGGATTTGAAGATATAATTTGAAAACAGAATTTGAAATTATTTTGAATTTGAACTTGGAGTGCTATTCAGAGTCTTACATAATCTAGACTCTATAACTATATTTATCTTGAACTCTTGAAATCTTGAATACTCACGAGTCTTGAAAAATCTATGAATTCTGAATCTCTAATATCTTTAAACTGTACAGTCTTTAGTTATAATTCCTGTATATAAATCCTGCATACGTATATTTATATATTCTAGACAAAAGTGTTAGTATATATTTTATAATCAATTAATATTGAAATAAGGTTGTTGTCATTAAAACTCCATTCTCCAACAATCTCCCCATTTTTGATGATGACAACCTTAGTTTATAAAATATTATACATGTACATACCTGTTGATGGTGATCCTTCTAATACCCCCTATGTCTACATGAATCCTATAAACTAATTCTATATTTTATAATTTCTCCCTCTTTGGCACTATCAAAAAGAAATTCTAAAGATACTCCCCCTAAATCCTATAAGCTATCTAAATAATTCCTATACTGAAGTAAAGTACTCCCCCTGAGTCCTAAATCTATAATAATAAAATAATCCCCTTAAATCCTATATCTATCAGTACATATTCTATTATAAAACTCTGTATAACTATCCCTGATTTTATGATATCCTTATATCTCCCTCTAAATATATGATTCTAAGCCTAAAAGATTCTAAATCCCCCTAAAATTATGACTACAGTAGTCTAATAGAAGAATAATAAACAAGGAAATCCAATCAATATTTACAATCAATCAAGCAGTCAATCCAAACAAGCAATTCAAGCAAGAAATTCAAACAATCAGTTCAAGCAATCAACCAAATTAAATAATATATGTTAACAAAAACTTCTTGAACCTTCAACTAATCCTAGAAACTATAAAACTCCCCCTTAATCTAATACAAGACTAAACCTGGCCTATACTCTAATTCCCTTAATAATACTTAATCTAGACTTAGAAATAACTCTGATAAGATATCCTTAAAATTATGATATAAGTAAAGCATTTCAATCCAATCAATCTATCAATTTAAGTTTTGTTGTCACAAAACATTAATTCAAACATGAAACCAAACATTTCTTATAGCTTCAATTTATCCTAAAACCTTTAAAGCTCTTATCAACTACAAATGCATAAGTATTTTCAAAAAACCTATCTAACACTAATGAAATTTAACCATGTCAAGTAAGTCAATCAAGTTATTCAAGTCAAACATGTCAAACAAACCAAATAAGTCAATCAATTTAATCAAGACAAAGTAAATATGTTATGTATTTGATTAATAATCCTATGTTTCTAATTAGATAAAATCTCTTCAATGAAATACAACTTGTGATGTGAATGATTTTAATTTGAGATGTACCGTAATTTATAATAATGATGTATGATATGAAATAAGATGTGTAATGATATTCTGGTAATAATATATATATACATATATATATATATATATATATTGTAATAACCCGGAAATCTGGGCCAATTTAAATTTTTTATTTTGGCAATTTTAGCGAATTTTGATTATTTAAAATGAATTATTTTAAATAATATCGACGAGAAATTTATTTTGAATATAATTCGAACGTATATATTCGTTTGAATCGTCGATAGAATATAAATATTTATTTATATTTATAAAAGGAATTGAAAATGGCGCGGTAGTTCGATAATTCGATTTCAAACTTCAAATGAATGTACAGGATTCAAAATAAACCGGATTTTAGTGAATCAAAAAATAATAGGATCTAATTGGGAATATCTTTCCAACGAATCCGAAAAATCAAAATTTCATAGTAGAAATCAAAAGATATGTTGAAAATTCTGAATAGTCGCTATGGAATTCAGGCCCTTAAAAATGGAAATTTTGCAAACGACCTCGGGCTTCAACGAAACCACTTTTGTTGGATTCGTGATGTAAAATTATTGCTAGATTTCAAATTTCATAATTTTTCGAATCAATATGTGAGTGTGGCAAAGGAAAACGTGTTTGACCAGTTTCAGTTGATTTTAATCGACTGGAAAATGGCCATTTTTCCAACGGTCTCGGAATTTGACGAAACTTGTTTTATTAGGACCGTATCGTCTATACGAAGCTAGAAAATATTTTTCGAGAATTTTTAGAGTTAGTATGTGGCCCCGGTACTATAAAATCTGCGTTTAAATTGAATGTATAAAGATTTATATTTTAAAACAAACGAAAACTGATTGAAAAGATCGAATCAGCTTACGATACATATCCCATTGTGTTCGGAATGGGGGTAATTAGCTAGGGGCGGCAGTCGTTGGGTCTCGTTAGGAGATCGAATGAAAAAGATTACTTTTTGAAAATAAAGTAAATAAAATATAATAAAAAAAACCTTTCTTTTCTCCTTTACCCCCCCTTCCCCGTCCATTCGATTCAGATTAAAAAAAGAAAAAAAACGCTGTAGCCCTAAGCGATCGTCGCCCCCCCACTGTCGCACCACCACGCTAGCCGATCGCCGCCCTCCCCAAGATCGCTGCCCTCGCCTGACCCTCCCCTCCCCTGTTCGAAGACCGCCAGAACCCAAACCCCGTTCCGCACCCCCACTTCAAATCGAACCCCGAAGACCCCCTTTCCTCTCTCCCTTCGATCTGAAGACCACCCCAGCGCTGCTCCGACCAAGGTGGCGCCGCCTCAGGCCATAGAGCCCCTCCCCCGACAGTCCTCCCCGCAATGAAACCCCCCTCCCTCAGTCGAACCACAGTAAGTTTATTTTACTGTTTTTATTTAATTTAATACATGGTTTTAAAAATCAGGTTTTAAATTTTATAAATTAGTGAATAAAAATATAATTTTTATAATGTAGAAAGATTAAAGATATAATTTTCGTATTGTAGAAAGGGTAAAGATATAATCTTTATAATGTAGAAAGAGTAACGATGAGATTTTTATATATTGAATAGCAAAGTAAAAATTCGATTTTTATATATTGAATAGCAAAGTAAAAATTCTATTTTTATATAATGAATAACAAAGTAAAAGTTCGATTTTTATATATTGAATAGCAAAGTAAAAATTCGATTTTTATATATTGAATAGCAAAGTAAAAATTCGATTTTTATATATTGAATAGCAAAGTAAAAATTCGATTTTTATATATTGAATAGCAAAGTAAAAATTCGATTTTTATATATTGAATAGCAAAGTAAAAATTCGATTTTTATATATTGAATAGCAAAGTAAAAATTCGATTTTTATATATTGAATAGCGAAGTAAAAATTCGATTTTTATATATTGAATAACGAAGTAAAAATGTGATTTTTATATATGTAGAGGATACGGGCAAAGAAAGTGACAAGAGGCAAGAACGACGAAGATTTCTACCTAAGAAGAGTCGTGGCGTTGGATTAGCTATTCTGTGAGAACTTCTCACCTTTAATTTATTTTTCTAGTTGAAATATATATACTAGGATGCAGACGGTGTTTAATAGCACCCGACACCCGTCGTCCACAGACCATGGACGGCTTGTATGCTTGTTTGTTTGATTTTGATGTGTGGTTGATTGTGTGATGTAATGTGAAATGAAATAAAATATTTTATAGTGGAAAATATTTTATAGTTAAAAATATAATTTTTAACGTGTATGTAAAATAAATATTTATAAACAAATCGGACGATTTGTTTATATACACACATTTAACTGATATCGATTGGGACGATAAATTTTACACATCGCCCAACTGCACAAATAAAATCTGCGTTTGATTGTTTGAGACCCCACACGGGTATTGGGATGATATTTGACGTACACTAATCCCGATTGTTTAGTTGTATGTCGATCGATTGATTGACAGACTGTTATAAGCATTGAATATTTATATTTGACGCTTATACAGTGTAGAATGCACTTTGGTTGTTGGTTGATTATTTGCCGTTGTTGATATATACATGTGGTAGAAAATCCATATAATTAACATTATATGGTAATTGATTGGACCTCATTCCAGTTTCGAATAGAAATATTTGAATAGAAATATTTGAAAAAGAAATATTCGAATAGAAATATTTGAATAGAAATATTTGAAAAGAAATATTTGAATAGAAATATTTGAACAGAAATATTTGAAAAAGAAATATTTGAATAGAAATATTTGAAATAGAAATATTTGAAATAGAATATTTGTAAATAGAAATATATGAAGCCGTGTTGATTAGATTAACGCCATTTTGACGTGAACGATATTTATATCGATTTTATTCATTTTATAATGAATATCGAAAGTGATTTCAAAATCTGATATTTTGAAAAGAATTGAAATTCGAATTAAATTGAATATAAATGAATTCGAATTGAAATTGAATATAAATGAATTCGAATTGAAATTGAATAGAAAATGAACTGAAATTGAATTAGAAATCAATTTGAATTGAAATCGATTTGAAATGAATTTAAAACGAATTTATATTGGAATATTCAATTTTGATTTGAAATTGAATATGAAGTTGAAACCGTTTTGAAAACGATTTATAAAGCACGTTTTGAATTGAAATCGACGAAGTATAAATTATATATATTATATATATATAATATAATGGCCTGAATAGAACGCACCGCGCCGCGGCAGTTCGCGAATTTCGACCATTGACTTCGAACGGATATTACGGGAGATCCGACCGTCGGATTCTCCTAAAACCGGAACCGTTGGGTTCGTATCGAAAAGAGCTTTCTAACGAATATTAGAAATTAGAAATCTAACGGTTGGATTTGGAATTATGTCCAAATCAAATTTGAAAAAGGTCGTTGTAAGTGCAGTTCGATGGCCGTTGATGGAAATCGACTGTACGGGCCTTGATAAAATTATTAAAAATAGTAATAATTTGTGTAAAATCATAAGAAATGATTTAGAAAGAATTGGGATGAAAAACTCCATATTTGAAAAGATAAAAATAGACTTTTATCGAAATGAACTAGTTTTGAACTAGGATTAAAATTCTATTTATTTTTAAAATAAATAAATTGGATTTGAAATGGTTTTGAAAATAACCAGAATTTCCAATAATTGCATTGGAATGGATTTGAATCGAAATTGTCTTCGGAATATTTCGATGTTGGATTTCGTGATTATACAGATGTTGTTATGGAAATTTGAAAGATATTTATATATCGTTATTTCCAATACGATATCTGTTGGTCGTAGAATTTGATTTTGAATATAAGCCGATATATTTTCTATTCAGAGCCTTGTGTTTAATATCAAATGTGATTTGGGTTTGTCGTGAATGGTGTCTTCATTAACACTGTTCTTAAGCCCAGTTGAGAAAAGATTAAATCTTTTTATTTAGATTTAATGAAGTGCACCAATTAAATAATATTTAATTGGAATTGAATTGGTATTGATTTTTGGGTTTATCGTGAACAGTGTTTTAAATAACACTTGTTCTTTAACCCGATAATCAATGAATGTGATTTTGGGTTTATTGTGGGCCGTGTTTTAAATGACATTGGTTCTTTAACCCAGTTAAAGATTAAAACTAAGTGGAGTTTTAGTGAATCTTTAATTAGATCGAAAAGATCGAGAATGGAGTATCACCAGTTTTACTCCAGGCGATAGTTAAATCTTTAATTAGATTTAAACGTGAAATGGTAATTAAATTTACCGATAACACCGTGGTGTTAGATATGAAGTATAACCAGTTTTACTTCATGGGATGAATAGGTTGGGATTGAGAAATTAAAACAAATGATTACTTCGGTAAGGTTCGTTAATCCCGGCTAGTTGAATTGATATTCAAAAGAAGATTAAAGAATAGATTCAAGGAATTTATCTTTGATAAAATTAATGGGAACCTTTCCCTATGAATGTGAAATTCAGGAACTAACTGTCGGTTAGCTAAGCAGAATGGTTTTCTGGATATTGATCTGATGTTGGTTTCGGCCTTCGGGGTTAATATTTGGGGAATTATTCTCTTGATTAATTTACGGTTAGTGACTGATGAATTGGAATGAGGCATATGTTGTGTTTGTGTAACACTTGTTTATAATATACGCGAGTTATTCGGAAAGACCGGGTTTATCCCATTCTGAATAACTGATACGACGATAAGTCGAAGATGAAGACGGTGGTTGAAGACCGGAGGTCTTCACGTCGTTTGAGTAATTACTGATGATCTTGATTGGGTTGTACACCCAAGAAGATGGAAACAGTTGGTGATCGTCCAGACGTACTTGGAGATCGATGGATATGCGGGGTACTAGGTGCCTCCGGTTTCGTTCAGACCCAGAACGGACTTGTAAATGGACTGTGTGTCTGACATTGGATTTTAGTCCGTGTGATTGATTTCTATCAAATATATATCTGTTTGGCGGCGAAGAATTTATTCTCTTGCTTAACGCCCTTCTCTGAGACGTACGAGCTCAGGGGTTATATATTGATGGATATCAAACGCATGGAGTGAAAGGCCTGTGTGGCATGCCTAAGTGGCAATTGATCGAGGCTTCTGTTGAAAAGCAAAGTCTTGTGGTGATGATCAAAGCACAGCCTGTGTGGCACAACTTTGTGTAACGTGAATTCGCGAGCCTCACACCCCGGTTGTGAACCAAAAACGGGAGACGGACCTCAGGGAGGGCATGCGTTTCTTTCTAGCTAGGGTGGTGTCAGTGACCTACCAGCCCTGACATTTATATACTTTTCACCTGTGTGGTTGTTGCTGTTGCGAGGCGCCTTGGTTAGATCGGACGATCCGGGTCTGATGGAGCCATTCGTTGGCTCATTTACACCCCAAAGGGCGGAGAGACGTATTGTTCAGGCATAATAATCCACATCGGTGGACCGACCCTGACGATCCAAGGCTTGCCTACGCGCTTGCCTGAGACATGGGCTAGAGCGTCTCGAATCGGTTGAGGACTATCTTTTGCCTCGGTTCATAGATGGAAATCCAACTTCCAAATACGTGACATTTGCGGTTTTATTTGTAGAGCCTAGTATGGCGACATAGTGGGATGGGGCGCTTATGCCGTCTATGATTGATACTTATGATTTGAAGATGTTTTATACAATATGCACTTATAATAGTATCAAATGATTTGTTTTAAACGTATCAAGCATTCTTGGCTATTATAAGGTAAAAACTCTATCCTCCGGCTTGCATTGCATTGTGTGATGGGAACTGGGTCTTATAAGAGCTTCATTGTTCTTTATTTAGCATTGCACTGTTGTTTTATGCACTGGTATTCTTGGGAGGAAACCCGTTCCGTGTTATACGGCATGGTCCCTTGATTTACCTAACTTTAAAATAAAGATTAATAACTGTTTTAGTTCTCACACCAGTCACATGACTGACCTGGAGTTTATTGTTTTAACCTAAACTCTAGGTGCCCTTATTTTGACACGGGCAGCTAGTAGTTTTGGTTTTGCAGATTTATATTCACAGGATCCTGGTTTACAGCTGGAACGATATCCGGGAAGCTTTGTATCTGTATATCTCTTCTAGTTGTGTATTGTATTATTTTTCGCTGCGATGTATTTAAATGTAATTTAAATCTCTGATATTTCTGTGTAATATTTATTTATGCTCTGTATATTCTTGTATTCTGATGCATTGTTGTAATATACAATGAAATGTTCTTCCGTCTGCGTTTTTCTGTGTGTTGTTCTCGAACTATCCGCACTTTCCTCAACGGGGAAGTTACGGGTTTTCACATAAATATAATGATTTGATGATGATATGTATTTCTATAAAAGACACTTAAAGTAATATCTAACTATTATGCATGTAATAAATTATTTGAATCAAACAAGGATAATGTTAATTTCTAGACTTTGGTTAATCATACTAGTTTGCTTTAACTTCATGCCTAATCTCTTGTAAGACCTTGCCCATCTCAACGAGTTTTTGTTCCAAGCTCCATACATGGGTTTATAAATTAAAAACCAGGGCCTTTTGCATTCGATGCTTTTTGAACCAGTTAAAAGCTAATGGGTTCCCCGCGACCTGGGAGGAACCACGTCACCTAAATCATGTAATCTTTTGATATTGCCTTCGAAGGGAACGACAAATGTTTGACCCGATAGGTCTGTTGGTAACGACCGCGAATCCTAATGAATTTATATAAAAGAAACTATTTACAACAAAGGGAAACGAGTTCTCTATGGATGACACATGTTTCAATGCTTGGGTGTTTTAGTTGAAGACCTATGTGATCTGGCTGTCATAGTCGAGGAAGGGGAAGTACTTGAAGCCAGTCAGGAGGTTGACATGGTAAATCAACACACAGATAGAAATCAGCCGCTAAAATGAGTAGTAATGGCAATGGCACGTTTGATAGAGCTAGTGATAGCAAGATTGATAAAGGAAAATAGAAATTGGGTGATGAAAGGAATGAGTTGGGAATAAACAAGGATGATGCAATGCATGCAATATTAAACGACCTGCGTGAGTTTGAGGAAACCATGAACTTAGGTGGGTTTGACGTTCATGTGCCTACCATTGATATTTCAACGCTGTTGAACAGAAATGTATGGGTGAATGGGCTCTTTAAACATGGGTTCCTTAATAACTCGGGTCTATACAGCAAACAACCTACTAAATTTCCTAGAAAAACTTTTGATGATGGCAGTACAAATGGGCATGAAGCATCGACACCAATTGTGATCTCTTTATACAAGAAACTTGGGAACCTAATTAGGACCATCTCTATGCACATATCCTTCCACCTACGGCATACAAGCCCCTTCCCCTTTTGCCCGAAGCTAGTGCTGACCCACCATGATCCCCTATACCCAACGAGGTTTCCACTCCACTAACCAGGAGTAGGCTTCGTGGGTTACTCAACTCAGTGTAGCTGGGCAGTGACCTTAGTCTGATCCGCTCTGGACTAGAATGGAATTCTTTAATTGGATTTTAGTAATGAAATGTTTTTCTGTGCAATTGTTATTAATGCCTCATGTAATTGCTAGACTGTGTTCTAAGTTGTGCTCCCTGCGTGGTGACGTACACTATTTATTTGATACATGTGATGTGTATCACCTGGACTTATTGTATTATAATATAAAAAATATGTTATAGAACACTATAAAAACACAACTAAATAGGAAGGTTACTTTTGAGCGAAGCCATGGTTTCTTTTGCCAGTCGGCCTTGCCAAAAAAACAAGTTCTTTATTACCACAATATAAATGCCACAATATGTTCAAACGACCAAGATACATTTCGTAACTTTACTAAAACACTGAAATGACATTTACTAAGAAGCTCTTCTTTGTCACAGCATAGGAAATCAAAATTAAACCTAGGCCTCTCCCTGTACAATTTGTTTAATTTTCTTAAGAAATCCTCATGTGTAGGTCCTCGAGATCTAATTAAATGTGGCCTCTGTTGAGAATTTCTCCTTAAATTAACAAATTTGGAAAGAAAATCCCAAGTAATTGGACTTCTAGAAATTTTTGTTCCTTGTCAATTAATGACGCATCAATAGTTATGTCAAGGATATGCATAATACTATTACATAAGACCAATGCAGGTTATAGTGAATCCACAATATACAATCAATAGTCATTTTTATTTTATAAAATTGAAGAAGATTTTCAACACTCTTTTCTTCGAAAGGCTTCCGTCGAAGTCTTAGCTTCACCACGAAAAAAAAGCGAAGGGCGTCAACTCATAATTCCTGAAAGTCCAAAATAAACTTTAGTGGGCACCCTTCCATGTAAATTTCAGGGAGAAGTTAAATTATTATCCGTGTACCTTCACAAAAAGAATTTTAATACCTTTATTAAACATGCTTGAGTATTCATAATATTTTTAACCATTAATGTGAGTTTGCAAGGTAATTTGACTAAAAGAAACAAGAAATAGAGGAATAATTTAAACTTCATCGTAAATACCATAGTTGGAGGCAAAGAAGGGTCAATGACAGCAGCTACCCCTTAGGGTTAGTGTGGGACAAGTTTTCCCCTTTCGGATAATAACCGTCGCTACTTTCCAGAAGTTATGAAGAATTAATATCATCAAAAGTTCTTCTAGCACTAAGAGCCTTACCATGTCCGTCGCTCTCTGAATACTCTGAGGGAACGTCAAAAGAAAGAAGGCTTTTTGCATCAACAATCCCAGATCCCTTTAAGGTCCCCTCACGGCCAACGACCTCTAACTTGGCACGAAACCTTTTGGCTAAATCTTCAGAAAGTTAATCAAATCTCATACCTGGATATTTCGCGTGATTCTCAGAATAAACCGCGACCAGTGGAACCATGAAAGAGTTATCAGCTAATTGTTTAGGGGTTCATCTAAAAAGTGATTAGTTTTCTTCCTAACCTCTGCAAAATCTCACACTACCCTTCGGATCTTCCCCTTCTTACTCACCAATCTCTCCCTCACAAAGGAGTTTTCTCTCTTCAACTCCTCCACTTATGCTTTGAGACCAGCATTACCTTCAATAAAGGATTTAAAGGTCAATTTTTCAGTCAAAATGTCCTCCCTCGCTTCCTTGATAGTAGTTGTCGGGATTTCAGTTGCCTTCTTTAAATTGCTTACCTCCTATCGGAGGCGAGAAACTTCAATTTCCGACGTAGTGAAGCTATGATGAAGCGCAAACCAGCGATTTATAAACTAAAAAAAAGAATTAAAGGATCAAATAAGAGTACTAGTAAAAGGTAAGGCATACCCAAAGAAGAGGGGAAAAAGAAGTGTATTCTGGAAGAGAATGGACAAAGTTGTCAAAGGAAGCCACCGTCGGGGACCCCACGATCGGCTTCAACTCCTCAATAAAATCTTCTGAGAAAATGGAGGAAGAAGCGGAGGCACCATCAATAAGCGAGGTCAAAGAGAAAGTAGGAAAAAGCAGAGGCTCTTTCTCAGTAATATCTATGAAAATGTACATATATAGAAATGTGAACACTTGAACGTTTCCGAAAAGTATACAAGAAAGCAAGAATTGCACCTTCGGCTAAAGGAGCAGCACCACTTAGATTTGACATATTGGTTTTAGGAAAAAAACATAAACATTTTCATCACCTTCGTTAACATCTGAAGTATTGGTCACATCCTACGTAGGAAATCTAACTTTCTTCATGGTAGGCTCCTCGGAAGGATCCTTTAAGAACTTCTCCAACACTTGAAAGGTATCTTGAAGTGCCATCAGAATCGAAGTTTCACTTTTCTATAAAAAAAAAGGATAAAATGAATTGGTCAAAGAAGGAGCATCCAAAAGACTACGGAAAATAATTAAAGCCAAGTGATGAGAAGACATCAAAAGAAAGTACTTTCGGAAGAACAAGTGCAAGGAATGAAGCTTACCAATGAGGGAAGATAGAAATGTTGAAGAAAATGAAAATTTCTAAGGGATGCCTAAATTCAAATGGGTGCTCCGCGAATCTGTTAAAATAACCATTCGAGGAGTCCCTAAAATCCTTTGTTGCTGAAGAAAAAGACCAAAATCTACAAGACTGGCAATTTCTAGAAGTGTGGACCTCCTACCACATGACTTTGAAGCCTCTTTCAAGCTTTGGAGGTTTTTCTCCGAGCCTTCATTAGATAACTAGGGCACGTCCCCTATGAGTCCAGGAAGGCGATTAGTAAAATGGTTGGTATCCTTTATCGAAATCAAGATAAAAAACCCTTACCTAGTTTTATGAATTTCCCACTAATTTCGGAAGGACACCGAACAAAGAAGAATTGATTTTCCCAGTCCATAGGCTTGTCGAAGGGATCCTCAATCAACGATCTATTGGGATTAAACTGGTATAAGGTGGGGTTATCAGTACTTATCTTGGCTAAGTGATGAAAATTCAAGAGTACCATGGGACTAAGAAAAGGACTTCCAGATTTTAAGGAAATCATTTCCAAACACAACATGTAAGTATATGTGTTTGGGGATAGTTGAATGGGGGCGATGTGAGTTTGCTAAAGAAAATTAAGGATAAAATATGGGAAGGGAAGAAATCTACCATGCCAAATGTGAAGGGTAGTACAAACAAAGAAGCCTTCAGGGGGATTGTCTATGGAGTCACCTTCAGCGGGGGATAAAGCATTTATTCCAATAATATTAAAGTCACTCAAAATGGTTTCTACTTCCTCTGGATGAGAGAGCAAAGACATTTTTAGTAAAACGTATGCTTTGGGAGCCCGTCTTTTCTTATGAATCAAAGATCCACTAGCAGTGGGGAGTCAACAGAAGGTAAAGGGGATCCATCGCATGAGTTCTTGTTATGCTTGACCTTTTACCTATAATTTGTCAGGTGATATTGTAACACCCAGTATTCTTATATAAATATTTAATTAGTTAATGGAAAATATCGATAATTTATGATTTCAGAATTTATCCTCGAAACATATAATATTGTGTTTGTGGCAATTTTCTGATTCGTTTTCATGTATGACTTTACCCCCAATGGAGCATGTATGGGGAAGTTATTAACGATATAAGATTAAAAAAATATAGTTAGCGTAGATATACACATAAATTTGAAATTGGATATATGTTATAAATGGAAGAAAATAGTTTACATAAGGAGTAATTGGAAATGAAATGAATGTTAACACCCAACGTTAATCAAGAATTAACATCAGCAAAATCAACGTCAATGACCCAGGTCATGGGTCGACCAAATTTGTATATGGGTCGACAAAAATTGTATGTGGGTCGACCCAAGGGTCGACACACCATAAAGTTGGGTCGACCGACCAGGGTCTAGGTCGACCCATATCTGGGGCGTTTTGACGTGTACGGTTCGGATTTTATTATATTTAATCCGATAGATCAGCATCTCCTGTACACCTATAAATGGATTAGCAGGGCCTAGCCTCCAACCCATATTTTTTGAGACGATGCGAAGTCTTTACCATTTTCTTTCTTCTCCAAATCTTTCATAAATTAGAATATTTGTTTTTATGAATTTTGATACCGGATTTGAGGACAAACGATGTAGATCTACAATACAAGTGATCAGATTCCTTGTCTACGTGAGGAAAATCCTATGAATCTGAATTATTAAGGTTTATTTCTTTCTATTTAGCATTAGATTTGTAAATTCGTGGTAATCTCAATATTAGATTCAATTAGAAATACTAAGTAGTAGTAGATCTGAATTAGATTAAAGGATTGGAAAGCAATTAGGTGAGTGGATTTAAATTATAACTTTTGATAACAGTATATTTATTATTTCCACTCCCCGTAAATCTTAACGTGATAAATAATTGAAATTGTTAGTAATTCTTGAATAATCTACTCCCTGAGTAAGTTAAGAATATTTCTACGGTACAAATCTATTAACTTCCCGCTTAGGTTAAAAAAATTCTATAACACTGAAATTATGAAATCGACAGTAATAATACATATTTTAAGAATGTTATTTAACGATAAATTGGATATTTTGTAAAGAGTATTACAATGAATCGTGGAAATAATGGTAAAAAAATTAGTACGCCTGATCGTGTATAAAAATTTATAGTAATTGGAAACACACATGAGATACAGGAATTAATATCTAACTCAGAAAATAAAAAGAGAGAAATCAATAGTGGACCGTTATAGTTGGGTTGGAAAAAATGGAAAATTTCATAACGATGAAATTATTGAGAACATAGTTGCAAGAAAAAGAAAGGAGAAAGGGATTAGTGTGAAATAGGGGTTCTTTTATGGTATTGCTCACTAATCAAATAAAATATATGTAACACCCCGCATTTTTAACTTAAGATAATAAAATAAGAATAATTTAATTAAATATTCAAAATTAAGTAAAACAGATTGTACCATTGCGTTCATCTCGGATATCTGGTTCAGATAGACTCCAAGTTTGCGTAAAACAGACATCGTATGAAGAAGTTATGGGCTGTAGAAGTTGTCAGAGAAAATAGGAAACAGCCTAGATCAATTTTCGGCCTCCGGACCCACGGGGTTCGACCCCTTCAAGGGGCAGTCAACCCACATGAATGTGGGTCGACCCACATGAAGGGGGGTCGACCCCTTCAAGGGGGGTCAACCCCCCTACGACAGATTTTGGTAGATTAGGGTTTTCTTCGATCTGGACGTTTCAGATGGTTTTTGGTCAAATTTGAGGGTCCTAGTTTATCTAATACATCTATAAATAAGACCTTAGACCTAACACTAAACCTCATAATTCAGAAGCTACGCTGAAACTCTGGCATTACTCTCTCTCTCTTCTCAAATCTATTCAGAAATTTAGATTATTAAAAAGGAGATTTTAAAATTCAAGATCTGGAAGAGAGAATCGACATTAATAAAAAGATTGTTCAGAATCATGAAAAGAAAAGTAAAATTCTAGATCCAATCCACTCAAATTCTTACTCTTTCTTTCACTTATCTTTTAATGAAAATAATCAATCCACGGTTATTAGGTTTCAAATAAAATTAAAGGGGGAAAACCATGGATATTAAAACTGGATCAGATCTAGAATTGGGGAAAGCATAAAAGGTGAGTGGATTTAAGCTATACAGTTTAGATAAGAATATGTTATCGTTTACCATTCCCCTGTATGTATAATTGAAATTCAATATGTTGAGAAATGTAACATATGTTAATAATGCCTAAAATGGTGGGTACGAAGTAAGAATAATTAATATGCTAAATATTAATTTTTTGGGATACGAACTTGTCAAATCTTGTACAGTAATTACCATTACTTAAATTTCATGTCAGTTTGTGTAAATTGTGTACCCAGGCCATTAATTATAAGAATTGAGAAACGTACTTATTGGTTTATGTGATTTAAACAATTATCTGATTAATTGATTACATGTTAGGAAGGAATTGATCATATGTGAATAATTATAATAGGCATGATACAATTACATGTGAACTATAAATTATAATAGATAATTGGAAGAAATAAACATGCCTAGACTGTATAGAAGGTTTATGATGAATAATAAATTTAACTACTCTTAGACACGAGGTTAGATTTCACTTGTGATAGAAGTCTACCCGGAACCGTCCAGCATATCCAGCATTCACAAGTGGTAAATCTAATGTGAGGGGTCTAAGTACAAAAATTAAAAACATGTAATGGTGCTAAGGCACGAGGTTAAGTCAAATTGTGGTATAAGTCTGCCCGGACCCGCCCGGCAAATCCAGTGTCCACAAGTATAGGCTTAATGTGAGAGGTTTAGTGCATATATATGTAAATGTATATAACAAGATATGAATAAGTGGCAATAATGGTAATTAAATGTCTAACTCAGAAATTAAGAAAGGAAGCGATGTAATGAACCGTGTTAGTGTGATGCAAAGGAAAAGTGATGTATTTCCCTAAATGACCTCTTTCTGAGAACATTTTTGCAAGTAAGCCACAGTAAATAAAGTAAGAAAAGTAGATAAATTCCTTGCTACCACAGAATTAGATGGGAATTCGTTATGAAAATAAATCACTGATTCCTTCTATCAAACTGGTAAGGTGCATGAAGTATTCTCCTTAAATATAATAAGGAATATATATTACAATGAATGAAGAATAATGGTTTACAACAGTAAATGGTTTAAAAGGGGAATGATAATCACCTATTATAAATCAATAACATTAATGAAATTGTTGTATAATAGGTAGACTTGTCCTAGGGACAAGTGGAGATTATAACTTAGGTTATAATAAACTAATAAGGAAATTGGATAACTAGTGAAATGAGATAAGGGACACTTAATCGTAAATTAAGTATTCAGTAAATGGGGGAAGCCGAAAACCAGTTGAGAAGAGGGGGAAAATATATGAAATATAAGTTGTACTTAATTATAAATTAAGTAAACTGTAACTTGGAAGTCTGAAACCCGTCGATAAGAATAACATGTTTAGGCTTGTCCTAGGGACAAGAGGAAATTATAACATAGGTTATAATAAATGGGTAGAGAAACATATTAATGGGCCTTGGTTAATAGAGCTAAGTTAATAAGTAAACAACGATAAGTTGTAGTAACGGTGTAAAATGGAATTATGATTAACTGAGAAAGAAAGAGGAAAACTTATGAGATAAGTTATATTTAATCGTAATTAATGATTGACATGTTAAATAGAAAACATGTGAATTGAGATAAACTTAATTACATATTAAGTAAAACATATTATTGTAATGATATAATCAAACAAGAATATAAAAGAGATTGTGGATTATAGACCTTGGGCCACAATCTAGGGAATAACGTGTTGTGAGCTTATTAACAAACTTAAATGGGTTAAGTTATATAACAAAAATTAATAAGCAAAAGGAACTTGGTAACTTGATTAAGAATTCAATATGAATGGGAATAATAAAGTAAAATGGAAACCTTGTGAGGTAAGTCAAGCGCGTAAAAGAATGTTTAGACACAGGGTCTAACGACCTATTAAAGTGAGGCGCTTGGACCAGTCCGCACGTTTGAGGGTGAATAACCCAACGGGGTAGATCATCGTGGTGTTATAAGGCATGAGGGGAGTGCACATTCATATGATTGTTCTGCCGGCTCCGAAATACTGGAAGGGGAAGCACGCGGCTTCCTGAGGTACATAAGGTGATCCTAGTAGATCTCTGTGCGGTGGCAGATGTTTTAGTCTGTGCTCGCAGAGGTTGGGTCTGCACGTAACTACTAGGTGGGTGGGCCTTGACTACAGAAGTAGCTATGTAGTCAGAATGCTATGCCGCGGTGACACTAGTGTGATTCGACGGTTGCCTCAACAGGGAGGCGAAGGGTCACGATGAACAAGGATAGTAGATCATCGGATACCCGTCATCGACAGCCAGTGGGATGCGAAAAGACTAGAGATAAAACCAATAGACCATTCACCTTTCACTCTCGGGGTACGGTGGTTGAGGGAAGACGCCAAATGGATGTTTAAATTATTTTCTTTAGGGGAAGTCATTTAGCTCTTGTAGTCTTTACTAGTTGAGGGAGGGGCCGAGGTGGGGCCATAGCCACAGTGAAAACAAACCCTAGGAATATCTGTATATAGGGGCTCTTAAAGACATGCCTATACAGATATGGAAAAGCTCCCGACCGAGTTCCGTGTTTCTTGTATCGCCTTGCCACGGAACTCGGTGCACATTAGAGGACATGCGATATGGCATCGAGCTACAATTGATGATACGTATGTAGACAGTCTAGATACATGCCATCGGCTCTAGGTGGTGTATCATAGACTAGAGGGCATTATTCTATTATGGAATCTGATTTGATCGAAGGTGGCAGTCTGTATGCTTATGTAGCATAATAATGATAGATATATGTGGAACATAACATTGTTATATAGAGATCCGTACGTCACTACAGCGTAGAATGACGGACTGCGTATATTTCGATAGTGTTACGGTGGAGATCGTGCGAGTGGGGTACCATGGGGTGTACCTTAATATTGGGGGTAACTACATATATACTATATTAGGTTAATCCATTGGGAAGTAAATGGGTACGACGTGTGTGCAAGCCTTGAGTGCTGTTAACCCAAATAACCTAATAAATAAGAGAATATGATTGAACGGTATATGTAGTGTTATCCAAAGTGTATAATTTAAATCCAGTCACCAGAATTTGTGTTTTGACCCCCTCCTCAAAACATGCTCGCGGGTTAGATTTTTGGTAGAGACATGATATCTTTGGATACTGGTTAGGCAGTAATATTTTTACGGCAAGGCTATATTTTGATTATATTATATTTTATCCATTCCGCTGTGAGATATCTCTGAGCTCTAACATGTTTTATGTCTCTGTCTTTTCTGCAGGATACCAGAGCAATCCAATCCGAGTTTCAATAGATTGGAATTTTGAAAAAAAATCGGTCTGTCGGAATTCGGGTTGTTACATCTGGTATCAAAGCTTAGGTTTTGGATTCCTGTATAAATAGTGAATGAACATATTTTTATTTTTTTAAATATAAATATATTATATATATATACCTAGATCCATAGAAAAACCCACTAAATAGAAAGAGTATAATATGGTAAGAAATGGGATGTTTGTTTTGTGCACTAAAGGAATGAATATGGAAATCTGTGACCCTTAGGTAATTTGGGTGGAGCGTGTACAATGTACTTTATATAGAAGGAAAGGGAATCCCATATGATTAGTATTTTGGGTTAATGGGCTTGAAAACCTTATAAATTGGAAAAGGTTGAAAAGAGAAAAATGGATTAGGAATATATTTAGTTGAGAGAATTGGCCTTGGGAAGTGTCTAGGAAAGCCTAGAAAAATTAGAAACCCATTTTGAGTCTAACCCTATCGTTAACTTTTAAGAACTTGAAATTATAAAAGTTTTGGGAAAATGGTTTATGGTGTTTTCAAGTTTTAATCTTAAAAATTATAGTTTTAAATATGTAAAGAAGTACATATTGGGTTCTGAAGTAAAATAGGGTATATTTTACAAATAGTGATTTCTTGTGAAAATTTTATCTAAGATAAAATTCTCTCAGTAAAAGGTGCATATTATAGAGCATATATAACGTGCTAGTTTTCTTGTTATATTTCATAATGAGAACTTTTAATAAAGGAAGTTTTGAAGTCTCTATTATGATGATAATACTTTTTGATAAGTTATTTTAATAAGATAAAAGTTTTGTTGGGTAGACAAATGAGTTGTAGAAATTAAGATTAGAGAAAATATTTGCCTCTGTAGTAAGAGACTGAGCTGACCTTATAGGTAAGAACAAGCCATAGACCCGATTGAAAATAGTTGTCCTTATCTACTCCAGTTTTCGTGATTTGAAAAAAAAAATGATTTACATTTTTTATATATAACATGCTTTATGGTTTGGCAAAAGTAAGTTTTCATGAGGAAAATAAGGTTTTTGGCATTTTTAAATTTTTGGAAGGAAGTTTAAATGAAAAGGCCAAACCGTGTTTTAAAAGTATGGAGTAGGTAAGGATTATTGCCTAGGGAAGACGGGAAAGGTTTTGAGGCTATGAAGTAAATAGCGAGAATTATCTTGGAATAATGGTAAGTTCCTGTAGAATGCGTAACCATTGAAAAGCCTAAGGTGTTGCTTGAAATAATTGTTGGTACACAGCTAGGACTAGTGGTGACTACTAGATAGAAATAGGGAAAGTAAGTGTTTAGATTCTGTTGCTAATTTCCATGTTAGGGGTAAAACCCGGTACTACATTTCTGTTGGGACCGCTCCATTATTTTGTTCTTGTTAGGTAGTTGGGGTAACACCTAAACCTGTCATGGGTCCTATGGTTTGGATTTTTTTGTCTGAGGGGGGGACATAGTCCGAAGATTCTTGGCCCTTACTAGTATCTGTGTAAGGGTGTATGTTCTCCTGTTTTAGTTTAAATACTAGAAGGCTTATTTAAATTAAAACTAAGATCAGATGATTAAATAAGCTAAGGAAAGAGAAATGTTACAACTAAAAAGGAAACAGAAAATTCGATAAAGCAATAAAAATGAAAAATTATGAGAAAAGATGAATACGAGTAAAAAATTCCAAGATAAGACAAAAAAGAAAATCAGTAACAAAAGAAAAATTTCTCATGTGGGTTATGCTTGGATAGGAAAATCTTTATAAATAGTTACATAAAATCCAAGTACGGTTAGAAAAACATTGAAAAAGAAAAAAGGAAGATGCGAACTTTTCCGTTTTCCACCTTTTTATAACATAAGAAATCGAATTTAGAAAATTAGATTTTTCTAAAATTCAAAAAATAAAGTTGGTTGGTAGGATTTTGGATGCGACAGTTGGATGAACTACGCTCTTACTTAGTAAGAGTGTGGGAAAGTTTGGATGAAAAAGCATTTTGGTTTTCAAAATATTGCATTCATGTAGAACTGCCAGTATATTTAGGATGTGAGCATCATATTTTAAAGCATTTTTGAGAAATTTGCATACACATAGGAGGTACCGCTTAGGCATACAAGTATTATTATGTTTTATTTCACTTTTCACAAGTGTAGGATGTTTACAAAAATTGGATGCACACATGATGGATGTATATTATGCGAGGGGTTAATTGATTTTACCCTTATCAAATTTCAGGGACGAAATTTCCTAAGGGTGGGAGAATGTAACACCCCGCATTTTTAACTTAAGATAATAAAATAAGAATAACTTAATTAAATATTTAGAATTAAGTAAAATGAATTGTACCGTTGCGTTCGTCTCGGAATTCTGGTTCAGATAAACTTCGAGTTTGTGTTAAACGGCATCGTATGAAGAAGTTATGGGCTGCAGAAGTTGTCAAAGATAATAGGAAACAAACCAGATCAATTTTCGGCCTCCGGACTCACGGGGGTCGACCCCTTCAAGGGGGGTCGACCCCTTCAAGGGGGGTCGACTCCCCTATGGCAGATTTTGGCAGATTAGGGTTTTCTTCGATCTGGACATTTCTGATGGTTTTTGGTTAAACCTGAGGGTCCTGGCTGCTCTAATAAACCTATAAAAAAGACCATAGACCACTAAACCTAATAATTCAGATGCTACACTAAAACTCTGCCATTACTCTCTCTCTTCTCAAATCTATTTAGAAATTTAGATTATTTATAAGTAGATTTTAAAAGTCAAGATCGGGAAGAGAGAATTGTCATTAATAAAAAGATTGTTAAAAATCATGAAAAGCAAGGTAAAATTCTAGATCCAATCTACTCAAATTCTTACTCTTTCTTTCCCTTCTCTTTTAATGAAAATAATCAATCCACGGTTATTAGGTTTCAAATCAAATTAAATGGGAAAAACCACGGATACTAAAACTGGATCAGATCCAGAATTGGGGAAAGCATAAAAGGTGAGTGGATTTAAGCTATACAGTTTAGATAAGAATATGTTATCGTTTACCATCCCTCTTTATGTATAATTGAAATGCAATATTTTGAGAAATGTAACATATGTTAATAATGCCTAAAGTGATGGGTACGAAGTAGGAATAATTAATATGTTAAATATTAATTTGTTGGGATATGAACTTGTCAAATCTTGTACAGTAATTACCGTTACTTAAATTTCATGTCAATTTGTGTAAATTGTGTACCTAGGCCATTAACTGTAACAATTGAGAAAGGTACATATTGGTTTATGTGATTTAAACAATTATCTGATTAATTGATTACATGTTAGGAAGGAATTGATCACATGTGAAGAATTATAATAGGCATGATACAATTACATGTGAATTATAAATTATAATGGATAATTGGAAGAAATAAACATGCCTAGACTATATAGAAGGTTTAAGATGAATAAGAAATTTAGCCGCTCTTAGACACGAGGTTAGATTTCACTTGTGATAGAAGTCTACCCGGAACCGCCCGACCTATCCAGCATTCACAAGTGTTAAATCTAATGTGAGGGGTTTAAGTGCAAAAATTAAAAACATGTAATGGTGCTAAGACACGAGGTTAAGTCAACTTGTGGTAGAAGTCTGCCCGGACCCGTCCGGCAAATCCAGCGTCCACAAGTATAAGCTTAATGTGAGAGGTCTAGTGCATATATATATATATATGTATGTATGTATATAACAAGATATGAATAAGTGGAAATAATGGAAATTAAATGTCTAACTCAGAAACTAAGAAAGGAAGCGATGTAATGAATTGAGTTTGTGTGATGCAAAGGAAAAGTGATGTATTTCCCTAAATGACCTATTTCTGAGAACGTTTTTGCAAGAAAGCCACAGTAAATAAAGTAAGAAAAGTAAATAAATTACTAGCTACCACGGAATTAGATGAGAAACGTTATGAAAATATATCACTGATTCCTTCTATCAAACTAATAAGGTGCATGAAGTATTCTCCTTAAATATAATAAGGAATATATATTACAATGAATGAAGAGTAATGGTTTACAACAGTAAATGGTTTAAAAGGGGAATGATAATCACCTATTATAAATAAATAACATTAATGAAAATGTTGTACAATAGGTAGACTTGTCCTAGGGACAAGTGGAGATTATAACTTAGGTTATAATAAACTACTAAGGAAACTAGATAACTAGTGAAATGAGATAAGGTATACTTAATTGTAAATTAAGTAATTAGTAAATGGGGAAGCCTGAAACCAGTTGAGAAGAGCGGGAAAATATATGAAATATAAAAAGTTGTACTTAATTATAAATTAAGTAAACTGTAACTTGGAAGTTTGAAACCCATTGATAAGAATAACATGTTTAGGCTTGTCCTAGGACAAGAGGAAATTATAACATAGGTTATAATAAATGGGTAGAGAAACTTATTAATGGGCCTTAGTTAATAGAACTAGGTTAATAAGTAAACAACGATAAGTTGTAGTAATGGTGTAAAATGGAATTATGATTAAATGAGAAAGAATTAGGAAAACTTATGAGATAAGTTATATTTAATCATAAATAATGACTGGCATGTTAAATAGAAAACATGTGAATTGAGATATACTTAATTATATATTAAGTAAAACATGTTATTGTAATAATGAAATCAAACAAGAATATAAAAGAGATTGTGGATTACAAACCTTGGGCCACAATCTAAGGAATAACATGTTGTGGGCTTATTAACAAACTTAAATGGGTTAAGTTATATAACCGAAATAATAAGAAAGAGGAACTTGGTAACTTGATTAAGAATTCAATATGAATGGGAATAACCAAGTTAAATGGAAATCTGGTAAGGTAAGGCAAGCGCGTAAAAGAATGTTTAGACATAGGGTCTAACAATATGTTAAAGTGAGGCATTTGGACCAGTCCGAACGTTTCAGAGTGAATAACCCAACGGGGTAGATCATAGTGGTGTTATAAGCCACAAGGGGAGCGCACATTCATCTGATTGTTCTGACGGCTCTGATGGACTGCAAGGGGAAGCACGCGGCTTCCTGAGGTACGTAAGGAGGTCCTGGTAGATCTCTGTGCGGTGGCAGATGTTTTAGGCTGTGCTCGCAGAGGTTGGGTCTGCGCGTAACTACTAGGTGAGTGGGCCTTGACTGCAAAAGTAGCTATGCAGTCAGAATGTTGTGACGCGGTGACACTAGGGTGATTTGGCGGTTGCCTCAACGGGGAGGCGAAGGGTCATGACCAACAAGGATAACAGATCATCGGATACCCGTCATCGACAGCCAGTGGGATGCGAAAAGACTAGAGCTAAAACCAATAGACCATTCACCTTTCACTATCGGGATACGGTTGTTTAGGAAAGACGCCAAATGGATGTTTAGATTGTTTTCTTTAGGGGCAGTCGTTTAGCTCTTGTAGTCTTTACTAGTTGAGGAAGGGCCGAGGTAGAGCCATAGACACCGTGAAAACAGACCCTAGGAGTATTTGTATATAGAGGCTCTTTAAGACGGGCCTGTACAGATATGGAAAAGCTCCGGACCGAGTTCCGTGTTTCTTGTATTGCCCTGCCACGGAACACGGTGCACATTAGAGGACGTGTGATTATGGCATCGAGTTACAATTGACGAAGCGTATGTGGGCAGTCTAGATACATGCATATCGGCTCTGGGTGGTGTATCGTAGACTTGAGGGCATTACTCTAGTATGGAATCTGATTTTCTCAAAGGTGGCAATCTGTACGCTTATGTAGCATAATAATGATAGATATATGTGGAACATAACATTGTTATATAGAGATCCGTACGCCACTACAGCGTAGAATGAGGGACTGCGTATATTTCAATGGTCTTACGATGGAGATCGTGCGAGTTGGGTACCATGGGGGTGTACCTTCATATTAGGGGTAACTACATATATACAATATTAGGTTAATCCACCGGGAAGTAAATGGGTACGACGTGTGTGTAAGCCTTGAGTGCTGTTAACCCAAATAACCTAATAAATAAGAGAATATGATTGAACGGTATATGTAGTGTTATCCAAAGTGTATAATTTAAATCCAGTCACCAGAACTTGTGTTTTTACCCCCTCCTCATAACATACTCGTAAGTTAGATTTGTGGCAGAGACATGATAACTTTGGATACTGGTTAGGTAGTATTATTTTTACGATAAGGCTATACTTTGATTATATTATATTTTATCCATTCTGTTGTGAGATATCTCTGAGGTCTTACATGTTTTATGTCTCTGTCTTTTCTGCAGGATACCAGAGCAATCCAATCCGAGTTTCAATAGATTGGACTTTTGGAAAAAAATCGATTTGTCAGAATTCGAGTTGTTACATCATATGTGTGTCCACAAGGAAAAAAAATAAAAGAAGCAACTTGCAACTATAGGTCTAAATAGATGTACATTATGGAAATAGATCTTTATATTTTCAACTAACCAAGATAATGAAGTGTGCAAAGTATTTTCTTGAAATAATAAGAACGTACAAGAAGGAAAATAAAGAAAGGTTACAATGGTAAATGTTTGGTTAAATACTAAGGAACCAAAGAAAAATATGATGAATGGGGAATAAAACCTATGGTAATTAATTATATGAATGAGAATGAAATAATTGATAGGCTTATCCTAGGGATATGTAACACCTCATAAAAGACATAGATATTAACAATAAATAAAAATAAAACAATTTAATAATATGACGGGAAAATGAGGGTTTTGCACCTTTAGAAATCTAGCTATGAAAATCTTTTAGTTGGATTCGTGACGAAATTCTGAATCATTTTCATATATAATATGCTGAAAACGGTTAATGTATGAAGAAGTTATAAGCAAATGAAATTGGACAGTAAAACACAGAAAATATATATTTAATTAAATGAGTAATATATACATATGTCCAAAATATATTTAAATAAAAGAGGCAGAATTCGAAATTCAAACAGAGGATAAGATTATGGGGACAAAGAAAGTAAGCAACCAATTGTGAGCTAATAAACCAAGTAACTCAAATAAAAGTTAACGTGGATAATCAAGTTAATTAGCAATGTGATCAGGTAAAGTAAGCGTGTAATTAAAGATTATATGTAGGATCTAATAACGCAATGACGATGCGCTTGAACCAGTCCATACATACAGAGATAAAGAACCCGACAGGGTGGATCATCATAGTGTTTAGAGGCACGAGAAGAGCACATCCAACTGATTATCTTATGGGACTGGAGGAAGGCACGAGGCTCCCGCGGGATGTGAGAGTACTCCATAAAAGTCCTTTGTGGTAGGCTTCGGGATGTACCTATGGAGTTATGGTCTATATGATATCATCCGGTGAGTATACCTTGACTGTAACTATGGTGTGGCAGTTAGAAGGCTGAAGAAGAAGATGTTGCGTGATTTAGTGATTTTCCTCGCTCGTGGAGGAGGTTGGTCAGGACTAAATTAAGTATAGTCATCATCAGATACCTGTCATCGATAGTCAGTGGGATGCGGAAAGACTAAGAGATAAACCAACAGACAACGTGCTTTCACTATTGAGGCATTGGTGAGGGACAAGCCAAATTTGATGTTAGATTGGTTGTTAAGGGAACGCCATTAACTCTTGATGTAGTCTTTCATTAATTGAGGGTGTTAAAGTTTATGCCCTAGAGGCAATCCATTTGATGTGATTAATAACACTGTTGATGTTATTGTTTTATTTGAAATAAAAATATTCCGTTATGTTATGTTTACTGTGTTATATAAATATTAACATAATAGAAGTCCTTAGAATAATAATACGGAATTATATAGTTCAAGTAAGACTTGAACATGAGATTATATAATATATTAAGTATCATAATTCTTAAATGTCCCTAGTCAAGTTTTATTGTATACAAAGTACAACAATAAAACATTGAGACTAGTACGTTGATTGACTGATGATCATATCTCATTGATCATTAATATATGTGATATTAATGTCAAGACATAAATATGTATTGGAGAATAGCGTATTGAGCTAACTCAACATGAGAAAATTACATGGAATAATATTAACAGTATCATAAGTTATTCTCATTGTGACAGTGATGTAATGGTCCTCAGACCTGAAATCATTATAATTTTATTTGAGGATATTTTTGTTTTGATATCATCAAAAGATACTTTTAACCGAATAGATGATAAAGGTGATTATTGGATACATCTTGAATCGAATGAAAATTGTGAATGCTCTATATGGAATTTAACTCTACAATATATATGTAGTGATATTCATGGGCCTCTTGATTGAGTGAGACTATGAAATGCATGGCCATGCTCAAATATGGATTTGTTTTATACAGTCTGCTCATCGATTAAGATAAAAAGGATTAAATTATAAAGAGGGTGATACTTCCATGCCTCGAGTTTAATCCTGGATATATTTGTTAAACGGATTATATTATATTGATACACTAGTCACAGAAAGCTTTTATCGAATCATTGATTTTATTATAACTTGGGTAACAACGATGTGTTTCCAGATACCGCTCACTATTTATATTTTAAATACTGTTTAAATTATTGCCAATGTTATAAAAACCAATAGGGTCACACAATAAAATGATTAAAGGAGAAATAATTTTGGACAAATAAAATATCAAAATATTGATATTTTATTTGGAGTTGGAAAATTTGTTTAGGTAGGTTTCTAATTTTAAGGATAACATTGGTTATAAAGAAGGGTATTCCTTCTTTTGTAAAATAACACTTCCATATGTATTGGTCCAATCAGATCTAATAGATTAGACCACCCTGAAAACAAATTTCAAAATCCTAGAATTAGAATGGCAGCTAACATCGCATATCTCCTTCTTTCTCTTCGATCTGTATGACAATTGAAGAGACGATCGTTCGTGGATTCCTCTAGAGACGACGACTTTCAGTCACGCTAGGGCTCGATTAAATCTCGGATTCAATTCGATTTCATGAACCATGGAAGCAATGAAAGATATATCGTTCTATTTATTTAATTTCGCATAGATCATATTATAGATTGTTAAAATTTATAACATTAGGTTTCGAGTAGATCAAATTCAAAACCTTACAGTGGTATCCGAGCCTGGTTTTGCGGAAATTAGTACTTTGAACCCCAATTTTGGTTTTACATATATTAGTTCTTACAAACTCGAAACAGTTATATACATTAGCACGAAATAGTTATCCAAGTTCATTTAAAAGGGTGAAATTTTTTCACTGCAAATTAGATTGTATTTGATATCATGGTTGAATATGCCTTGGTTATTTCTTCTGGCATAAAATGTTTAGAGCTAAAATGTTATTGTGTTAGAAATCTGGAATGCATCTATCTACTGTATTTGGAATCATTTAATGTCTAATCTATAATATTAAGACACCGAGCTTTATGAAATGAAATATTTGGATTTGTATGTTTGTTATGTTGTTTCAAACAGACATACCTTTGTTATGCATCTGTGGATAGAGCTAGAGATCAGGTCCTCTTTATCCCAGTGTGGGCCCAATTTAACAACGTCCCTTCTGCTCTACAACCTCTTATTGGACTCAATTGGCTTGCATGCCATATTGGCAAGCTCAAATGCTTTGACTCCAACATGGTAGCCAGAAGAAATGTTGTATTTGCGAGAGCGTTGATTGAAGTAACTCCAGACAAGCCTCTTCCAACGCATTTGAAGGTATGCATTGAAGATCATTATTATTATGTTGATGTGATATATAAATGGAAGCCGGAGATATGCAGTACGTGCAAATCATTTGGTCATGTTGTTGAGAAATGTACTTCTACGAGTGAGAGTATTCAGATTGAGAAGATTCCTCTACCGCATGCCCCTCCTATAGTTTGGGTACCTAAAATCAAACCCTTTGTCACTACACCTGCTAGTAATGTGGACAGTGTTAACAATCTCACTGATAAAGTACCGACTGAAGGTTAGACTTTTGATTGGAGCAAATCACAAAGGGTTCTGACACATACAAATATTGGTAAACACAAGTTGAGCGAGGGAACATATTACATTCATGTTGATGAGGATGATGAAGAACAAAAGTTAGTGTACCAAGTGGAAGGTGAAGCAATAATATTAGCAAAGGAAGGTGACGACAGAAAAAACAATGAGCAATTACTTCACGACTCAGTTTGGGGCAGACTACATCTATATTCCAAGCATTCTCCTTTCTTTATGTCGGATCTGGCTACCCATTTTGCTGAGGCCATGTAGGAAGTATCACCAGGTGATGCTGATGGGGGCTAACCCCCTATTAGCGCTGAGTAGTCTTGAAATTTCAGTCAAGCTCCTGTTTATCTTTTTTTATTGGTCTAGATGATAACTAGCTCTTGTGTTGTAAGCCTGTTTAAATATGAGGTGGGTGGTCCACCTAAAAAACCGATAGTTGATTGCCTACTAATAATCACCTGTACTTTTCTGTACTTTTATTATTAGTTATAATAAAAGTTTTTTGCAGTCACCTTAAAAAACAGTTGGCTTTGCCATATATATATATATCAAATTTTTTAAGATCAGACTTTCATGTATTTTGGACCATAGTAGTATGTTTTAAAATTTGGTAGTTTTCAGATAAATCTACTACTTCCAAAATATAAATATACATGATATGTTTTGTGTTTTATTCTGAATACAACCAAACCACACTGTGCATGTAAATATACATACATACATACATATATATATATATATATATATATATTCAAATACATAATTGATTGTTTGACACATGAAGCCAACTGCACACGTTTCTTATGTACATATGTGTATTGACACATATATGAACATACTGGAAGTCTGAAATTTGAATTCTGACTTATATATGAAACATGTTTTGATTATCACTAATAGAGTAGTTTAAAACTGCAAATTGCATTTGATTCCATCTACATCTTAAATATGTTTGAGTATACCCATGTGCAAGAAAATATGTGTGTGTGTATATATATATTATACATTGTATATAATATATATATGTGTGATGGGCTATAGTATGAAAATGGATGCATTCAAATATTGGAATACTGATTCAATATTTATAGTGATAAAAATATCGCAAATCTATTTTGAAAAGCCACAACAAATATGATTTGTTGTTTGATATAATGTTATATGTACAAATTAAAAATAATAAAACAGTGAATGGTTTTAAAAGTTAATTCCCACGGTAAATTGATGTTACAATGTACATATAATTTTGTTAATTTTTTTTGAAGTAAGTCAGATATTACTAGAATAGTATAAACATGCAGTAAAAGATATGTAAATGTTATAAATGTTGTTTTATTGAATTAATCACTGTAGACATCACTGCCGCACCTTTAGATGTTCAAATCTTTGTAAGATTAATATATGAAAAATTATGATATACCTTGTTTGGTTATTCCCTTTTTCTATTTGTATCTAACATGTTGGACATTAAGAATCCTCTTATAATACTCCTGAAATGTTTTATGTTATTTTGTTTATTGTTATGCATCACCCTACATGATGATGCATCCTATACTTTGATGAAATTCATATAAGTTAGTTATAGAAATTTTAAGTGTACGAACATGTTAGATAATACATTATTCAAGGGATACCTGAAAATAGTATATTTGATGCACTCTGTTTTGTATATATATTGCTTATATTCTAATAATATAAGATTGATGCAAATTTTATTTGCAAGTATATGTGAATGCTTCATAAATCAGTTTATTTCAGTTTTGATTTACAAAAGCATCTCTTTGCTGTAAATAAGACTGCAGTAAATTTTATTCACTCTGTTATATGTTGGATGAAAATTTCATATGTATGCATTGTTTGAATGTATGCACTTACAAACATATACAAAAAGAATTTTTGCAATGAATTCAACAGGGAATACAGCAAATAGTTGTTGATGATTATTTTAGTTATACTAAAATGATTAAATAACCTATTTTTCTTTTATTCTACTACTAAATGTTATAGTATCAAGCTGCTAAGTTGAATTTAAAAGCCAACTCTATGTGTGTGTGTGTGTGTGTGTATGGCTGATGGAACCTTTTCATGTTCAATTCTGCTAAATGATTATATACATTAATGAATGCAAGTGTGATTTGCGAAATCAACTCAATGTATGTGTTTTATTTTAGCATATACATACATACGTACATACATACATATTCGAGAATTTAATAGTTCAATAAGTTACATATGCTTAAAAAAATTTGGAACTAATTCATATATTGCTACATAGATATACATGATTTAGAAGTATATATACATGTGAAAAACTACAGTATATAACTGTGGTCGTCAAGCAAGATATGGCTAAGGCTTACGACCGCATGTCGTGGTTCTTCATGATCAAGGTTCCGAGGGCTTTCAGTTTCCTGGAACCCTTTATCGATGTTTTTTGGAGACTTATTTCCAACTGCTGGTCTTCCGTTCTCATCAATGAATTCACCACCGGTTATTTTAGGTGCAGGAGAGGTCTCTTTCAAGGAGACCCCCTCTCCCCTTCTCTGTTTATCCTTACTGCCGAGGCTTTCGTTCGAGGTTTGGACTCCTTAATGATAGCTGGGCAGATTCATAGGTTCGGCATCCCTAGGGGTTGTCCTCTTATCTCTTCTCTGTCTTTCGCTGATGACATCATCATTTTTACTAATGGTAGTCACCGTTCTATTTGTGGCCTGTTGGGTTTTATTCGTCAGTATGAGAGATGTTCGGGGCAACTCGTTAACACATCTAAAAGCTGCTTCGTGCCCGCTAAAAACCTATCTACGGTTAGATCATCCTGGATCAAGACTACTACCAGTTTTAAAGCAGCCTCGCTTCCTCTTCTATACCTAGGTATTTTATTGTATCGCGGCAGGAAACTCAACGCCATCGTCGATTCCCATATAGACAAAGTCAGGGGTAAGATCATTCGGTGGAATGCTTCCCACCTCTCTCAGGCTGGCAGATTAGTTCTCATTAAGTCTGTCCTCGACTCTATGGGATCTCATATATTTGCTGCTATGACTCCCACTGCATCCTTCTTTCGCTCTTACCGATCTTTGGCTTCTTCCTTTTTCTAGGGATCCACGGACAATGTTTCTCGCCATCACTGGATTTCTTGGAACTCCATTTGTCGTCCCAAAATTGAGGGAGGCCTAGGCCTCTGTAACCCTCAGGACATCTTTTCGGTCTTTGCTTGCAGGCTTTGGGCGAGGTTAGGAGTGAAAAACTCCCTCTGGGCGACGTTTCTCCATGTAAAGTACCGTAGGCTGGCTGGTACGAATTAAGTTGGAGTCCCGTCCTACGCTAGTGAGACGTGGAAACGGATGCAATCTGTGAAGGCCACAACGGATGCTCATGTGGGTGGAACCATTTGGAGCGGCAGTCCTTTCCCTCTTAGGGCGGCGTGGAATTCAGTGCGGACTCATGGTCCCCGTTTGGATCATTTCTCGTTCGTTTGGAATGTCTGTATTCCCCCGAAGGTGTCTCTGTTTATATGGAGAAACTTGCATAATGGTTTACCAATAGATAAGAACCTTCATAGAATCGGCATCCCTTTCATGTCTAGATGCAGGTGCTGCAATACTGGATACTCTGAATCCTCTTTTCATTTGTTGTTCGCTAGGTCCTATGCCAAGGCTGTATGGAATTACTTCGGGAATCTGATGGGTTGCCGAGGTAATGCCACCTCGATTGAAGATTCA